>OY757937.1:75181887-75589636 GCA_963585895.1 Sepioteuthis lessoniana
ATATATATAAACAAAACCATAAACAATTACGTCAGAAACACAACCACAACATTATCTTAATGATTTATCTATCATCATTTATATAAAATTACTGAAACAAACTTTGAAAACTAACATCCCTTTATAGAATATACTGTTTGACAATTCACAAATAATACACAGATCAAATTGACTAAATAAACTCAAAATATCAAAAGCATTAATTATAAAAGCTCGAAAATCCATATTTAATAATATCTTTTTTAAACAGGACCATCATATTATGGTTGTATTCGGCAATTAAAACTTTTGTATCAAAAGTACATTTCTCTCACAACAACAAATATGGAGTAGATAGGATGTGATGTTAATATCTGATAATATATATATATATATATATATATATATATATATATATATATATATATATATATATGGAAAACAAATATCAGGCGAACTCATCAGTGATGCACCCCAAATCAGCAACGATTTCTTGTCTTACTTGGAGGAGATCTTCTTACCAGGGTCACCTCACAAAAATGTATAAAATAAATAAGTAAATTCCAATACAACATATTGATATGATAATTTTTTGCAAATCTCCTTGGAAATAGCCAGTAGATTAGTTAAAAGTGCTTAGAATTAACAATCTTTTGAACAATTCCTCCATTGTTCAAAAAAGAATTCAACAAAACATAAAATAAAAGTTTGTCAATCATCTTTAATAAGAATGATAATGTTGACATTGTTGGTGAAATAGGAATAGCATAAATAAATGTATAAATCAATTGTTATATCAAGTTTGTTTTTTGAAAGAAAAGAACAATAAAATACTTTACATCAAATCTTAAAAAGATTTTCTTTATGAAATTAAGAAAATCTTTTTAAAAAAATCTAAAATGTATGAGGGATGTAAAAGTAAAGTTGGCAACCTTAGTCAAGCGTGACCCAAGGGCTCCCTTTTAAATAGCTACTACACTGAGGTGTAGGGGAGGGTGCGACTCCTTTCCCCGGATTGCTTCACTTTGCCCTTGATCCTTACCTTATAGTGCTGAGTGATAAGCAAGGCAGCATCAAGTACCATTTTTTTGAGTCTTTGGTATGACTCGGCATGGGATTGAAACCAGGTCTCCTGGGCCATTGGCAAACACTCTACTCATTAAGCCAGTGGCCCAGTATGAGGGATGTACTTTTAATTGATTATATTCAAAAGTCTTTTTTCTTTACTCTCTACTTCCCCCCCACACACACACACACACGCACAGAATGGAAATCAAGGTATTTTTCTTGCCTTTCTATGACCTTACATTTCTTTTAGGAGGTATGCTTAACATAATGATTATCACCAGAGGAAATAGAATGAGCAACTCAAGTTCACATCCAACCCAAGACTGTTTTACCTTTCACTTCATACTTATGACTTTAGGAAAGGCATGAATCTAAATAGTGGAACAGACAGGTTTTTTTAGCCTTGGTTCAGCCACCAGTCTAAAAGAAGGTAAATTCTGAAGCTGTACTCCTCTTAACAAATTGACTTTATGTTACATCCTGCTCATGGCAGAAGGTTAGGGTCAACACATACATTACATTTCAGACTAATTAGATATTCTATCATAAAAGAACAAATTTTGATCTTTTAAGCCAAATAGATGTGAAAATGATAAATTTTAGTATATATTATGACATGCAGAAGAACATCCCATCCTAATTCCATGATTGTTTGCTGTATTGGATTTCTAACATAAGAAAAACTTTCCTCAAACTGGAAAATCATCAATCAACTTTCACACACAATAAAAATTTTTTCTCTTCAGATGTATCATTCAAACAAACCAACTGATTACTACAAAATTAAAGAATAATATTTTGTCTAGATTTAAATAATAAACCATGTCATTTATAAACATAGATAACTTTTTTCTTCAGGGGATGACATTGAAGTCTGTCCTGAAACTAAACATAATTCTCTTCATTTTGGATTCCAATAATAAATTGTTATACATTAATAATGACTATTTTGTCTGTAAATGTCTTTTTTTTATTATTATGAAGCGAAAGACAAATGTTTAAAAGTTGATCACTGTTCCTTTCCATACGTTTGTATGGAACCCATTTTCATTTTTTCAGATTCTTTTCTATAGTTAACTACTTCCAAAGCAATATAGAACTGAAAACGCTTCTATGATTTCCCTACCATTGTGAAAAAGATATGCATTCTTGAATTATTTCCTTATATATATATATAAGAAAATTATTTTTGAGTAGAAACATTAAAACTGAATTACACTGCCCTGAAGATGGTCATTATATATATATATATATATATATATATATATATATATATATATATATATATATATATATGAGGATCATTAAATATGTTTCCAGAATTTTTTTGTATGGGCACTTTTGTAGATAGTACACACATGAAACACTAGTCCCCTTTGAAGTAATCTCCTCCGGCTGCAATGCACTTGTTGTACCGTTCCAACAACTTCTGGGAGGCCCCATCAAAGTCCTCTTGTTTGAGGATGTCAATGACCTTCATCACAGCCTCTTTCATCTCCTCAATTGTTTCATAACGACAGCCTCTGAGCTTAGGGAATAACTAAAAATCACAGGGAGTAAGGTCTGGACTACAGAGAGGCTGAGAAACTGTCTTGATGCCCCCCATCTTGGTCAAATAGTCTGTGACAAGGATAGAATTGTAGACTGGTGCATTGTCTTGGTGGAAATGCCACTGACCCAATTTGAAGAGTGCTGGCCTCTTCCCAAGGAATCTCTTCCTGAACTCCCTTAAAACCTCAACATAGTAACCCAAACCCTAACCGTTTAGCCAATCAAATCTGGTGTATTGACTTCCTTACTCCTCCCACACCTCTCATCATCCCTCACAGACTCCCTGTCTTCCTTGAATCTCTTATGCCACTCAAAAACTGATGCTCAATTCATGCAAGATGCTCCAAAAGCATTCCATACGTTTCTGTGGCATTTTTTCCAAGTTTAAAACAGAATTTTATTGCATATTGTTCTTCTAAAGTGTCCTCACATCCAGATTGCATTTTTGAAACTCACCAGCTGTGACAATCAGGCTTTAGTAAGGTGTATTTCAATTCCTGTTGTAGCTGTTCATTTGAACCTGAAATCATAAAAATTGGTCATTCATCTCATAAGATGTATAGCAATCACATACTGAATTTTCAAGAGTCTACAACAATTTTAAATGCCTGTACAAAAAAAAGTCTGGATACTTATTGAAGGCACCACGTATATATATATATATATATATATATATATATATATATATATATATAAATCACAAACATGAAGAAAATTGAAGAACAAAGTTATCAAAAAGTGATGAATTTATCATAAAAAACATTAAAACATTTCGGTTTTAATAAACCTTCACCAGGACTATTATAGTATTTTATTAAAACATCCATCGCTGTTCTATCAACACTTGTTTCAACATCTTAAAGTCCTGATGAAGGTTTACTAAAACTGAAATGTTTTAACATTGACTTTTTTTATAATAAATTCATTACTTTTGAATTACTTTGTTTTTCTATTTTCTTTTTACTGTCATATTCTTTTCCATTTTTCATTTCCAAATCACTAGAATATAAAAGAGATGAGAAAAGTCACAAATTATATATACTCTAGAATACCAGTAAATTGTCAAACAAAAAAAATCTGAATTGATATTGAATTTTAATAAGTTTTTAATTTTTTCTTTTTTCCCCAGACTACTTTGCATAATTCAAAGCAATTTTCTTCTTTTTTTTAATTATTTAATTAAAATAAAGATAAAAATAAAAAGGGTGAGAAAAAGAAAAAGCAATGGTAAAGAAGAAATTAGAGAAAAGAGGAAAACAAAATTCTCAGTTTTTCAGTTCCCACATTCCCGTTATTCTAAAAAATACGGATATAAAAAGGAAAAACTTCTTTCAAAAATTGGTATCCATCTGATGAGGATTTGTTGTCCAAATTTTGAAATGAAAAATGGATAATAAATAATATTTTAAATTTTCTTAATACTTTACATTTTAGACCAGCTCTGCTTTTTAAAACAATGTTCTCATATATTTTTGGATAAACTTTCACCAAAAAATACCAATATATTTATATATCAAGATTATAGAAAAAGGCATATTTTTGTATGACGGTATCAAAATCTTAGAAGTGTCTTATATATATATATATATATATATATATATATATATATATATATATATATTTATCCGTGCCTGTGGCACAACATGATGATGATGATATATATATATATATATGTCAATTCCAGAATTTAAGAAAAATTTAATATGTGATGGAATCAACCGGTATTAAGATTTTTTAAATTCTATTATCTTATTTTCTAAATTTTTAATTTACATGAAGATGTGCATCAGCTGGGTAACTTATATAATAATGTGATGATGTATACATTTATAGACTGTTGTCTATTCTTGATCAGTAGTTTTTGGTGAAATACAGGATTAGGCAAGTGCAGCAGCTTCCATACTCACTAGACTTAGTTCCATGCAGCTTTTTCTTATTTCCTAAATAGAAAATTCATCTTAAGGGTAAGATCTGATATTGTAGGTGACATTAAAAGAAATATAACAGTGCAGTTTTAAATTATATCAACAGAAGAATTTTAGAGGTGCTCTGACCAATTGAAAACTTGATGGAATAAATGTACTGAATTTCAACAAGATCATTTTAAAGAAAATCTATATTTCATTCATTATTCAATTATGTCTTGGTAAATACAAATTCAGTCTCAATCATTTTTTGACATACCTTGTATATTTATAGTTGTATACTATAAGCTTTTTAAATCAGTGTGTGTGTGTGTGTGTGTGTGTAAATATAAAGCTGTGTATATATAGCACTTATCTACATACATTTATATATGTATATTCGTTTACTCACAGACATAATTTTAACAAAACTATAATACAATGTGAAAGGCTTCCATCAAAATCCAGCCTGCTACTCTATAAGTCAGAAGACTTGTCTGTAGCCAATGGCTGTCTTCACAGCATATTAAATTGGCAATAGAAAAAAAAAAGAGAAAGTTTAACTTAAAGAATATGAACCACTTTAACTAAAAAGTTGTTTCCCTTGCATTGTGCTTCATAGTAAACAATCTGCAAAATGCCTCCAGCTGAAAGGTGAACTAAAATTAGTTCAGAGAAACTTCTATTGTATTAAGAGTCCATAATTGAATCCAGTGTACAGTGCAAAGAAATATACTGCTGCTGCTGCTGCTGCTGCTGCTACTGCAGTCTTGAAGCATTCAAAAGTCAAAAACAAACAAAATTAAATAAACCCAGAAAATCTTTCACATTAATTAAATATTGCCAATTTTATGAGTCCTTTAATTTTAAAAACTGTAAAGGCTGGACCTTTATTTTTACGTCTCAATACTTTTAAATATATCTATTTTTCTACTTTATAAAGATCAAGTGACAAAAAGTCTCTACAATATTCTTGTTTTTCTTTTGTCCAATTGCCAATTTCAATAATGCTTTCATTCAATTATTTCAATTCTTCTTCAGATTTCCAGTTCATTCAAATTTTTTGCAAAAATGTTTATAACTAAGAGTTGGGTTGGGTTATTTGGTTTAATGGCATATCAACCCTTGATGATAATTTAATGCCAAATCCCATTTATATAAATATGATTTTGCAGGGAATAATTTGTAGGTAACATTTTTAAATGAGTCAGAATTTGTTTGTTTTCACACATTTGAATGGTTTCAAGTATTGCTATGTAACACGAATAGTGCTATTTGCCACAATTAAATGGTTTCCAACAGAGTTAATGATTAAACAGTTCTATTTGACTCATAGTTGGGATCCTAACAGGTACTACCTCTCTGCATCAGAGTGGACCTGGGAGTAATGACAATGAAGAGGTACTCCATAACCAGAACCTTACCATAAGATGGTTTAGTGTAAAATCCAGAGATACAATCAACATATTCTACAGCCCAGCTGACTGGATTGTATGAATAATGGATCTAATAATAATGATGATAATAATATCAATTTTAAGTTCTCTAACAAATTTCACACATTTTGCTTTTCAATCTTCTTCCCTTTCATTCTAATCTTTGAATGATAAGTTACAGAATGAAACAGAGTTTATGCTTGAATATATTAAAAAATATTTTAGACCATTCCACTTTTGATTCAATCATCAGAAAAAAAGTCAGTGGGAAGACATGTAGAATAAAAAATAAAAGCCAATCTTAAATCCAACGATAATTTATTCCAAAAAAAGTGAAATAGAAAATCTCTCATAACAAACTAAGTGCAACAACAAACCAGAAAAGTAAAATTATTTATTTATGTGATTTCCATTCTCTCTAATGACTTTAAGCAGATGACAGAAATTGTTAATTTGAGATCTTTCTTTTAGAGATAATGTCTTCCCAAACAGCAATTATTGCTTCCTAAAATTCAATTTGGGGAAGAAAATGCTGGCTGCCCTTACAAACAGATGATTTAATTATGCTTCAAAAGTTTGAAATAGAGTTTAGATTTGGGAAACAAGGTGACCACACCTAAATGTGTCTCTATGAACCCTAAATATTCAACAGTTGCACTTGCAGCATGAGAGCTGGGGTACAATGTACGGGAAAATTACTTTGAGCTTTAACACCACTATCTTCTATATGTGAATACTGGATTTTAGGAATTCAATCTAAGAAGAAATGGTCATTTTAACACATTCAATGTGGCATGACCCACCAATGGATCACACTATATTTTTTGGTATAGACCCCATAGATCTATACCAAAAAAATATAATACAATCCACTAGTGGGTCATATTACATTGAACATGTTAATGCTAAAGTCAGCCTTCCAAGTGCTAATCAACTCATTGGTGATGATTCTCAATCAAAATATTCATTTCTTCCCTTCCTTGCTGACAGCTCAATTGAACAGGCTTTGATTCCTACTTCAGGTACCATCTAGTTTTCCAATCATCAGGACCATCCAGCATCACCCTAAACTCATCCATGAATAGTACTTTCTGGAAATTCACTTCCATATATTGTTTGGCCTAAGAGAACAAACAATTTGTTTTATATTACAATACATTTTAGTATACAGCAGTATAACATGTTAGGTGCATTTAAAACCTCAATGACTTTGAATAATTTCTTGATAGTTTTAATTGGATGCTTTTGTATCTCAATTAGATTTAGATTTCAATTCATCAAGTGAAAATCAAAGATTTCCATATTTTTTTCTTTGTCAGGTTGGGTACTGTAAGCGGTTGGATTTGTAACATATTTCTCAATCATATGACCGTCTCTTGCAAGAAATGAAGAAATTTCTAATTTTCTTTTATGATCATCAAGCGTTTGAAGAGTTTTTGCCTTGTCACCATTATTTGAACATATTTTACATGTTGCATAAAAATTGGATTAGTGGCAATAAAACCAAAATGGCTGCTGTTTAATTACTGCTGTGTAGAACTATATGTTATTGAACAGAATTGTAAAAGATAATATTTCCAAGCTCTTTTTTTTCCATATTAAATTAAAATGCATGAAGCCAATTAGAAATATTTGACAAAATGGGATTTGCATAAAATGGAACAAACAATAAATGTTTCTAACTTACTGCTTTCAATTATGATTCACAGTTTCATGTTTGTCTTTCCACAGGCAATTTTTTTTATTTCGTTGCATCTTATTTATTTTAAACTGTTAAAATTATAGATTCTGTTTCCTTTTTCAAGTGTCCTCTGTATAACCATGTTCAGGTCATTTCATTCATAATTCTTTTTTGTTTTCCTCATAAATTTACCATGAAAACATTTTTCCTTGTTTTGGGGGTTTTTATTCCAATATTTATTACCTTTTTGTAAATTTTGTTGGAGTTTCTAACATATAACTCTCTCCTTAATCGGTCAAGTTTACTTGATTAAGACTTTATCAACGCAATCTCTAATTCTGATTAATCATATAGCTTCTTCTTTTCTCTTTACATAGTGTCAAAACATATAGCAGCACTATTCAAAGTAGTGGTACACATTACAGTGCTGGTATGAAAAGTCATCGACTGCCAATTATTGGAAAATTTTCAGTTTCATATTATCATAATATTGGATTGAGTTATAAATAATTTACATTTTATTAAAATATAATTTATTTATGAATAATCTAACAATGAATTAATTTTAATCTATAGTGTATTCACTATTATTTTGAATCACCTCTTGCCATTTATCAGGTTGTTGATTCCTCTCAAGTAAAATTCAGTGGATTTTGAGCTCAAAAGGTTTTCCACAAAGCTGATATTGAAAAAATCTTTTGTCATTCAGAGCATTTTATAGAAAATGAAAAAGTTGGAAATCACTTGGTGCAAGATCTGATGAATAGGGTGGATCAGTAAAACAGACCAGCCTAAATCCAATTTTTTTTTCTGCATAATTATTGCTGAATGTGGCCTTGGGTTATCATGAAGCAGAACATTTCTCTTATTAACACATGTAGAATTTTTAATGTTTTCTTCAAAGATTTTCATGCACACATTGCAGCTGCTGAGATTATAAATCTGCATTGAGTGTCTGCAGTTTAAAAATTCAAAACAAATAATATCATGGTGATTCTATCATAAACAGTATAACTTTTCTTCCATGCCTCTGGGGTAAATTGCAGAGATTCATCATTTTCAATCCACTGCCTTTTGTATTGACTATTGTCATAAAAGATCTATTTTTCATTACCTGTAATGATATTCTCAAGAAACAGGTCAGATCTCTGCTATGAAAGAAGACTTGTTACTAAAGATATGTGACCTTCCTTATACTTCTTGCTAAGAGTATAAAGAACCCAAACACCCAGCTTGCTCACTTTTCAAATGCTGGTAGATTCTGGATTGGGATGTGTTGAGGTCAAGTGCTGATATTCAATTATATTTATGTGGATTGCATTCCAACTATTCTCTTAAATCATCTTGATTGAGGTTAATGATTGTTCTGAATTGGGTTGATCTCTCTCAATAACATAACTCCAGAATGAAACTTTAAAAATCAGTCTCAAACATAGTGGTCAGTAATAACACCTTGGTCATAAATATTACATATTTTTCAAGCTATTTCTGTAAAATTTGTACAGTTTATTGTCCCTAAAATCTTCTTTATCATTTACTTTTCATTTTATTGAATTTAATTTGAGAATTCAAAAATATTTATCATGACCTTTTGTACTGAACATCTTTTTTCTTTGTTGAATCCATTTGGTTGATTCATTTTTTTTGTTTATGTATCACAAATGTTGTTCTTTTTTCATGCTAAATTGTATTCTGATATTTTGGATAAAGATTCTCTTTAAATGAATTTGGTTTTATTTTGGGTAAACAGTTTTAGTTTAATCATGTACATCAAATGGTTGAGTTTTTCTGGTGAATTGTTCAACTTTTATCCTCTTTTTCAATTCTGCAAAATGAAATGAAATTATAATATAGCTGTTAAAAAGAAAAGTGATAAAAAATCTCTTTGAAAAAATCTTTGATATTTTAAAATTCAAAGTTGTAGGATCTTTCCATAAGATTTTTACTGGTTAACAATTAAGTTGTCCTCTTTAATTTGTTTTTCCCAGGGTTTTTTTGGATCAATAAATTATTTACTCCATTAGTTTCTTTCTTTCATCTTCTTACACCCTTTCCATTTCTTGTTTGCAAATAAGTAGTTGATTTTGGATGGTGATTTTACATCTTTTGTAAAATATATAAACTTATATATATTTCAAGTAATATCTTTTTAATGGATTGATAATCATGGCACCTTCTTTTGTTAAGTTCTTTCTTGTCTTCCTGTAATTCATTCCAGACACATTTGATTTGCATCTAGTTTTCTGCTTCTTTTTTTTTTTTTTGTTCTATTGTCAGTCAAATATTTTTTCATTATTTTCTATTGTTTAATTCTGTGGTTGTATCTTTTTTTAAAACAGCTTCCTTGGTTAAACTTTTTTTCATTTACTTCTTCAAAGACTGTTTGAATTCCTTTCTATCTTATTTGAATATCTTTCTTTTACTTTCCAGTGTAACTTGTTTTTATATTGTGTTTTATTTCATAGATTCTCTTCGTTGTGTAAATTTTACATGTGTAGTTCTAGTTTCATTTCCAAACAGCGTTTTTGCTTTTAGAGTTTTCTGGTTTTGTTCCACACATATTTTTGATAGCAATCAATCTTTTTTGTAATCAACTTTACCTATACATAAATCAAGTTTCATAAATTATTAACTTTCATTTTCTTTATGATATTTTTCTAATCAATACTTCTCATGAAATTTAAATAATTATACCTACACCCACCATTGTTAGAATATACAGTTTGAATATGAGTTCAACATCTTTGCTGTAATCTCCCCTAAATTTATTTCAACACAAAGCAGTAGTACCTGTTTGGTTCTCATCTTTCAGTCTGTTTGACACAGAGACATGTTTAGCTGTTAGGTTCTTATCTTTCAGTTTATTTGAAATCAAGAAGTGTTTAGCCGTTAGGTTCCCATCTATCAGTCTGTTTGAGATTAAGAAGTGTTTAGCTGTTTAAAATTACACATTTTTGTAAAGTATATAAGTGAAGAACATAAATATTAAACTGACTTTGGCATGAAATAACTCATTAAGGGTTGATATGCCACAAATCTTATCAACCATAATGCCTCATACAAAGATACCTGTTGTAAAGTAAATTGCCTGGTCATTGTTTATATATCTCATTAAAATTTACAAAACTGTATAACTTGTATAATTCATATATTCATATTCACTATGATTTACACACATACCTTATATACGATTATTTGAAAATCTTTCTGTTTGTTTTCTTCAAGTGAATGTAAATTCCCTTTTTAAAAAATCAAATTGTTTTCCAGTTTTCATAATCATCATCATCATCTTGTCATGCCATCAGCACGGATATCCCTGACCCTTTCTCGCCACCTCTCCCTATCGTTCATTGCTTTCAGTAAGTCCTCAGGGCTATACCTCGTATCCTCACAGGGCTGCCGTGTGTAGGTTCGAGCTGGTCACCCTGCTTTTACTTGGCCATGTGAAGGGGTCCATAGGAGTACATCACTTATGAGCTCGTCCCTACTTCTCCAGCAGTGTTCAGCATGTCTGGTTCATCTAATTTGGATAGTTTTCGTGATGGGTGGTAGGTGGCTGTACAACTGCTGCTTTGTGGGGTGCTGCTTCCAGGACCTGTTCAATATTGCTCGCAGCATTCATGTGTAATTGCTGTCAAGCTTTTTCTCCTGCTGTTTAGTTAGTGTCCATGTAGTGCATCCATACAGTAGTATCAATACGATCACAACTTGGAAGAAACTGCATTTCATTTATCAGTCAGGTCTGACTTCCATATGACCGATAGCCTATTGATAGCTGTCCATGCCTTTGTTAGATGCATGTCTGTCTCAGTCGATGAGACACTGCTTCCTAGGTTGGTGAACTTGTCTACTAGTTTCAGAGAGCTACCATTTAGTGTGAAAATGTCACCTGTTTGATTAAAGCACATATATTCCATTTTGTGTGCATTAACATGGAGGCCAATGCCTGCAGCAGCTTGTTCCAGACTATGCAGTAGGGTTTTGGCTTGGGTGGGTGCATTTGCCAGAATCGCTATGTCATCAGCGTATGATTTGAAATCTTCTATCCTGATCGTCTAACACCTATATAACAAATCCAGGATAACATTTATGAATCTTACAACTTTATATAAGTTATACTCTTTCATTATTCATTGCAACTTCTATTTAATGATCTGTTTTTTATTATCATAAGTTTTGGTACAATTTTAGCCCATTCAAAATGGCTGCTTCTTTTTTGACTACAAAAATGTTTGAACAATTTATGCATCATTAAAACAATAAAATGCAGTGATATATATTTGGTTGAAGTTTTTAAACAGCCTTAAGTAGTTATACAAGACAATGGTCTTATGCAAATTGTTTATTTTTTCAAATTTGTTTTTGTTTTTCTTTAGTTTCTCATTTTTCCTTGAAAAAAAAACAGTTTAAATAGATTGATTAAAGATATCAGAACTAATCATTATAGATTTAAGTTTGAGATAAATATTTACTGTTTAAACTTATTCTATTGATATGAGTCATTCATCTGTCTTTTTTAATTCTCTTTCTTATTACTTCATTCAGAAAAAACAGTCTCCAGTTTAGTGAAGAAAAAGATAATTTTTATTATTATAAAACTAACCATATAAGTTTTTTTTTATTTTTTAAAAGAAAAAAAAAGATCTGCCGCAAATGTGAATATTTGAATTTTAATTTGTTTTCAATTGCAGATGAAAAGCCACAAGAAGAAAATGACAACAACAAAAAAAGGGAAAATGAAAAACCAAGAGAATCAACTAAGTAATGAATAAGAAACAATAATGACAACAGGATTTGCATAGATTAAAAACTGAATATGATCAACATCAATCTGTATCAGATACATTTATCTGAAGACAAATGAATGGAATAAATGAAATTTTCTGAAAAAAAACAAAACACAAAAGGCAAGGACATTTGTTCTTTTATGTGTTTTTTTGTGGGTTTTTTTTTTTTACTTTTTTACATATTAAGAATCTAAAAATTATTATGAAATCTTAAATAAAAATTTTTTACTTTATTGTATTTGCCAGACAGGAAAAAATGACAAAGCAATTAATTTTTGTATTATTTTTAGGTTAGTATCAGCTAAAAAAGATGGATTAGATGGAACAGTGAATCAATATGAAAATAAACATTTTTCAAGGTGAGAGAAAAAATTGAGAATAATTACTTTTGTTTTATCCATGCAAAAATATATTCAAACAGAAATGCATTCCAATGTACAATGAATGCTTGAAGTAGGTTATGGGGAAAATGTAGTGAAGAGCACCAAATATTGCTGAAGAATGGATCAGTGCTTCATATATCAAACAATCGAAGACTTAGCAAAATTCTTTCATTAGTCACCAAGCCAAATAATAATGCAACAATAGCACAAGACTTGTTTCTTGTGCTTTCCTTCTTCAGAAATGAAATAAGTTTCCTTCAATGACAATGTTCCTTTCACTACTCTCTCTCTCTCTCTCTCTCTCTCTCTCTCTCTCTCTCTCTCACACACACACACACACAAAGGTCCATTCTATCTGCTTCAAACAAATGTCAATCTCATTTTGGTTTACTTCCAATGTATCAGCCCTCAAGATTGTCATCTGTCATTTTTATGTTCATAATAACTTATGCATATCCTTAAGTGATGGTAACATTATGGACTTGAACACATGCAGGCACAAAGATCACATTGCAAATGGCTACTTATAAAACCAAGATACAATCTTTTGCATCAGGCAGATATATTTTTTGCTATCTAACGATAATAGCCAAAATGCCAACTTCAGCAACAGGTTTGAATTTTAACAGCTTCTTGTAATATTTTCAGTTTTATACCAGTTTCAAAGCATAGAGTATATTTTAGATTATAAATGCCAGTTTTACACAACAGATTCTCCTTGTCGATATAGGTATGTTTGTTAAAAATGTGTGTAGGCATATGTAGGTTTGTGTCTGCATATTAGAGAACATGCACAGGATGAACAAGGATTTTATATGTAATAATTGATTAAATTAGACAGGTTTCAGCCTCCTGATTGTCAATAATTTGAAAGATTCATATAAAATAAAGAAACCACAATTACAACAAATTAATTTAGTTATTACTTCCATATTTGCCTTTTAACTTATAAAAATATTATGTCCAGCAGAGTCATGTGTCAATTATTTGATACATTCAAGGTTTTTGCCTATTAGAGTCATGCGTCTGTTATAAGATGCATTTAATGTTTTTGCTCAGTAGAGTCAAGTGTCTATCATAAGATACATTAAAGGTTTTTGCCTGGTAGCATCATGTATCAATTATAAGATACATTTAAGGTTTTTGCCCATTAGAGTCAATTGTCAGTTATAAGATACATTTACGATTTTGCTCAGTAGAATCATTTGTTGGTTACAAGATACATTTAATGTTTTTGCCCAGTAGAGTCATGTGTCTGTTAAAAGATACAGTTTTGGTTTTTGCTCAGTAGAATCATGTGTCAGTTATAAGATGCATTTACTGTTTTTGCCCAGTGGAGCCATGTGTCAATTATTGTTATGTTTTGACCCTTCGACCCAGCCCAAAAATGCTATTCCAAGGTGATACACCGGAAGGAAGTGACACATTCCAATGGCCAGTAATCGAAAGAGATCGCGTGGGCAGATTAAGGCTTATGAGGTGGGACAAGGTGAAGGTTCCATTGTGCCACTACAGTGATGCACCGGAAGAGAGTAACCTCTGAACTGCATGACAGTTATTTCTGCTTGATGACGATTAAACATTCGATTTCAAAGATCCAGTAGGCGATTGTGTGGGCGTTGAGTTATTATTTAACTCAGTCGAGTTCGGGGTGCCAAGCAGTTGCCAGCAGACGTCCAGACAGCCAGAGACCAGATGTGGTAGGGAAGGCCACACCCAACCGAGGGGGCCCTCGGAAACCCCTGATGGAGTTGACCCCAACATCAGGAGAACAAGAAAGACACAATGTGACGGTCATAACAGTGGGGTCAAAATATGAAGTTTATGTTCGGTCTCCAGCACCCTCTCACATGCAAACCCTTGAACAACCCTTTCGAACCCTTGCAATAAAGTGAGAGGTGAATATTTTTCTAAAGAAGTCTTCTTGCGTCCTTTCTTCATGCGTCGTTTATTACTGCGTCTGTTATCATTGCGTCGGTATGTATCCAGTATATATATGTATGCAACATTATAAGATACATTTCATTTTTTTGCTCAGTAGAACTATGTGTCTGTTATAAGATACATTTTACGTTTTTGCCCAGTAGAATCCTGTGTCAGTTATATGATACATTTTGGCTTTTTGCCCAGTAGAGTCATGTCTGATTTCTGAAAATGATATATCCAAATGAATAATGTTCAGTAATCTACAAATATCCATAAATGAAAGAAATTTCTTCAGTACAAAGAATTAATTGAGTCAAGAAGTTTCTTCATACCAAAAGAATTTCTTTGGTTAGTCATAGTATGCAAATAATGAGAAAATGATTGATTATTAAATGCAGAATCAAATTTTACTAAATATTTTTTAACCTACAATAAATGTATTGTGATGGATATAATAGTAATTCACCAAATTTCAAAAGTATATGCTGTCTCACTTGTCAACTCCCTATTTGCTGGGAGTCCAGCTCACATGTGTAAAAAACTATCTATTTCATACAGTGGGCTCACTTACACAAGAGGACAAACACATGTTTTAAAAAAACAGGCAAGTAGACTTAGGAGAGCAGTTTTCTTTTTGGATTCTTTGAGCATAAACATTGGAGTATGAGTTACAAGTTTCAGTCAAGTGGTTAGGTTCATTGCATTCATGGTACCTCCTCTCGTCAGTTGAGATTTGGCTCCTTTTATCATCTGTCAGTTTAATGGCTGTTGTAATTGGTGCACTGATAGATTGATTTTCATTATGGCTATAGCTCAAACTAAAAGTTTGGAAATATCCATCTCTTTCATGCAAAAAGATGCATGCAGAAGCTGCTGAACATGTTCAGACAACCCATGGATGAAGGTAGCTTTGAGACCTTGTTTCATTATACCCTCAAATAGCAACAAAATCCTTTTTAAATCCACGAAAAATACATCCACAGTCTCTCCTGGGCACAAGCAATGTTCCACAGACAGTGCATTCATTGCAAATGAGAGAGACTCTGGGCCTATTCAGTTTGCTATATGATGACTTTTGCAAAAAGAGGATTCTGCCACTGTAATTAAATGTGTAGATCCTATTTTGTTGAGAGGGGTCCACCAAAGAAATACTACTTGACAATGACACAGTATTTAGCAGCAAATGTTTGTGGAGATTAAATAAAAAATAAAGAGGCCTTGGATCAGAAATGCAATCTGCACATGCCTGAAAAGATAGGCTTCCAAGTACCAAAAAGAAATTCTTCCTCAATTCCCTTGACATACCTTAACTGAGCAGACGCTGTCTTTTTTCTTTTGGCTGGCAGTTGGAACACATGTCTGCTGGCCTCTGGAAAAGCAGTGCATGATGTCTCTTTCTTGAGGTAGCATCAGCTAAACATACCACAGACACACATGGCAGACCTTTAAAGCTTCTCTACTCAATACCAACAATTCACAATTTGCCAAAATGATTCCTGAGATTCCTCTAATTCCTTCACCGGGAAGCATAGTTATTTCTATTGGTTCAGGAAAACATTCCAACCCAAAAATAAGAATAGAGTTTAAAAGCATCTCTTTATATTTCTTTTTTGTCATTAATTCCTTTGCAGCTTCAACAAACAAAAAGAAGATAAAAAGTGAAAGAAAAAAAAGAAAAAGAAGAAAAAGCCAGTTACCAACGTTATAATTTCTCAACATCACCAAAACTATCTTCTTATACGAATGCTATAGAACATTTATAGAGAGTTGGTGATCCTGCTAACTCTACTGATTCACATACACACCATCTGGTAATAGTATAGTCAAGCAATCTTTTAGTTCTATAAAATGGATTGCAGCTCAAAAGTGATGCACTGTCCAGGAAGTGGTTTATTGGTATAATGTAACACCAAGGGATGGAATTCACAACATAACTGCTCCATCTAATGCTTTATACTCATATAAAGTATGGGTGAGAGGCATTGATAAGCTCCCTCTAATGCCACTTGGATTCATGCATGAAACTCATAAAGAAGGAGACATTGTGCTAGTGGGAAGCCAACCCAACAAGTGCACAAGTAAATGAAAACCAGGAGTATTAACTAAATTGATATGCCCTCAATGAGTGAATGTGGATGGAGTGCTTCCTGTGAGAGATCTTTTCTCTTTCCTGGAGTGTAAAGTTCTGTGGAGGATGAGAATGCAAAAGAAGAGGGGGGTGGACGGTATGCCTCCAACAAAAAGAACACATGGAATCAATTTCCTCTTATGGTTTCGCAAATATCAATGATTTTCATTTCAGGCTTGATATAATCTTTCATATACAGTCATGTCTGCTGATGTGCTTTAGCTGCAGTACGAATCTCTTGGTAAATATTCCTTTTACTTCTTCAACAATCTTCTCCAGCGGTCCTGTACCCAAGCTCATCTCTTGTCGTGCATCGCCAAGACTCAAACGTTACTGCCTCCAGTGCATTCAAGCAGGACTTAAGTGATCATGCCAAAATGCAACATCCGGGTCAATCGCATAATGTAGTAATTTACATGTGCGCTTACATCAAACATGATTCATGATCAGGTGGATGTGAGTTTGATCTTCCCAATCGCCCGTTTCTCTCTCCCTGATTTCATTTTTCATGCCAGACATATTCGGGCATGCTTTGAGCTGACGCGTGCATGATTTATCTTGCTACAGAATGACACCACATCAAGTGCCAAAAAGTTTTGCATGTAACTGGTGAAGACCTAAGCCAATTAAGTGGTAACAGTAATGACAAAGAAAGTCACCAGAACATAATGGAAGTGCAACAAGAAATAAGTGAGCCTTCTTGGTACATCTTTGAAAGAGTAGCAGATGCAAAAGACCTCCTCATAAGTGCTACATGTGTGATAATGATATCAAGGAACAGTGTAATGGATGTTTTAGTGACTTACCAAATGCCAATTGTATACGCTATCTTGCTTGTCAAGTTGCTATTTGCAGGAAGTCTGGCGCACATGCGCAAAATTGCCTATTTAATACAGTGGGCTTATTTACATAAGAGAGCAAATGCATGTTTTAAAAAACAGGTAAGTAGAAGTGGAAGGGCAGTTTTCTTTTTGGATTTGGTGAATGAGAACATTGCAGTACAAGTTAAAACTAAAATCTACATATAAGCACATATTTACCCAACCCCTCTACCTTGAGCAGAATATGACACAAGGTCAATATATAAATGGAGTAAAGTTGATTTGAATACAGAGCTTTCCTTCTTTTAGACTGGTTGCCTAAACAAGACTAAAGAAAACAGTCTGCCCTTCTAATGACCCACAACTGGAGATGTACCATGATTTCATGCCTTTTTCAAGGGCATTTACTCAAAATGAAATGCAGACAGCCTCATCCAAATTTCAATTCAAATCATCAATTCCATTTCCAACTATGGTAACCATAACACTAAGCATAGGATAAATTCTTTGCGGTATTTAGAGTTCTTTGAAGTCTTGTATAAGAATATATTGTTCATGGTTAGAGTTGATGAAATCAATATTTTTAAAAGTACAAGGAGCACACAATAAGTTTCCAGACTTTATTTTTATGGGCACTTTTATTGATAGTACACACATGAAACTCTAGTCCCCTTTGAAGTAATCTCCTCCGGCTGCAATGCACTTGTTGCACCATTCCAACAACTTCTGGAAGGCCCTATGGAAGTCCTCTTGAGTGAGCGTGTCAATGACCTTCGTCACAGCCTCTTTCATCTCCTCAATTGTCTCATAATGACAGCCTCTTAGTTTTTCCTTGAGCTTAGGAAATAACCAAAAGTCACAGGGAGCAAGGTCTGGAGTATAGGGAAGGTGACGAACTGTCTTGATGCCCATCTTGGTCAGATAGTCTGTGACAAGGATGGAGTTGTGGACTGGTGCATTGTCCTGCTGGAAATGCCACTGAGCCGATTTGAAGAGTGCTGGCCTCTTCTGACGGAATCTCTTCCTGAACTCTCTTAAAACCTCAACGTAGTATTCCTTGCTTACTGTCAGTCCAGTGGGAACCCAGTGCATGTAGATCATGCCAGTGCTGTCAAAAAAAGGGATCATCAAAAATTTGTGGGTGGATTTGCTCTGTTTGGCCTTCTTGGGTCTGGGAGAGCCAACATGCTTCCACTGGGAACTCTGTCTCTTCTCCTCTTGGTCATAGCAATATATCCAGCTTTCATTGCAGGTCACCAGAGCATCAAGAACTGTGGGATCTGAATTGATCAGCTTGACCATCTCCCTACTGTCATGACAACGTCTTTCTTTCTGATCTTCTCTGAGCACCCTTGGGACAAACTTCACACAAATCTTCCACATCTTCAGTTCCTCGCGATTAATGGTGTGTACAGTTCCCACACTGACATCAAACTGTGCACTTAGTCTCTATAGACACACAACGGTCCTTATCCATGAAATTCTTTATTTGGCCAATCAACTCTGGAGTTCTGACTTCCTTACTCCCCCCAAACCTCTCATCATCTCTCACAGACTCCCTGCCTTCCTTGAATTTCTTATGCTACTCAAAAACTGATGCTCAATTCATGCAAGATGCTCCAAAAGCAGTCTGAAGCATTCCATATGTTTCTGTGGCATTTTTTCCAAGTTTAAAACAGAATTTTATTGCATATCGTTTCTCTTTGAAAATTTTAGAAGGAACATATCTGTTGCTATGAAGTCCTGCTCAAAGGTCAATCTTTGGTAACTGTCTATTTAAATCATTGATTTTCGTGTCTTGTAAAATCATCTGCTTAACGTTTGCATTTAAATGTAGACTTTCTAATTGGACAAAGTTTATTCCAGGTGAATATTTTTGAGACGACAAAATAGATTTGTTTTAAATTTAGCACCTTAGTTCTATGAGTAGGATAATTGTTTAATTACTGAAATATTGTAGCCCTCCCCCCACCCAACAACTCGGCAGCCAAACATGAACTATTTAAAGACTAAAAACCAAGTGAATTTTAATTGTAAAAAAAACCCCGAAAAGATTAACGTCTAAGCCTTCTCCCACCCCCCAAAGTCGAAATTTAGAATAGGAATTCTAGAACATACACGTGCTCTTGAAACGTTGAAATGTATATATTAATGTCGTCCGAGGTCATTTGAAAATTTTGAAAGGAAACATATCTGTTGCTATGAAGTCCTGCTCAAAGGTAAATCTTTGGTAACTGTCTATTTAAATCATTGATTTTCGTGTCTTGTAAAATCATCTGCTTAATATTTGCATTTAAATGTAGACTTTCTAATTGGACAAAGTTTATTCCCGGTGAATATTTTTGAGATGACAAAATAGATTTGTTTTAAAATTTAGCCCCCTATCCCCATGTCTAGCTCTAGTCACTTTTCTATTACTGAGGAAATCTGTGTTCGATCTGGACTGAAAGTATTAAAATGTCTCCATCCGCATATTAGGAAGTATTAAAAGCTTTACTTTCATAGCACCGGTTCAATAGAAAATCAACAATCTGACAATAGGAAATCTACGATATTATGATATTATGATATAAGAATAGTCAATTGGACTTTAACTAAGTCAAAACTTAAATGAAAAGGAAACACCACGATTTTTTTTTCACGGACACATGGGAAGCAGTATGATGGACGTGTGAACCCTGCAGCTTAATGCTCAGGATTGTCAGTTCGATCGGGGAACTACTGCTGCTCATCTATAAGAGTTGCTTCTATTGATGAGAATAAAAACAGCCATCGAAAGATAACCATGACCCACACTCAAACCACATACATAAACTCTTCGCGCGGGTAAAAAAGGGACGCATCCTGCTGAGGTTGGAGCCCTGGCCTCAGTGTTCGAAAAATCAGCTACAGAGCTCAAACTCAAACAAAAACTACTAAATGCAAACAAACAATACAAATAGCAACATTTAACGTTAGAACCCTAAATAAAATAGGTCAACTACCAGAACTTATCGCATCAGCCGTAGAACATAAGATAGACATAATTTGCATACAAGAACACCGATACAGGCACACCAAAGATATAAAATATCACCAAACAGGCAATGGATGGAGACTGGCCACTGTATCAGCTTGGAAAAACTCTGTCAATGCCACGATAGGAGGGGTAGGAATGCTTATAGGACCTAAAGCGATAAAAACACTTAATAGCATTGAGAGAATTCAACCTAGAATGATGACAGCCACGTTTAATGGCAACCCCAGAGCAACAATCATCTCATGTTACAGCCCTACCAATATTAGCAAAGAAACCAAACTAGCCACCTTCTACGATGAGCTATCCTCTCTAGTGTGTAGCATTCCGAAACACAATCTGCTAATCATTGGAGGAGATATGAATGCCCAAATCGGGAAAAACAGACATAACAAATACAGCCTACACAACACATCAAATAGAAACGGACAACATCTAACAGATTTCATGATAGAAAATAGATTAACCTGCCTCAATACAAACTATCAAAAAAGAGAGGGAAAATTATGGACCTACACATACGTGAACAACAGTAAAGCGCAGATAGACTACGTCTTTATAAATAAGAAATGGAAAAAATAGCGCGTTGAATTGCGAGGTATACTCCTCTTTCGAGGGTGTGTCATCCGATCACCGAATAATCACGGCAAAAATACGACTAAGCCTACGAAAAAACGCCACACGAACAGCGACCACTAAACACTATGACTGGGCCCTCCTAAACAACAGCGATATTAGAGATAAATATGTATTAGAACTAAGAAACAGATTCGAGACACTACAAGAGAAGGAAGAAAAAAATACCCCAAACGACGAATATGAGAATTTCGTTAACGCACACCTCGAGGCAGCATTGAAGTGTATTCCAACAAAGCCTAGAACAAAATATAGAGCCCCATGGGAAACAGAAGAGGTTAGAGAAAAACGTGCACTTGTGAAAACTGCCCCCAAAAGCTACCGGAAGAACCGAACAATTGCAAATGCCCCGATACTAAAAAAAGGCACAATATCAATTAGCAGGCATATATCTAAAAGAGCAAACGGAATTCATACAAAATAAGATAAATAAGATTAGAGACTCAGTGGAGGATAAGCAATCTAGGATAGCCTGGCAAACAATAAACGAAGTGAGTGGAAGGAAAAGCACAGCCAAAGCAAAACTGAAAGCGGCAAACCAACAAGAAAGAATAAAACTGTGGAAACAACATTTTGAAAACCTACTAGCTAACCCTCCGAACGTTACGCAGGAACCGATCACCAGAATTATCAGTAAGCAATTAGACATTAAACTAGGGCCGTTCACTAAAGAAGAACTCGACTCGGTTCTTAGAAAAATTTAAAATAGGAAAGCTGCAGGGCTTGACGAGATTCCCCCAGAAGTGTGGAAGACGAGACAATTCGACGACATACTGCTCCGACACTGCAACGCAGTTTATAACCAAAATCCGATAGACAGATGGACGAAGGGATGCATCCTACCCTTACCTAAAAAGGGTGACCTCGGATTAGCCAAGAACTATCGAGGTATAACACTCACATCCATAGCAGCCAAAATCTACAATACCCTACTACGAAACCGCATAGTACCCCAAATCGACAAAATCCTGAGGAAAAACCAAAATGGCTTCAGAAGAAACAGGTCCACGACCTCACAAATATTGACCATCCGTAGAATCCTAGAAGGCGTGAGGGCAAAAAACTTACAGGCGACATTACTATTTGTCGATTTTACCAAGGCCTTCCATTCCATTCACAGAGGGAAGATGGAACAAATCCTACTAGCATACGGCCTACCAGAAGAAACTGTAGCAGCAATAATGATTCTCTACAGAAACACCAAAGTGAAAGTGCATTCACCGGATGGAGACACAGATTACTTCGACATTGCAGCAGGAGTACTACAAGGGGACACGCTTGCCCCATACCTCTTTATCATCTGTCTAGACTACGTGCTTAGGACATCGATCGATAACATTAGGGAAAACGGCTTCATGCTGACAAAGAAAAGGAGCAGAAGGTACCCCGCAAAAACAATTACCGACGCCGACTACGCCGACGACATAGCGCTACTGGCCAATACACCCAACCAAGCCGAAACTCTACTACATAGTTTGGAACGAGCCGTTGCAGGCATTGGATTCCATGTTAATGCACAAAAAACTGAATTTATGTGCTTTAATCAGAAAGGCGACACTAGACGGAACCTCCCTGAAACTGGTTGACAAATTCACCTACCTAGGAAGCAGCGTCTCATCAACTGAAAAAGACATCGACACACGGCTAACGAAGGCATGGACAGCTATCGAAAGGCCATGGATCATATGGAAATCAAACCTGACCGATAAAATGAAACGCAGTTTTTTCCAGGCTGCAGTCGTGTCATACTGCTATATGGATGCACTACTTGGACGCTGACTAAACGGTTGGAGAAGAAGCTAGATGGCAATTATACAAGAATGTTGCGAGCAATATTGAACAAGTCCTGGCAGCAACACCCCACAAGGCGCCAACTATACGGTCACCCACCACCTATCACGAAAACTATACAAGCTAGACGAACCAGACATGCCGGACACTGCTGGAGAAGCAAGGACGAGATCGTAAGTGATGTACTCCTGTGGACCCCCGCATATGGCCAATCAAAAGCAGGACGACCAGCTCGAACATTCATACAGCAGCTATGTGATGATACGGGATGTAACCCTGAAGACCTGCTGGGGGCGATGAATGATAGGGAGACGTGGAGAAAGAGGGTCTGGGATATCCGTGCTAGCCGCACGACATGATGATGATGATGAAAGTGTCCTGACGTTCAGATTGCATTTTTGAAATTCACCAGCTCTGACAATCAGTCTTTAGTAGGGTGTATTTCAATTCCTGTTGTAGCTGTTCAATTGAATGAGAAATCATAAAAATTGGTTAGTCATCTCATAAGATGTATAGCAATAACATAGTGAATTTTCAAGAGTCTACAACAATTTTAATTGCCTGTACAAAAAAGTCTGGAAACTTATTGAAGGCCATAGTACATAGTACTAATGTTCTAATAATTATAAACCAAATGATTCTGTCAGTAGAGAGAATTCACTTGAAAAGACAAATGGCCTAAATTACCAAAATTCCTAAATATTTCTGATAGCACACTTACAATTTCTCAAAGAGCAAATAAATGTTCACAAAACAAAATGATATTTGTGCAATTTTTTTTTTACTAAAGGTTAATATTTGCTTTATGTGATTAAGAAAAATAAATCTTATTTCTTATTCATCTGTTTGGATTGAGCACAGACAATGAAAGAAAAAAATATTTTATACTGAATACAAATCATTCATTGTATGAAAAATTGCTTTTGTTTCAATCTCTATTCATTAATAATTATTATCCATTTCACATCATCGCTGATATTGACATTTTTCATTATCAAGTTATGCTGGTAGCATAGATTCACTTGACTCTCTCTTGCCATACATCCCTAGCAGTCATAGAGCTTGACAAGTCCTCTAGACGGCATCCAGTGTCCACAAAGAGTTGATGTATGTATGTTTTTGCTGGTCAGCCTACACTGGTATTTCCATGTGTATGAATCCATTGAAGAACGTTACATTAGTTTGACCTTACTTCATCAGCAGTGCCTGGTATGTAAGATAGGAGGTAAGTGGCCATACAGTTGCTGTTTGGTGAGGTTCTGCTTCCAGGATTTGCTCAAAAAAGCACATAGCATCCTTGTGTAGTTTCTATCTAACTTTTTCTCCAGGCATTTTGTCAAAGTGGTGAAATCATACAGTAGTACTGACATTGCTATAGCTTGGAAGAAATCCAATTTTCTTTCATCAGAGAGATCAAATTTAACACAATAAAAAATCAACTAAGTAACTTAAATTTGTAACTTATTCAGCCTTAATTAAATCGACTGCTCCATGAACTAAAGATAAAGATATGAAGCTCTTAGACTCTAGAATGAATAAATATTCATGAATGTTCCTTTTAGAGATTCAAGTGACAAAATTCAGATTCCAAGAAACAAGGTCTCTTGTATACATGGAGTAAATGTTTATAAATATGGAAGATATTTTATCCTCGGTGATACCTGATAACCTTGCTAGTTCATTAAAATGAGAACTTACCAGAAACCTGATTGCTAAGAATGATAAACATATATCACTCCAAAGTTCAACACTTGGCTCGTTTTTTCTATTTTCCTTTCCTTAAAAGATAATATGGTTTTATTGTAGCAAATGACTCCTTTTCTCATCCTGTTACAAAGGGAGATAAGGGAAAGAATGATAATAATCTTTTACTCTTTTTCTCTCTTTTCTTACAGCCATCTTGAATGTGATCCTTTTAAAAGTGAAGCAAAGGAAAGCAAATTTTTTCCCTGTAGGCACAAACAAATCCAAAAAGCTCCACATCTAACTATTATATTTATATCAATTACTCAGTAATGTTTTCAGCCTATCTATGAAACACGCAAGACAATAAGAGTTCAATATAATGACAGTTTTATTTACAAAGATTTGCACACACATCTGCTTTTAGTGATAAGAGGCTAAATATCTAATGTCTTTTCAAAACAATAACCTGGGAAGATGCTAACAAAGATGTTTGAGGGTACAAAATATTGACATACCTTCTACTACAAAGAACAACTTAGAGACTGGCTTAACCATTTTGTTTTTCAGAAATACAGCATTTTTTGTTATTGCTTTTGGGTCAACTTATCCTTTTTTTCTTTCTTACATGAGAAGCCATTCTTTTAATATCAAAGAAGTACTTTAGAGTGAATTCTTACTGGTCTTTAGTGTGAGTTCTTTGATGTCTTGTCTACATTTTTCATGGTTATAGTCTATGAATCATTTCTTCCCAAACTGAATATTTACAAGTAGTTCAGTGGAAAGCCTTCAAATCAATGCTAGTAAGTATGATTCCAATAGAATGCTTCATTATTTGGCCTTGTGTCCAACTTTACTCAGGTAATAAAAATCATTTCCCAAGAAAGGTTTCATTCAATTTCCTTGGACAAAACATAAATGTTCCACTTGTCAGACAATAACACAGAGAACTAAAAATAGATAAATGATTTCAAACTGAATTACTGACTGTCATTTCTATAGATTTCAATGGCAGAAGTTAAACCAACTTGAAAGAATAACATTTACTTGTCCAATGCAAGTATTCAACATTCATGCAATATGAATATCTACTCAAATTTTTGTCTGATGGACGATCATATTCTGGTTGTATAAAAATGGAATGATCAGATTTTCTATTTCATTGTTTTCTTCATTGCACATGTTGGTATTCAATTGCACACAAAATAAAAATATATTTTGAATAGAATCTGTGCAAATATTTGGTTTAATCTAATTGATAATTTTTGTTCTTTTAGCTGAAGACAATAATTGTCATGGTGTAATGGCTATCATCTTAGGAAGTGGTCTCAGTTATATGAGTTCAAATCCTGAATAAGGATGCTAGCATTTTGCATAGCACAAATAACCTCCAGAAAGATATCAATAGGTAAATAGTAGGGCAGATTGGGTGCTTTAACTTTGTATGATAACCAGACTAGGAGAAGGAAAACTATCATTTCAAACCAGTTGTGGATCTGAAGAGGTATGGGCTTCATCAGGTTATGTTGCCTAGGCAATGAAGGAGACCCTAACACTAGTTTATAAAAATATAAACTCCTTTATTCAAAACATTGAGATGGTTGTGTGTATGGGAGAGAAAGACAGAGGACTGCAATGATTGACGCAACATGGAGACTGACATATTCAGACTCCTACTTCTTCTTGCTTCTTTGATGGAAGCTTTGATACAGAGCTGGTACTCAATCAGGGATCCATCTGCAACCTCTCTAGCTAATGTGTCAACACATTGGCTGCTCTCCGAATGACTGATCACCTGACTCTCTGGGGTAAAAAACCTTTCGTATTATATATTTTGTAGATGCCTACACAGTTCCTTCTGGCGCAATTCACATGATTCATTTTTGCTGTCCCTTGTTTACCTTAAGACACAGGTGCAACATCCTACTTTGAAATCCACAAGTAAAATGCTGTCAAAGGTCAACATGTAACCTGTCCAAGACATCTGGAATGAGTAGTGTCACTATGACAAAACTAACTTACAAGACCAGTGAGAGAAAATAGTGAATGCTTGTCAAGGAACAGATTGAAGCCCCAGACCTGCTGGCTTTGAATTCAGATTTTTTCCTTCACCTAGAACAGTTACCCAAGCAAGCTTAAAGATCCAAAATGCCTTACCATTTGTCCAGGACTGGGAGGTGTATGGAGAAGAGATTCATTCATGATTTTTCACAAAGTTTTAGTCAAACATGAAATGCAAACAACTTCATCCAGAATTTGAACTTGGTTTTTCAAGTCCAGTAAATATGATAAGAATTGTCACACTTTGAATGATTCACTTTATTTGGTTTATTTCTTTCTTCAAGAATTTTGTCTGTTTAATTCCTTCCTTCAAGAATTTTGTCTGTTTAATTCCTTCCTTCAAGAATTTTGTCTGTTATAATAGGTTTTATCATTTTTACTCCCTGAATGCTTTTTCACACCAACTGTGACAGCAATTAAGCTCTTCAGGACATTTCTAAGTATCCTTGCTGATTATAGTTGTGCTGTGGTCTGTGATGGTCTCAATTCTTCCTTCAATATCCTGTGCACCCACAGTTCTTTTGCAGGTTTTGGGAACTATGCCAAAGGGTTCAAACTATGATGTCCTCATCAACTTCATGTTCCACAACATTTTTAGCTGCCTGGTAAGATCTAGATATTTTGTCCAGTTCTTTATTTCCTTTATTTTCCCCCTGTGACCTGGTGGAATGTCAAAATTCATGAAATGAAAAGTTCTTTTTTATCAAAACTAAGTCTTGTCTTCTGACCTGGATTGAGTGATCTGTTTCAAAATCTCAGAGAATTTTATGCATCTCATTTTCTCAGACAGATTCTGGTTTGTGCATATACCATTTGTCAGCATTGTCAAATTTTAATCTCTTGCACAATTTCCAGAGGATTATCTCCCTCATCCAGTCATATCTACTCATGTACTCCTTTTATGCCAGTTGCTTCACTTATGTGATTAACTGTTTCATGTCCACATCACCTACAATTGCTATTCTCCTGTTTATTATCATTTTTTTTTTGCTTTTATATAATTAGGTTTGGTTTCTTTGTTTAATGGCATATCAACTCTTTTTAGGTTATTTTTAGGTTATGCCAAAGCCATTCTCCTAGAAGAACAGTACTATTTAACCCATAGCTGGGAGGATAAGGGGGTTCATACCTTTCCCAAGGGTATTTGCCTGAAAGTGAACATAATAGCACGACTGGAGAACGAACTCGCGTACTACGATTCCACAGTCTATCGCTGTAACCATTACACCACGAGGACACCCCTTTTTTATAATTAGTCCTTATGGCATTATGTTGTGCTGCTATAAATAAAAATACACTTTCCATGTTTCCCATTCTTAGTCATCTCATGTGCAATTTGTCACTTGAAGTTTCCATATAATTGTTTTTTTTTCTATTTTTGTTTTCTAGATTTTCTGATTGGCTTTTCCTGTTTGTCCTTAAGTTACTTCTGTTGATATCATTTTTACTGGCTGTTGTATTCAATCTCTCTTTACTCTTTTTTATATTCCTTCAGTCCCTGAATTGTTGCCTTTACACTATCTTCAATATTGGCAAGTATTCTTCTTTCTTTTCTGTTCATATTGAGTCACATGTCATCTCTTGAGTCTTTGTGCATCATCATCAATTTCCTTGTTCTATCAACCATATTTCTACGTTCATCTCTTGTTCAGTTGAAAAAGGGTTCAGAGTATCTTATAAGGGAAATTCCAAAGTTATCTAGTCCTTTGATTAAGTCTGAGTTTTGTTTAATGGCCTACCAACCTCAGTGGGTTATTTAATACCAGAAGTGTTAGATTTGTATTCCTTTGATTAGATTTCTGCTGCAGTGTTTAGTTTCAAAAAGTTTTCTTGTTCTTTTAAGGTACTCCTTTCTTTTTCTTTCATCTCTCTTTAATTGATGGTATCCACTCCTAATATTCTTGGATACTTAGAGCTTTTTTCCCAAAATTGTTCTAATGCTTTCCTGATTTGCCAATTCCATTACTTTTGTTGTTTCTCTTTTACCTTTTTTTATTAATGCACATCTTTAAATCTCAAATTCCATTCCTGTATCTTAGCTGTAAATTCCAAAAGTTGGTTGGTTGGTTGGGTTTTATGGCATATCAACCTTTGTAGGTTATTCAACGCCAAATCTATTTTTATGAAAATAGTTCTATTTCAAACAATTCAGTTTAGCATAAGTATGCAGTTTAAATTTAAGTGCAGTTTAATTGTGAAAAACATTTCTATTTCAAGCTATTCAGTTTAGTCAAAAATTTATAATTCCACTAATTCAGTTTAGTATAAGTTCAGATTTTGTTTACACACAGTTAGATGTCAAAACAGTTCTATATAAACAAATCAGTTTAATGTAAGTTCAGTTTCAATATCAAAAAACAGTTTCAATTCAAATAATTCAGTTTAGCATAAGCACGCAGTTTAAATGTAAGTTTAATTGTCAAAAACATTTCTGTTTCAAGCTATTCAGTCAAACAATTCAGTTTAGTATAAGTATGCTGTTAGTTCTATTTAACCCATAGATACGACCATTATCAGGTGCAACCTGGGAACAATGACAATAAAGGGTTACTCTGCATACCCCAAAGCTCCAGCATTACTGAAACCTCACCATCAGATTGTTTAGTGTCATATAATCAGGACACTCGTTGGGGGGGGGGTCTTACCCCTCTGCAGAGGTGCAGTCAGTGTATTCAACAGCCCCAGCCGACTGGGCAAGTAGATTCTAAAAGTTTCTTTAAAGGTTTCACATTCTTTTTCATTTTTGGAAAATATCTTAATATCATCCTTATACATGAGATGATTTATCTTTTCCTATAACTTTGCAAATTTGTAGCCTCCTTTTCATTTTCTTAGTATATAATTCAGTAGCATCATTGCAATAACAAATAGTAATGGTGAGAAGGAATCTTTTTGGAAAATGCCTCATTGTATTTTCTTGAACAGTTTCACATATTCTGTTATCCATATTTGTGGAATCAAGTCATTTTTGTAGTCTCTCTACATCATGGTTACATTTTTTTCTCTTTTGCTTCTGTTTTTCTAGTTCCTTTCGGTTCTTCTGGAAAAAAAATAACAACTTAAAAACAACTAATAGATTTATTTTCTTACTTGTGAAGTTAAGGTCTTTCATTTAATTTATTGGCTTGGAATGGTTTCTTTTTTTTTGGGGGGGGGATCTTTCGGGATCAGGGTAGTTTTCCTTTTTGTTATCAATTTGAATATTCTTGCCTCTCATAATCATTTACATAGTTGCTTATTTAATCTGTTGAGAATAGATGTGAATCTTTCAAACCAGAATCCATCTATCTCACTGTGGCTTGGTGCCTTCCAATTTGTAACTTTCTTAAGTTCCATTTCAGCCACCAGACCCTCAATACAATTCAGCCACCAGACCTTCTTCAGTTTCTCGTAATTCATTTTTCATGTTATTCAACTATTCGACCTTTCTGTTACATTCTTTTTGGTTCCATGATTTACATCCAAATTGATCAATTGTCTTCATGCTTTCTTTACTGACTTGTTGGTAGAATTTCTTTTATTATTATTATAATATATCCTGTTGTTTGTATTGTTGGATCCTGTTCCAATACATTTTCAGTTCCCCTTCCATAACCAAATTTTTTTTTGCTAATTTTTTTCCCTAATTGTATTTTCAGTCATTTCTACTGTTGTTGTCATTTTTCAATTATTTCATTCCATTGTGTTCTTGTGTGTTTTCTTTAATTCTTGTGCATTTCATTGAACTTCATTTTTTCTTCTAGTCTTATTTCCCATTCAGCTTTTGTTTTACTTTTTCTATTAGTGTCTCTTAGTGATATAACAATTTTATCATTGACTATCTTTGCTCCTGCACAAATTAGATCATTCGGTTCAGTGATGTTGTCTGTCGGGATATTTTTTAATAATTTATTCGGTTTTAACTTTTTTCCAGTCTTGATTCCTTAATGATGATAATATTTTCTTCTCTTCAGTCAGGATTTTCTTTATCATTTTTACTGTTTCTTTTCTTTCATTTTAACATTGTTGTTGTTGTTGTTGTTGTTGTGGTGGTGGTGCAGACTTCTGTTATGGAGTAGTTTTCAATGTTTTGTGCCTTCTCCATTTCTTTTTCTGGCCTCTAGCAGATGCACTGATGCTGTGGTCTTTGTCTGTGTACATAAAATTAGAAAAGCCAACATTTGCAGGCTTACATCAGATCCCCCATGTTGGCAATTAATGGAGAACCTACCAATAATGACACTCACATCTGTTATTTGAGTTTTACATTTATTTGTATTACTATCAGACTTTTTTCATGGGGTTGTTTAATAGCTGTCACAGAGATAACACGGTATTCTTCCAAGAAAGAAAATGTTAAGTGTATTAGCAGCACAAAAAACATAAATACAAATAACATTTGCACTCTAATAAAAATGACTACGACAATCAAGAAAAGATCCATGTCTTTATATTCTGGAGTTTGGTAAATTGTCAGAGTCAGCACTCAGCTGTGTAACAAGCTGAATCTAAAACTGAATTCCTGAATGAGAATTATTTTATGGTACATTTGGAAATTCTATTGTGCACACGTGGGCAAATCACATTCCATGGGTTATGATTACTGGTCTATGAATGGATGTATTTTTTAAGTTTAATAGTAGCACAGGTTCTGTATTGAGTTTAGGCCTGTTTTATTTTTGTTGGAAAACTGGATGCTAGTTGGGACAGGTAAGTGTTATTGTTATTATTACTGTTATTATTCTACAAAAAATGTGTTTTGAATATAATTTTTAACTTAGTTAAAGTTCATCTCTCTCATTTTTGATTAGGCATTTATGACTTAAACTTATCTTTTCATTTTTTGAAGATGGTATTTTGCTACATTACTTGACAATATCACTATTAAATAAAACTTAAATCTAAAGTTGATAAATACATAGCAAGAATAAACAAATTTCTATTTAAAATTAACAGTCACATTACAAGTTTAAATTAGAAACTATTCCAATTTCTCCAAAGGGATGCACTTGGAAATATAAAAATTTTTAAAGGATTACAAACTTATCCAAGTTTACAGTCAAATCAATTAAAAGAGAAAATAAAGTTTTGGAATATTTCTTATTTCTTTCAAGTCTATGAATCTGTGATATTACTAATTTGTTTCTGATAGAGGGGAAGGAAATTAATGACATCAAAGCAAAAATCGGACCACCTGATTCATCCGATCTTTCCTTTTTCCTTCCTCTTCTTTCTTTTCTTGTCATGGTCTCTATTTTATTAAATTCAATTCATAATGCAACCAATTTTAGAGGATTGCAAACTTTTCCAACTTTGGAAGAATTAACAGTCAAATCAACCAAAAGAGAAAACAAAGTTTTTGATTTTTGCTTTTCGATTCACTGGTGGTCTTTCACTGGAGCCTGAGCGACACCAAGTCTCCTTGGGTTTCCAGTACTCTTCCGAGTATTCTATCTGAGCTTAACAATGCTGTGGACTAGATGATCTTGATTCTTCCCTTGTTTTTAAATTCCTCCAGTTTTTTTAAACGTTTAAGGACTGTTCCAAGTGCTCCAACCACAACTGGTACTACCATCACTCTCATCTTTCATGGTCTTTTTAAATATCTAACAAGGTCCAAATGGTTGGATTTTTTTTTTTTTTTTTGACTCAGTGGTCTGGAAAGGCAAAATCAAGTTTCCTTTTTCTTTTGGCCCATTTGTTTGAATTCTTCCATTGTCTATTTTAAGAATGGTCCAGAGTATGTTACAAGAGAGACACAAAGGTATTTATACCATAGATAAGATTTCTGCTGCAGAGTTTTTGGTTTGGAGAAGTTTTCTTGTTCTTCTGACATAATATTTTATTATTTTTTTCTTTTATCTCTACTTGTTTGATAGTATCCATTTCCAATATCCCCAAGTATTTGTAATTTTCTTTTTCTCCAAAAGTTCTGATCCTTTCCTGATTTGGTAGCATTATTCCTTACATGGTTTCTTTTTTCTCATTCATAATTATCAGCATGAAACATTTTACAAAGCCAAATTCAATCCCTATACTCTGGCTATTTATTCGTAAAGTTTTTATCCAGATTTCTAGTTGACTTTCATTTTAGGCAAATATTTTTATATCATTAATATAGATGACGTAATCTACCTGTTCCTATAATTTTGAAAATTTGTAGAACCCAGTGCATTTCCTAAGTGTATATTACTGAATGGTATCATTGCTATAGGAACAAAGAGCAGTGACAAGACTGAGTCTCTCTGAAAGATGTCTCTTTGGATTTTCACCTCTGATAGGGTTTGTCCCCCTGTGCTCTTCCTATCTATATGAGTGAGTGGCATCATTGCTATAGCAGCAAAAAGTAGTAGCAAGATTAATTCTCACTGAAAGATATCTCTTTGGATTTTCACCTCTGCTCGGGTTTGTCCCCGTATTCTCTTCATAAGTATACAATTGAGTGACATCATTGCTTTAGCAGAAAAAAGCAGTTGCATGAATGGGTCTCTCAAAAATGTTGCTTTGGATTTTAACTTCTACTAGGTTTTGTCCCCAGTGATCTTTCTAAGTATACGATTGACTGCCATCATTGCTTTAGCAACAAAAAGAGCAATGGCAAGAATGAGTCACTTTGGATTTTCACCTCTGCTATGGTTGGTCCTCATAAACTCTTCCTGAGTTCATAACTGAGTGGCATCATTGCTAGAGCAGCAAAGAGCAATTGCAACAATGAGTCTCTCTGAAAGATGTCTCTCTGGATTTCCACCTCTGCCAACATTTTTCATCTAGCTGCTCTTTCCTCTTTCCAGTCTTCCATTGTTTTCATGAAGTTGATCACCTTGTCAGATATCTTTTTCTCCATTCTATTATCCATGTTTATAGGACCATATCATACACTTTTCTGTAGTCAATTGTTTATTATTTTTATTTTATTCCTTGTTTTTCATCTCAACATTAGTGGGTGGTCTTTCACTGGAGTGACAGCAAGTTTTCTCTGGTTTCCAGGACTCTTCTCAGTATTCTAGCTGATCTTAAATATGCTGTGGTCAGGATGATTTGATTCTTCCTCAAATTTCCAAATCCTCCAGTTTTTTTTCCAGGCCTTTGGGAATTATTCCTAGTGCATCAACTACAATTGGTATCACAATCACCCTCATGTTCAACAGTTTTTCTAGTTCTTTGGCAAGGTCCAAGTACTTTTTATTGTTCAGGGTTTACAGATTATTGTCTTCATCTTTATTATTGTATTCACACATTTCGGCTAATATGTCCTCTGGCCTTCTTCAGGTGTTTGTCAAACTTGGGAGCCTACATGGAACTATGAACCATGTTCTTTACAGGGGGGGTCACTTGTTCTGATTCTGTTAACCATAACCGGGTATAAGTGCTAAGTATTCCTGTATTATTACTCACCTGCAGTCAGGATTGAACCTGCAACCTCCAGGTGATTGACTATTTAAAAGCTAAGAGAACCAACACCTATAACCATATTACTATGTGTTCTGCTCCCGAGTTCAACAAACACCAGAAGAAGGCCAGACATATTGGCTGAAACATTGTGAATATAACAATAAAGATGAAGACAATAGTCTGAAAACCCTGAACGATAAAAATCATCAAACTTTGTCTCAAAAATTCAGACAACTAATGTCCAACTACTTATCTTTTCACTTTCTTTGGTCCACCAGAGCAACAAAATTTACAAGGTAACAAATTCTTTTTTCTTTTTTTGCTACTTAATTCTATGTCTGGTCTTATGGATGGAATAAGATTATCTGTTTGTAACTGAAAATCCCAGAGAATTTTATGCATTTCATTCTCTTAGATGAATTCTGGTTTGAGCATATTTGGTAGTATGGTCAATTTTTAATCTCTTGCACTGTTCCCAGTGAATCCCCTTTCACTCCCTAGTCATGCTTAGTCTTATACTCCTTTTGTGCAAGTCTGCTGCATTCACTTATAATATGATTAATCACCTCATCTATTTCTCCACATAACGTACTCACTCTTTTGTTGCATATAATCAATTTTTGCTTTGATATAATTGTCCTTATTGCATTGTTTTGCACAGCTATTTTTTAAAATTTAGTTTCTCTCTTAATTTTTTCTTCTTCTTCTTCTTATCAATATCCAGGTCTTTTTCTTGTGTGCAATCTCTGCAGTTTGTTATTTGAAATATCCATGCAGTTATTTTTTCTTCTAATTTCTGTGTTTTTTATTTTTGTTGTGATAGTGCTGTTTCTATTACTGGCAGCTGTAAATAGTTTTTCTTTGTTCTTTTTAATATACTCCTTAAGGCATTGATGCATCTTTGCAATCGTCAATCCTGGCAACACTTCTTTCTCCTTATTTTCCAAATGTATACAGTATGTCTACGTCATCTCTCAGATTATTATCGTTCGCCTTTTTGTAGTTATTCCATTATTATAATTATCTTACTCCTTGTGAGTTTTTCACACCAGCATCAACTGGTGGTCTTTCACTAGAGTCTTAGTGACAACAAGTCTCCTCAGGTCTCCCTGACTCTTCTCAGTATTCTAGCTGATCTTAACAATGCTGTGGCCTGAGTGGTCATGATTTTTCTTCTAATTTCCAATTCCTCCCGTCTTTTTTCCAGACCTCAGTAAACCAGTCCAAGCACTCTGACTACAATTGTTACCACTGTCACCCTCATGTTCAACAGTGTTTTTTCAGTTCTCTGTCAAGGTCCGAGTATTTGCTGATCTTTTCATTTTCGTTAATTTTCACTCTATGGTCTGCCAGAATGGGAAAATTCTCTAGGTGACAAGTTCTTTTCTTCTTGTTAATTAACACTAGGTCTGATCTTTTAGCCAGAATTAAGTGATCCAATTGTTTCTCAAAATCCCAGAGAACTTTATGCATATCATCCTTTTGGACAGATTCTGGTTTGTGCATATACCATTTGTCAGTATGGTCAAATTTTAATCTCTTGTACAATTCCCAATGGATTGCCTTTCCCACCCAGGTATGCCTACTCTTATACTTCTTTTGTGCTAGTTTCCTGTATTCATTTATTCAATCAAGATGTTACCATCTCCTCATTAAGTAGAAAATCTCTGAAATTAGTTGACCTGTTCATAGACCTCCAGAGCAATATCTATGATTATGATTATTATTCTTATTATAGTTACAAATATTTCTGTCTCAGTCTTTTGTTCATCTTAAGCTTATCTTGCATTCATAGATTAGTTTAATACAACTAAGATATTTACTGGTATGTGTTACTGTGATGATACAATGCCAAGAGAAGCTGAAATACAAATTTGTTGTCCCTAAATAATATGATGAAAATTCAGTTACACAAGAAAGTAAGAAAAAACTTCAGACACCTTATCATTGTGTGAAATGCCAACCTAAGTTACTGACATTAATATATTTAGTGTTATGGTTACAGAATCCACACAAGTAGAAATCAATCTGATCAATATTTGTCAAGACCTTTTGCTTTTTTCATGAACTTTTATCATGATTCTGCTTAGCAGGATTTACAATGAAATCAAAAAGTGACAATATTTAATCTATACATACATATATCATCATCATCATCATCATCAAGTTATATTGATAGCATAGATTCCCTTGACCCTCTCTTGCCATCCATTCCTCTTGGTTGTCTTCTAGATGGCATTCAGTGTCTATATAAAGCTGATGAATGTAAGTCTTTGCTAGTTACCCAACACTGGTATGTTCATGTCCACAGGAGAATGTTAGTTAAGAGTTCATCCCTGCCCCTCCAGCATCTTCTTCTCACTTTACTTGCATGGTTTGTGTGATGGGAGGTAAATGGCCTTACAACCGCTGTTTTTTCAGGCACTGCTTTCAGGATTTGTTCAAAACTTCACACAGCATCCTTGTACAGTTCCCATTTAGCTTTTTCTCCAAACACGTCATTAACATCACGGCTACAACTTGGAAGAATTCCCATTTTATCAGGTTTCTATGTGGTTGATAATCTGTCAATAACAGTCCATGAATGTTCCATTTGAGTAAATGAATATTTCAATATTCTGTTACCATTATATATTATATCCAAATGTCTAACTTGAAATATAAGAAAATAAACAATCATTCAGTTCTTACTACTTTGAATGTGAACTCTGCTCTTTCATCATTTCTGTTCTCAATTTTATTTGATTAAAAAGGAAGTTTTAAAACTATTGAAATTTTCTTGAATGTTTTTCTGAATCCAATAATTTAGCTGTAAAAGCCAAATATGTATAGTACTTGATATCTAATAATAACAAATGAAAAAAAGTTATTTTTTGGTTATTCAAAGTATTTTCAAAGATTAACTGAATAATGGATTCCAATTTTAAACATATCAACTGAAGTCTTAATGAATATCTACATTTCTATATACCATGAAAACAATCCCTAAGTTGATAACTAAGAAATGTGACAAATTCAAAATTTTTAGTTATAAACTTATAAAAACACAGCAGGTTCATTATTCAGACATTTTTTAAACTTTTTCCAGTAGTTTAGAATGAATTATTGCTTTTTATGATTTTATCTTTTCTTTTTGCTATTCATTTTATTTTCACATTAAAACTAAAATTTGAATGAAAAGAAATATTCATGTAGTTTTTAGGTTGATCATGCTAAACTAGAAGTGGTTAAACTTGGTTAATGTAAAAATCACAAATGATAAAGTTCAGATGTTTAAAAACACAAAGGAAATATGCACATATAATAATGACAAGTTGTAAAAAACTGAAATGACTTCTCATTCCAAAAAGCCACATATTTCTTGTTCTGAATTCAGGTTAAAATTTCTAAAATATTTGAATTCTCAAGAATTTTCCTCAAGCTACACGTGGCTTGCAAGCCCCAGTTTAGACACCACTGTGCCAATCAATAGTTATCAGACTAAATAACTAGAAAACAAAGCTAGTTTTATGCAAGAAAAAAACCTATAAGCAATATAAAACCTATTTTCCAAATGAAATATGAAGAAAAAACAAACAATAAACAAAATAACCACATTTCCTAGAATAAAAACTTTCTACATTAGTTGTAAAGCTTGTTACTAAAAAATCAATTCAATTCTTATGAGATAAAACAAGAATTCTTCACAGTTTAAGCCATGTTGGTACTATTGTATGGCTTCACTTGAATTTCAACAAAGCACTTGTAGAAAAAAACTAGATGGAATTACACAAGGACACTGCATGTTGTCTTGAACAAATACTGGAAGCAGTACCCTACAAAACAGCAGCTGTACGGCAACATACCTCCTATCTCACAAACCCTCTATGTAAGGCAAACAATTTATGCTAGGAACTGCTAAAGAAGTAAGGACAAACTCATGGACATTCTCCTCTGGACTCTTACACATGAACATACCAGTGTTGGCCAACCAGCAAAAACATTCATCAAATCTGTGAAGACGCTAGATATCATCTAGAAGACCTACCAAGAGTAATGACTGTTTAGATATATATATATACAGACATCTAAATATATATATATACAGACATCCATTTTGTGTAATATATATATATATATATATATATATTCACAGATCTATTTTGTATCTTATGATTGCTTGAAATATGGACATTCAAGCATAAGTCTAATACATTCATAGAATACACATATTTGAATTGGTATTTGTTAATTCTGATTATACCAAGACTATCCCAGGTAAAGGCCTGGCAAGCATGCAACTGGATCCTTTGATTGGAGGTGAACATGTGGAGACCTTAATTACAACTAACCAATTATAATTGTGAAATATTTTTTGCAAGAGACTTGTTAGTGATATGCAATGATTAGTAATTTAGCAATTATATCTATTAAAAAGAATCAATTATAATTATTTCTTTTTAGTCAGGAAACAGAAAAAAATTGAACAAATTGCTGAAATCTTCCAACAAACATTATTTTCGATTTGAAATATTCATTCTAAAATTAAGAAATATTGCACTGAGTAAAAATACTTACTAAGAAACAATTTTTTTAAAAACTTAGAAAAACTTCAACATACCAACCTTTATTACCATCCGTTAAATCTTGAACTTTCATAAACCATTCTCAGGAAAAAAGATATTTCTAATTATTTTGTTATAATTAATAATGGAATACTTCTATTATGCAAGTTATTTAATTTTCAGAATTGCTGCCCATTGTTGAAAAAAAGCTGCTAAATTAAATTTTCTTGTTAATAAAGTTATTTTCACTTACCCAAAGGATGAATGATAGGATATTTATCTTTAGATCCTAATTCAAGGCTGATAGTTGCCAGTTTCCCATGGGAAACTTCAAAACTTGGACTCTTGACAGATTCTAAAAGATAGAAAAACAAGAAATGAATTGTTATTCTTATGATTCTGAAACTGTCATCATATCTATCATTACTTATTTCTTTACATTCCATTTTTATATTTGTAGATAATAAATGTTTTTTAATTGTTTTTATGCAAAATACAATCAGGAATTTTGTGGCTGAGTAGAAGTACTGGCTCATTGGCCTAGTTGACAGAGTGTTCGCCAATGGTCCTGGAGACCTCAGTTCAATCCCAGGTCGTGTCATACCAAAGACTTTAAAAATGGTACTTGATACCTCCTTCCTTAACACTCAGCAATATAATGTACATATCAAGGGTAAAGTGGAGCAACTCAGGGAAAGGAGTGGTGCCCTCCCCTACACCTCAATGTTGTAGCTATTGAAAAGGGAGCCTTCTAGTCGCCTTCAACTACAGTCACCAACTTCACTTAGAAGTGTTGTTGGAATATCAAACAAAGATATTTAATATAGAATTAGTCATGATACTTCTCTTATTTCATATTGATATTCTAAAGTTCCTTATATTTTTTTCTGTCTAATATTATTTAAGCAAAGAAATGTCTCACAGAACAAATTGTGTCAACTTGCGGCTCATTATATAATACTTTATACCATCACAGGTCTAAAGAAAATATTAAATTACTCAACACTTTGCTATATGAGATTATTACACTTTCATACTTGAATCTTTATCTTTGAATCAATAAATCATAATTTCTGTTGTCAGTAGTTACAACTTCCCTGATACTTTGAATAAACTTATTACAAGTTCTGAAAATATGTCTGCCTGTTTACTTAATGATTGTAAGCCCAGTTTTTGTATTCAAAACTTGATCAGGATGCATAGATATTTCTGTTAGAGAAGCTGGAGGTTTATGTGAAATAGTGTTAAAGAAATTATTTTTCTTGCTTGTTAGCAATGATTCTATCATTTAATCTAAAGTTATGAATCATAGATATATATTTTATATACGTGAATTAGAATCTTACTAATTAAGGCACAGTTCTTTATTAGAAAATCATCATTTTTTTTTCTTTGCTTTTTATTTTCATATGATTAAACATTAAAAAAACATAATCAAATTATTCATATAAAATATTTGGGCATCTTTATTTCTTTAAAAGGATAGGTCATATGATTGTTATATTTAGCATGTGAAATTTATATGCAAATGTAATAACAATTATGGGACAGAAGGAGTAAGATATAATGTTTAATGGCTGGGAGCAGGGACTATAAAACTTTTTTCAATTTCAAAAGTCTAAAGAAAATTAATACAAAAATATTCCACAAATTTTAACATTATGAACATCTAAAGAGAAAAAAAAACTTTTAACATCACATATTATTAAATAATCATGTTGCTTAGATGATGTCATAAATAATAACTTCAATATTATTCACATTTGATTATTTTTAGTTATCAAAATAAATGAAAGATTTGTTTTCAGTTCAATCACGTTTTTAATTTATTTGATGACTAATATTTTCATAGTTTATAAAATAATTTCCATAAATTCAAAATTCATTTTTTTTAAATGGCCATAAATTCTGGTGGGATTCCAGACAATGATTTTATGCAAAATAATTTTCTAAATTCAGAAAACATTTTGCAAATGTTGTAAATAATTAACATCAAGTGTCATGGCATATCTGGTTTTCATCTTTTTTATTCTAATAATTAGACAATGAGCTGTCATTTTATCTTCAGAAAACATTAGCATTTATTTTTCTATATGATTTTTTTTTTAATTCTTTAAATACATAACTTCAGAAAGAGAAACAAAGCGACAGAAATTTATACTATCAAAAATACTATGAATAAATAAGGTGAAATTACTGCAATAGCTTTATGTTACTTGAACTTATAACTCTAAACCTTCAAAATATTTTTATTACCAAATATGTAATGATTTCTAATCAAAATCTTTTAATGGCAATATCACTCAGCTTACCAACTATGACAATAAATATAACTGTAATCTTTTTCTGTTATTTTTTATTTCTGTCAGTGCTAGATCAGGGATCAAGTGTATGAGATGCCAAATATCTGATATCAGTTACTGTGTGAGATTGAAAAATGGCCAAATGGGAATTTCTGGAAGACAAGTGATGCTAATCAGGATTGAAACCTCCAGAATTATCAACAAGAACACCACCATTATGCTTCCTAACATTAGAAGAAAGGTTTCTGGAGTGAACAACACTGAATATTGCAGAAGCATAGATCAATACTTTATAGTATGTTAAACAGTCAAAGATTTAGCCCAAATCTTGTGTTAATTACCAAGCCAAATTATAGTATAACAATAGTGTGAAATTTGTTTCTCATGTCTTCTAACGGATAAAGGCAGACAAACTTCATATTCCTTCTTCCCAAACAAAATCTGGTGCCTTTGACAATGTTCATTTCATTACTCTCTCAAAGGTAGATTCTATTCACTCCACGAGAATATAACTCTTGTTCTCTTGTTCACTTCCAACAGGTCAACTGTCTGTCACTCATGAATATGCATAAGCGATGACAACATAATGGACTCAAACATGCACAGGCACAGAGCTGATATTGCAAATGGCTGCTTATACAACTATCATGCAAAACAGTGCAACTTCTTTACAACAAGGAAGAAAAAAATTATCACAGTTTCTCAACAGAGAAATGGAATGAAATGACAATGTCACTAGTTATTGTCCACAACAACACTGTTGTTATCCTATCAACAAGTCAAATAGTGACTAAAAAATTATTGTTTATTTTCAATAAATGAATGTGAAATATCCACTGACTTTCATATATTTAATAAATCTTTTTAATATTAACTTTTTTTTATTCCTATAATTCATTTCACAAATCATTCTTTAAATGACTCAAAAATATACAAGTTTCTTTTACTGATAGAGCAATCAACCATTATAATGTGACTTTAAAAATACCTATGAAGATAATAGGTGTGTATGATTGTATGTTAAAAGACTCCTGGTTATTTAAAAACAAATATATGCTTATTGCTAATTCAGCATATAGGTTGGTGGAGAATCCTGAACTGCACATTTTGAGGATAAAAATAGGGATTGGTCACATCAAAAAATAACTAGATTATATAACAATAACATCAGCTCTGATTGGCCAATTATTATTAACACACCAGCTATTCAAATTAACCAACCATCATTAACAAACTAGAATTAACTTCCATTGCCTCTTTTCTTTGATAAAATTCAAACTGGTCATTTGCAGAAGGCAATTCACAATCATCACATTAATATTTACAATAAAAATTAATAACTGCAAGATGAGAAATGTCATCTAAAATAAACTGGATTGTAATTTGGTTTGGTTGGGTTTGATAGCATATCAACCATTGTTGGTTATTTAATGCCAAATCCTGTTTTTACATATATATTAAATATATAGGATTTGTTAGCACATTTTGCAGCTACACCTTTAAATGAATCTGAGCTCATTTATTGCACACACTTAAATGGTTTCAAGTGTTAATATGGAACAATAAGAATATAACATCAATTATTTGTTTGTAGACATTTAAATGGATATACAATTTTTAAGTGAATAGTTTGTAGGTAATTTCATTCCTAAATGAGTTAGAATTTGGTTGTTTGTATATTAGTATTGCTATTTTTCCTACACAGTTAAATGGTTACAACTATCCAACACTAATATTCAATATTAATCATTTGTTAACACACAGTGAAGTGGTTACAAGTATTACTATTAAACTCTAATTATTCTATTCAACACCATTCATTTGCACATAGTCAAATGGTTCCAAGCACTTCTATGAATCACCAACAATTCAATTAAACATCAGTCATTTGTTTACACACAATTAAATGATCACAGTTCTATCTCTAATAATTCAATTTACCATAAGTCATTTATTTGCACACAGTTTAAATGAAACTCTATTCCCCTTTGAAGTAATCTCCTCCAGCTGAAATGCACTTGTTGTACCATTCCAACAACTTCTGGAAGGCCCTCTTGTGTGAGCATGTCAATGACCTTCATCACAGCCTCTTTCATCTCCTCTATTGTCTCATAACGACAGTCTCTGGGCTTAGTGAATAACCAAAAGTCACAGGGAGTAAGGTCTGGACTATAGGGAAGGTGAGGAACTGTCTTGATGCCCATCTTGGTCAAATAGTCTGTGACAAGGATGGAGTTGTGGACTGGTGCATTTTCCTGGTGGAAATGCCACTGACCCGATTTGAAGAGTGCTGGCCTCTTCCCAAGGAATCTCTTCCTGAACTCCCTTAAAACCTTAACATAGTAACCCTAAGCCTAACCCTTTGGCCAATCAATTCTGGTGTATTGACTTCCTTACTCCTCCTACACCTCTCATCATCCCTCACAGACTCCCTGCCTTTCTTGAATCTCTTATGCCACTCAAAAACTGATGCTTGCTTCATGCAAAATGCTCCAAAAGCAGTCTGAAGCATTCCATACATTTCTGTGGTATTTTTCCCAAGTTAAAAACAGAATTTTATTGCATATCGTTCTTCTAAAGTATCCTCATGTCCAGATTGCATTTTTGAAACTCACCGGCTGTGACAATCAGACTTTAATAGGGTGTATTCCAATTGCTGCTGTAGCCGTTCATTTGAACGTGAAATCATAAAAATTGGTCAGTCATCTCATAAGATGTATAGCAATAACATAGTGAATTTTCAAGAGTCTATGACAATTTTAAATGCCTCTACAAAAATGTCTGGAAACTTATTGAATGTACCATGTATTTGACCCATAGATAGGACCCAATCAGGTGCTACCACTCCAAGTCAGAGTGGATCTAGGAGCAATGGCAATGAAGGGGTATTCTACATTCTTGAAATCTCCAAGGCTGGAGCCTCATCATCTGATTGTTTAATGTCATATCCAGGACATTCATTGGAGAGGGTGGGGTCTTACTCCACTACAGAGATGCAGTTAGTATATTCTACAGCCCAGCCAACTGGGTTGAAACTGGATTACAAGTTTAAAGAATCCACTGAAAATCTGTCAAAAATATATTTTAATTATTGACCAGGTTATATATTTTTAAAAATATTGTTCAGACATTCATTAAAAAAAGAAAATTGTTGTTTAGTTGTTTGGCTTTTATGGCATATCACCCTTTGTAGGTTATTTAATGCCAAATCCATTTTTATGCAAATAGTCAGTTCTTTTTCAAACAATTCAGTTTAATTGTCAAAAACCACTTCTATTTCAAGCTATTCAGTTTATTCAAACAATTCCAATTCAACTAATTCAGTTTAGTATAAGTATAGATTTTGTTTACACAGTTAAATGTCAAAACAGTTCTATATTAAACAATTCAGTTTAGTGTAAGTAGAGTTTCAATGTCAAAAACAGTTTCATTTCAAACAATTCAGTTTAGCATAAGCACGCAGTTTAAATGTAAGTACACTTTAATAGTCAAAAACATTTCTATTTCAAGCTACTCTGTTTATTCAAACAGTTCTAATTAAAACAATTCAGTTTAGCACAAGTATGCAGTTAGTTCTATCTAACCCATTGATAGGGCCCTATCAGGTGCTACCACTCCAGGCCAGAGTGGACCAGGGAGCGATGGTAATAAAGGGGTACTCCACATTCCCCAAAGCTTCAGTATTTCTGGAACCTCATCATCGGATTGTTTAGTGTCATATCCAGGACACTCATTAGGGGAGTCTAATCCCTCTGCAAAGGCGCAGTTGGTGTATTCTACAGCCCCAGACGACTGGGCAAAGAAAATGATGAAAATATTGTATAAAAACACAGTATCTTAAGTAGTCATCAATAAAATATTTTTTTATTAACATGGCAATAACAGTATGATATGCAACATCATCAAATCTTAGAGAAAAAAAAAACTTTAATGATGTCACTCACAAGTTTTACTATATGAAATAACTTTATATGAACTATCCAAATTTTGCACCAGTGATTTAATATTAGTTTTAAGAATGTTTGCAATCCATTTTTTCCCTTCTCCCTTACAGTTCCTAAAACTTATGTTAGATTTGTTATTTTCTTATCTTATCTTCTTCACTCTTTTTCACTGGGATGTATAAACACTTTGTCTTTTTTGTGTACACACATTCCTTTATTCAATTTCAGACATCTTCTACATTACCAGTTGTACAAAACCAGAAGTTTAGAACATTGATAGAAAAAAATGACTGCACAATTTTTGCTGGTCTGAAAGTTTCAATTGCTTCACGTTAACTAACTAAAGAGTTAGAATCTTTGCTCCAGCTTCCACTACTTATTGATTAACTACAAAAGTCTAATGACTCAATAAGATCCAAGCTCTCAACCGACAACCAAACTTAGTCGACCCTAAGTAGACATAACATTTTTTTCTCTGAGTACAATGGTTTAATTCTCTTTAGATAATCTACATTTCATGCCAAATAAACAGTTTGGCTAATCTATTATTTGATATTGAGATGGTAGCTCCATATTAACCTAATAAAACATTGATTTTAATCTGATTATTTCATAAGTGCTTCTTAAATATCACAGAAAAAGACCTTAAAAAAATGGACATCATAGAGTAATCCTTTAAAGAAAATAGTAAAGTAATTGTAATCATCTTTAAAAAATAGGGAAACAAAAATAACCTGCAAAATATTTGGAAATAATTAAGATATACAAATAATTTTTAATCCTAATTGGTTGATGTTAATGTTTGATTCATCAGGAAAATCCTTTCATTTTTCTGGGATGAAAAAAAAAAAGAAGGAAATGAAATCATTTTGAAAAGAACATCCTATCATTAAATCTTGGCAGATTTTGACTCAGAATAAAAACAAAATGAAATCAATTTGTAAAAAGAATTTAATTCAGTTATGATGCAATGAATATAATTATTACTAATCCATAACCTCATATATACATATATCATCATCACCATCATCATTGAGTTATGCTGATAGCTAGTTTTCCCTTGACTCTCTCTTGCCATCCATTCCTATGGGTCATCACTCTTTGTTCTCCTGACCGCATTCAGTGTCCACACAGAGCTGACAAATATAAATCTTTGATGGTCAGACAACACTGGTATGTCCATGTGTAGGAGTCCACAGGAGAATATCACTTATGTGTTTGTCCCTGCTTCTCCTGTAAAGCCTAGTATGTCTAGTGGAATGAGAGGTAATTTGCTGTACAGTTGCTGTTTTGTAGGGTGTTGCTTCTAGAATGTGTTCAAAACAACAGACAGCATTCTTGTGTAGCATCCATCTAGCTTTTTCTTGAGGCATTTCATTGAAGTCCAGTTGGTGCAGCCATACATTACTACTGACATGGCTACAGCTTTGGAAATTCCTGTTTTATTTCATCAGAGAGATAAGATTTCTATATGATTGATAACCTGAGAATAAGGCTCTTTTTAGAAGAAAGACTACATACTTACACACAAATATATTTGAATTTTTTTATACTTTTTGATTTTTTATTCTAGTTTTAAAAACCTTTTACACTTTCAAATTATATATATATATATCATTATCAAGTTGTGCTGACAGCACAGAGTTCCCTGACTCTCTCTTGCCTTTCATCCCTATTATCCATCTTTTCTGGTTGGTCTTTTAGACTGTATCCAGTGTCCACACAGACCTGATGTATATATTTGCACATATCAATTTCTGTACTCATCAAATCTTAAGAGAAATCAATTTTATAGGAATATTTCCACTTTGAAACTGCAATAAATTTAAAATCATCCATTTTGAAAAACATCATAATACCATGAAAAGGATTATTGATAACTTCCTCATTATCACCAATTGAATTATTTAGCTATATATTTTAGTATCCTTGCTACTAGTATATCATCATCTACTTATTTTCACAGGTGTATCAGCTCTTTGAACATTAACAATAGGTCTAGATTTTTCTTTTGTAGATTTTAAAGATTACCAAAAGATGAAAATATCAGAATTTCCAAATTTACATGTATTATGTTTCTCTAACTTATGGTATTCTGTTATTTATTGATAAAAAGACATTATTAATCAGATACTTAACACAAGAAAAGATCATTGGGATACTGAATATTAGTCAAAATCACATAAAATTTGTATTAATTTGATCAAATCAATTGTTATTAGTTATATAATTCATTTCCAACTTCTTTAACTGCGATAATAAATTAATTTGATTAAATTAAAAACTATTTGATTTGACATTAATTATTAAATATTTTTTTAAAATGAGGAAATAATTTATTGTTCTCATATATTTTTTATTTTTATATTATACATATGTTATCTGTTCCAAACTGATTGTGTAAGAATTTTGATTTTCAACTTAACTATAAATCAACTTTTGTTCCTACAAAATAGTTTCTATTTGGTAGTTACACACTGGGAAAAATATGGTTCCCACTCTAAGAAACAGTGATGGAAGTTTTAAATAGATAATACCTTCTGTTCATCACAACAGTTCCTGAATGGTGACCTGTGAGTTTTGATTTTTAAGAAGAGGAAAGAGATGCAAGCACGCAGCTTAGGGAAATGAGGGGATAAGGTATCTCAGAAATATCCTTCTGGGCTAAAATCTCATTAACAGAGAGTATGTCTAGAATGAAATAAGACTGCAGTATCACACAAATTTCCTTTTTGCCAAAACCTCGTAAACAAAAAGTGTGTCAAGAAATAGATGAGTCTGAGGTGTCACACAAATATCCTTCTGTGCCAAAATCTCATTAAAAAAGAATGTGTCAAGAAAGATATGAGACTGAGGTATAACAGGAATATCCTTTTGGGCCAAAACCTCATAAATAAAAAGTGTGTCAAGAAAGAAATGAGACTGAGGTATCATACAAAACATTGGCTAAAACATCCTTAAAAAAGAGTGTGTCGAGAAAGAAATGAGACTGAGGTATCATACAAAACATTGGCTAAAACATCCTTAAAAAAGAGTGTGTCAAGAAAGAAATGAGACTGAGGTATCATACAAAACATTGGCTAAAACATCCTTAAAAAAGAGTGTGTCAAGAAAGAAATGAGACTGAGGTATCATAGAAAACATTGGCTAAAACATCCTTATAAAAGAGTGTGTCAAGAAAGAAATGAGACTGAGGTATCATACAAAACATTGGCTAAAACATCCTTAAAAAAGAGTGTGTCAAGAAAGAAATGAGACTGAGGTATCATACAAAACATTGGCTAAAACATCCTTAAAAAAGAGTGTGTCAAGAAAGAAATGAGACTGAGGTATCATAGAAAACATTGGCTAAAACATCCTTATAAAAGAGTGTGTCAAGAAAGAAATGAGACTGAGGTATCATACAAAACATTGGCTAAAACATCCTTATAAAAGAGTGTGTCAAGAAAGAAATGAGACTGAGGTATCATACAAAACATTGGCTAAAACATCCTTAAAAAAGAGTGTGTCAAGAAAGAAATGAGACTGAGGTATCATACAAAACATTGGCTAAAACATCCTTAAAAAAGAGTGTGTCAAGAAAGTAATAAGACTGATTGCCTATTTTTCAAGTTGGCATCTCTGACTGAAAATCAGCCGATCAATGTTAATTCATTACCAATAGTTCTCACTGTTATTAATTAGATATAAGAGTCTTCATTCTCATTATATTTGTGAACAGAGAAGGATTCCTCTTCGACATCCCATCCAAAACTCTGTGCCTGGGATAAAAAAGCCTGTATTCACTTGTTAAATATTTCTGCCACATTATCACATTTGACCCATATTTTGTTCTATTTTCATGATACAATTATCAATGAAATTCATAATAATCCAAGTTTAAGCAGTAGAATATAAATTGGAGAGACAAAAATGAACTGAATTTTTTTCAACATCAACACTGATTGCCTGATTTTCAACCAGGTTTACCAACATGAAAAATAAAAAAATCAGTCTCAATAATTTCTCGACCAACCTCAAAATCATTTAGTATACATAACAAAGAGACTAAATCACCTTTGCCCAACTACATTGAATTTTCTCTCTCTCTCTCTCTCTCTCTCTCTCTCTCTCTCTCTCTCTCTCTCTCTCATATATTAGCAAATTTTAAACTGTAACTTCATTTTTGATAAATTTTAAAGATTTCAATCTCCAATATTTTAACGTAGATAACTGCATTCAGCTTAAATATTTTTTACTAAGAAAAATTTTAATTCAAGGTACAAAAACTTTCAATATATATATATTTAAAGTACATAAATAAAAGTAATTTCATTCCCCCAAAAATTTTAATTTTTTGATAGATAATTACAAAAATTTTGATAATTCAATTTGGTCTAAATATTTCAAACAAATATTATATAATACAATTTTTTAAATAATTTTTAAAGATAAGTTTATGTATGAGAATATTAAACTGCTGAGAGAACTGTGACTTAAAAAACAAATGACAATAAACTTATGTGTCATCATGTACATTGTATGATTAAAGATACAGTGATCAAAAGACTTTCTAAATGTGTCAAAAATAATAATCAATAATATGATAAGTATAATAGGTAAATACAAAAGCCAAGACAGTTACAACAAATGAGATTTTACAAAGAAAGAAAATAAACAAAAAAGCCATCATAATATGATTTATATATGTAAAAGAATCAAAGTTGTTTGAAGACAATATGGAAGAAAAAAGTTTTCAGTTATGAATGGAATCTTTTGATATGAATAATTTAAGCAGAGACAAGGAAAAATTCTGTGTATATAATACATTTTTAAATATAACTGAAGGCATTTTTAAAACTTAAATCATATTGAAATAAAGAATTTAAAAAATTACCATTACTGACTGATTATTGATATATATGCCATAATACACAAGTATTCACATGAACACATTGCTTAATAAAAATTATAGATGAATTAAAAATCAAGGTATTACTAGCTGATCATGGCTACGTTTTTTTTTTCTTTTATGAAGCAAAAATAAATTTTTGACTTCATTTTATTTTCTACTTTAGTCAGCTAGAAGCTATTCATGAACAAAATTCTTTCGTATGAATACATTTAAATGTTTTTCATTTTTTCCTTGGAAATATTAAAAGGCCAATTTTTTAAAAATTCTATAAAATGATTTGCAGCCCAATTTTTTTTGCTATTTCAGACGAAGCTGTTAAGCACTTATGTAAAAAGAGAGAAATATAGTAATAAAAAACTTTACTTTTAATTCTGTTGAAATCAATAAGTAGTACTACAATGAGGGGTGCATTTTGGTTCAGTTTGATAAAAAGGGATACCTACAGATTATGAATACAAGATGCTTTTTATTTTCTCCATTTGCCAAGATGTCCATCTAAATTTATCAAGAAGAAAACATGACTATCTAAATTTAACACAAACGAAAAATGAAGTTTTAAATTTTATCAAAACAAATATCCAAACTATTTTTATTAGTCTCCCTTCATATATATGACTGCAATGTAAAGACTGCCATTTCTGTCTCAGGTCATATTGTCACCATTGAGCACTTCTGGGATTACAGTGTAATATCCATACCCTCTACTTAATATCTAAATGGTGCTTATTAGCATTTCTGCCTACCATCAGATCAGTCTTCCTGCTGGGATCTGAGTGTAGTTTCTGTTCAACCTTTTTATTAGTATATCTATCTATAAGTATAATATAAATTCACCAAATCAAAAAATAATCAATTTGTAACATTATGATAATTTTTAGATGTAAATACAGCTTGAAATTGGAACAATAATAACCACCTATGAAAGATTAATTCAGCATCTAAATACATGATTATGAGAAACAAGAATGAGAGGGGAGAAGTAAGATTTAATTTCCCTTCCCCTTCTGTGTTTGAACTAACTGCCCAGCGACTGACCACTGAGAAAGTTAGAATGTAGGTCAAGCTATCTGCTCTCCATAACCCCAACTTGGTAGGACGAAGAAGGGAATGCAGGTCATTGAGTAGCCCGCCCGGTAGAGGTGGAGGAGGAGGAAGGAGCCAAATGATTGGCTGAAGCCTTAGCGCCAGAAGTAGGACCTTTTCGTCAGAGGAAATGGGGAAAAGGTTTTTAGGACAGAGGTCGCCGTGAGAGGATGTGCTGACCTGATGCCAAAAAAATACTCCGGGCTCGCTTGCCCGCAAAAAGAATGAGTTCTTGGACAGCAGTCAGCATGACGAGATGTGTTGAAACTGTCGCCAAAACTCCGAAGAAAGAACGGAACAGAATCTTTGGACAGAAGATAACAGGTGCCTTCCCGCCAGATTCTAAAGAAACGCCGCTCCCCCGTAAAAGAAAGGAATCTAGGAAATGAACTCCTCAAAAACGATAAGTATATCTTAAAACTGTCTTTCCTCCCAACTGCCCAAATATTGGAACATGTATGTATTAAGAAAAGGAAAGAAATAGAGTGAAGAAGTTCGTTTCATAAACTGTAAACAAACGAGTGGACTTAACTACCTTTTCAAGTTTTAAAAGTAATGAAAGAAAGAAGAAAGAAAGAAAACAAAAAGAAGAGAGAGAGACATTTGTGTTTAAGACTGTCTGCTGGTGTAATATAGCCGGCACCTAAAAAAATATTTGTTTGATCCTCACCTATCAAAATGTTGTAGTTTGAATGTTCCCTTATGTCGAAATATATTTGTTATGTTGTTTATCTGTTGAGTTACCTTCTTTTGCATATATCTTTTTCAGCTTCATTCACTTCAATTTATTCTCGCTAAATGTCTTATTCGCCTTTAAAAACATTACATGGGAAATTGGAATTGCCGACTACAGTGAATAATATTTTATCTTAACCTAGAAGTCCATATTTTCCGTTATCCGAGAGGGTAGGAAAACGAATGACTAGGTGGCATATGTAAAGGGAATTTGGAAACCCCCTTGCCAGTGGTGGTCAGTCTAGCCCCAAATTAACCCCCACATTATTTGCCAGTTACCTTATGCTCGAAACAGGAGTCTTGACAAGGACTTATTTTGCAGAGGGTCAAGTGCCAGACAGCCCTGACGTCACACGTGCATAAAATAAACTCTCGTCTTGAGATAGAATATTTATGCACCGTTACAAAAGGAAAAACTATCTTAATTCAGAATTACCCCAAAAAAGAAACTGACCCAGTCAACTATAGGTCAATATAATGTTTGGCAATGATGTGGAAATAAATAACAGAATCTACTACTTACTTGAAAGTCATGGACTATTTCTAGATGAATAGAAAGGATGTTTCAAAGGAACTAGAGAAACAAATGACCTATTACATATAAACAAACATTTTCTAAAGGAGGTAAAAACAAGGAAGAAAAATGTAGCCATGTTATGGGTAGACTATGAAAAAACATTCAACATGATCTGACTAACATGTATAATTTTTTATTCTTTGCCCATTTTACCGCACAACATATCACTTTTTTTTTAATACAATTGTCTTGTACATAAAATTGCAGAATTGATACTAATCAAATATTGGTCATTTTACAGTGCAGCAGTAGTAGAAGTGGAAGCTGCTGCATTATATAGTCTTAAACCATACATTTGTTTTCGTCCTTATTCATCTGTAAAATCCTTATTTTATGGTTTTTTAAGTTAAGAATTATATATGACTAATTCCTCCCAAGGTTGACAATGGATATAACAGCATTCTACTATTACTATTACCAAGGTGATAGGTTCATTACTGAAAAAAATTTTGTCTCAATGCCAACTCAGCTCCTCTTTTTTGGTCAACCAATATGACATGCCAATAACAAGACATTTTTGAAGGAGAGATGTACACAAGCCTAGTATATGGATGTGGATTCATGCTTTTCCACTTTGAAGTGAATGCAAAACAATCTTAACAAGAACTTGAACTCACTTTGTCAGGTATATATTTCTTTATTAATTTCAGTTACGTTACATCACAACTCTGACATGTAACATTAAAACACAGCTAGAATGAGTAAAAGCTGAACATTTAGCTTTTAAAACTGATATTACGTTTTCAGAGTGAAGTAACATATTTTGCACATAAAAAGATTGAGTAAAGTTTAGAATGAAATCTGACAGTATATTAAAGACGAACAGTTTGAAAAATCAGATTAATATGTTTCACTAGTGGTCTAGCATCATCAGAATACAAATTAATTTATTTCCAAAATTGAATTTTACATTACATAAATTATCCCACCTCTATTCCTTGCAGTGTAAAATTATTGGTTTTTGGTAATAAACTAATTTGCATTCAAATGACACTAGACCACTAATGAAACGTTTTCAAATTGTCTTCTTCTTTCTCACATAAAAAGCTTTTATCATTTATTCATCTAAAAATATTGATGTTCTCTTATAGTCAAAATATATAATCATTTCATAACTATTGAACATGTCCTGCAGCATTATAACAACATATATATATAGACTAATAGATAAATATATATAAATCAACTATGACAGACAGATAAACAGATATATATATATATATATATATATATATATATATATATATATATATATATATTCACAAATATGATACATTTGAATGAATTTAATACATGGCCATTAAGAAGTCATGGCCAAAACACTGGTTTAAAGTCTATTAAAATTTTAGTAAAACTCATTCACTCTTTCACCTTCACAATCAATAAAATATTTGAAAACCATTGAAAATTATATATTTTCTACCAGCATCAAAATGAAATGAAAAGATGGACGAGATTGACTTATTCTAATGATATGTCAAACCCATCTGGGGTTATTTTATGCCTAGAGGTTAGGAAATTGCATTCATTGTACATTCATATTCAAATTTTTTGGTGTAGTTGTTTTTTAAGAGGTTTTTTTGCACATGGTCCAATCAAATATGAATAATCTTTAAACAGATCTATTTGTTATATTATGTCAGAGGTTATGGTACTGCCATGACTGAATAGCTGAGTTCCACTTTGCATTTGCTCAATGCATAGAGTGACTCTATGCTGTGTTTATTTCTCTGAACCTGAAATGGTTTTATAAAAGACTAAGAAAAAAGAATAGTTGAACTCAAACTTTAAAGGACTGGATTTGCTTACAGATGGAGCAGGTGTGTATTACTTTAGACCTTCCTTTAACACTATTCCTCTCACCATTTATCCAGCAGGAATTCTACTCTGCCAGATCCTAGCAGATCACCATATCTCTAGGGGCAAACTTAGCATATCTCTGACCAACTGATTCTGGTGGATTTCTCTGGACTCCCACTCAAGAAACAGGAAATACTTGGTCATTTTTTTTTTGTTCACTTTTCCCATGCAGGTAGCCTCTTGCTTATTCAAGGTCTTGAGATCACTTCCATCAAACCCATGTTAATCCACTAGCTGGCCAGGCCAGCAGTGAGTAAGTCAAGTGCCTCCTTCCTCCTCATCTTGTCACATACTGCATGGATACATCTATAGACATGTACAGACACACAGATACACATCTATATATATATGTACCTACACCTACTCATATAACCACCATGAAATACATACACACATATACATGCACACACAAAATTTGAAATCTATATTATCATGTCAAGCGTTCATAGTGTCACACTGCTTGGTTTAAAATTTGCTTTAGATGAAGAAATAAAAAAAGAATGACCCAGTCAAGCTTAATGAATGAGAGCCCACTTCACAAAGAAATAGATGAATAAATTAAAAGAATGAAATTACCACTTAGCGCACACACAGATAAAATAAATGACTAGAAATATCAGACAAGTTAGTAGTATTCATAAAAACAAATCCAACCAGCCCATTGGCATAATGGTTAGAGTGTTCCCCTATGGTTCAGGAGACCAGAATTCAATCCCAGGTCGAATCATACCAAAGACTCAAAAATGGTACTTGATGCTTAACACTCAGTATTATCAGATATAGATAAAAAATAAGAGGAGCAATCCAGGGAAAGGAGTAGTGCTCTCCCCTACATCTCGGTGTAGTAGCTATTGAAAAAGGAACCTTTGGGTTGCCCTCGTCTCCAATTGGCTTACTTAACTTGAAGTTTACACTGGATAGTCTAGTTAAATGGGAGCAAAGGATTTTTAGTAGCAAGGGAATACCAAAAGTTTATAATAATATTTAGGATATAAAAGTAAGAAAAGAGTAGATAATTATGATTAATGAGCTTTTGATTACTTTGGTTGCTTATATATACATGACCAACATGTATCTGACAACCAAAGTCAACAGAAAGTTTTAATGCCCCAAATTGAAGCCTTTAGTTCATATCAGAAGAGAGCCACCAGAAAGACCTGTCAGTATTATATTTCATCTCATTATTTTGTATTATGTAGTTGACCTTCCTGTTTTTGCAATTGAAATGTCATTACACACTTATTCAACAACAGACAAGTATGTCATGTTCAAAGAAATGGTGACATCAGTCAAAAGAAAAAGAATTGTATTGAACAAGGTTGGTTGATGATCATTCACTCTCTCAGCTAAAATGAAATGAAAACAAATTACTGTCAGAGGAAAGGTCAAAAAAGATCAATATACCTCAAAGTCCTGATCAAACTCATGACACTCAAGGTTGTTCCCATTCAAACAATCTATTCTATAAACATCCGTCCCACTTTCAATGAATGATGTCAATGCCAATTTATTCCTCCTATATCTGACCTTCACTCAAAATTGATGCTTAAAGAAAGCTAACCGACTTTGAATGGATTATGATATATCCTGATATTCTTCCTTCACTTATGTCATCTATTCTGTATCTATTCTGTATCTTTGCTGGTAAACACAAAAATGTTACATATTTCTACTTTTTACTTAAAGAAACAACTTGATTACAATTCAGAGAAAAATGCAGGGATGATCAACACAAACTAAAATGGTCATCAGTAAATACACAGAGGTGTTATACAAGAAAAAAGGAGAACCACTGACATATCCTTTGCTACTTCACAAAGCATAATGTGGTAGAATTGACTTCTGCATTTCTCAGAGAGTTTAGCAGAGCCTCAAAGGGAAGTTTTTCTCATTTATCATAGAAATGAAATCACTAGATTTATGATGAATTTGTAGGCTAGCAAAGAACCAAAAATTCATCATCTGACAGTCCATCATTCAACTGATCTAATTCATTATGTTCTATTTAATCCACTCATCAATCAACATTAAAGCAGAGATAGAGTACAATGTGCTTCTTTCATTCTAAATTAAAGAGAATATCACTGGAATGATGATATCAAGCTTTTCAATAGGAGAATTTAGTTCAGCCAGAAAAATATGCCATTCTCAAGTCTTCTCTCCAGTTCTTCCCAATAAACAATTTGATTGAATAATGTTAATATTGGGGAATTATGTTTTGATTCCAATGTGACTAAAAAAAGAGGTTTTAGAAATAAAACTACTGGCTCTCTTAGACAATCACAAAATTCACATCAGATGATGAATGTAAGAACCAATTTTTTCAGCTGGAGAACTGAAGCAAGTTAAATGGAAAATTTGAACAAGACACTTTTACAACATGTAATTTTCTGACTCTGTTCACTGCTTCTAAAAACATATTTCAACAAACATCTCACAATTTGATTACAGTGACATTATCTGAATTTATTAGAGAACATTATCTCAAAAGTGTCCTTATCTTTCATAATTACTTTCTCATGTCTTTTTGTCTTCTATCAAAGATAATTCCCTTTTAATCTAGAATAATGCAAATGAATCTAATATTGTAATGTTTAAGGAGCCCCATAATGCGGAACATAATACTGCTTCCATTAACACTTTTTGAATTGGGAAATTTCAGCTCATGATATTTATTCAATGAATTAAAAATCATATACTATTACAGAAGTACAATAGTAATTATGATATTATCAATTAAAGAAATTTTGAAATGATACAAAAATCATCTTTTTTATTTATTATTACTAATAATAATATTAATACTAAATACTACAACAACTACTTTATAATATCTTACAATTACTATAGATATATATTTATTTATGTAGTTATTCTACCTTAAACTATCACTTATAGATTTTTATTGATAAAAAATGGGTCCATAAAAAGTCAATGATTGCCTGAAAGAGTTGATCATCAAAAAAGTTTGGGATCCTCCAGCACAGACTTATGATAATATTAGCATTCAAAAATATTGTTTTAATATGAACTCTTTAGAATCAATTATCTTCATATGATAAAAAATGAGAAACTGTTCAAGAAATAATAAAAATTTCCTCAGCAAATCAACTGAGTTGCTTTTTAGCACAAACACCCCCCTCCCCGCAATTTGAATATTTTCAAGCAGGAATACTAATTTGTCAAAATCTTTAACAATCTCCTTAATGTTCTTTAGTAAATCCTTCCATAAACTTTCAATGGGCAAAATTTATTAAAGATTTGTCTCCTTCATTTTCAATTATGTTCTTTTTGATGATCTGAATCAGTAAACCAAAGTTTAGTTTGTTTTCTGCAAAGCCCGCAATAAAGTCATGGAAAAAGTCACAATCAATTGGCTGTTTAATTTTTGTAGAGATATACATTTTTAATTTAAGTGAGATGTATGGGATTTAGTAAGTAAACACTTATGATTTAACATTCATTTTTTCCTGAGATTTTTTTAACTGGATTCATTTTCTGATACCAGCAATGACGATTGACATGTGACCTACTCTGAATAGATTATTTGATAATTATGATTGTCTTATATGTACAAAATTTTGACATTTACATTAAAAAAATTCATTATGATTTGATTAAAAAAAAAAGTCATTGCTGTCATCTTTTGTCATGGGAGGAGGAGTATTATTTTTTCATTAAAAAATTTACAATGTACCGTAATGGTATGAGAGATATTCAACTGAAGTACATAACAAAGGACTTACAAAATGTAGCTGAACAGATACCGAATAATTTTATAAGACTGAAATGATAATAAATAAAAATAAATTGAATCTTACTTTTCTTTAGAAAGAAAATCAAAATCTTAACCAGAATCCATGGAACATGTTGATATGATCTGTGGGAATCAGACCAAAATTATTTCTGCATTTTAAATTTAAAATTCCTTTTAGTAATTATGATAAATTCTGTTCAACTTTTTCTAAACTCAAAACAAAGTGAATTCAAATTGTCCTGTTTAAAAGATTCTAAACTTGACTTAAACTAGATCTATATTGTTTTACTTGAAAAATCTAATATTGGTTTGCAAATATTGAAAAATGTATTTTTAGTAAAATTCAAAAGAAATAAAGTAGAATCTACTTGATAAAAACAAAGAAAAGAAATGAAAAAGAAATTAAAATAATACAAATGTTTATAATACGAGTTCCAAAGTCAAAATGTAAATGAAGAAATCAAAGAAGCTCAAAATTCCTAGTCTCACAATGATTGCTATAATTTTCAAAGGTTTTCATAATTGACCCAATTTTGATACTTCTTTAACTCCTTTTGATTCTACACCCCCACCCCAGCACACACCATTTGATTCCACCCACATATTTAAAAAAAAAAATTTCTTCTTTCCCACATTTTCTTTCTTTTCCTACAAATTCTTGTTGAAATTGTCATTTGAAACTTGTTTAGGATGCACTTATACTGTAACAGCGAATTAACTATTTAACAATAGTTTAAGCCCTGAGCTTTAGTCCTAATTTTGTTCCTCAAAATTATATCCCTTGAAGTAAAAGTAAACTTGAGCTTCTTAATCTCCACTCCATCTTACAATCAATATATCTAGTCTGTTAAACTACTTATTCTAAACCTAATATAGTCAATTTGATCAAAATGATATACAGAGTGTAGAAGTCACAGCTCTAACAAACAGCAATAATAACAATACTTACCAACTCAGCAGTCCAAGTCTAGCATCCAGCTGGTAGATGAAGAATAAAACAGACCATAACTCATTACAGATTGTGTGACCATAGTGAACAGACCAGTATATATTTATGCTGATATAGCCACTCCTGAGCTAGTGACCAATAGCTGCCCAGGAAATGGACTCAACCACATGCACATAATAGAATGCCCTGGTAGCCATAAAACCTTTTCCTTCCTCAGAGTTCTAGAGAGCTCACTTTGGTGCATAATGCAACTGAGGGCTGACTCACTGTCACTAAAAGAGACTTGATATGACAGAATTTTGACATGGTGCAGCAAATACGATATGACCTGGCTGGCTGGAAGAGCATGTTCATCAAAGTGAGCATATCTGCCACCTCCACCAAGATTTACTCACAAACATTCTCTATAATGAGGAGATCACAAGGGACAGTCTTCATATGCTGGACTATACAATGCTCAAGGAACTGAGCATCAAGACTATGGGCAATGTGCTTGCCATAATCAAGTTGACTAAAGAATTTTCAATACCACTGGCTAGTTACATAAGACCACTGACTGCAAAACTTCCACAACTCAACTCGGAAATGACCTCACAACAGTTCCAGAAATTCAGGATGGACTGAGATATATAATAATTGCGCTAGCAAAGCCATCCAGAATGCTATCATCAATACATATCCTGAGTTTTTCAACACAAGTCCAGACAAACTACTTGACATGCTTAAGGTCCTAGTCACACAGAAGTCAAATCCCATGGTTCACCAGATCTCATTTTCATCGATTGTTCAAAGCAGTAATGAGTCCATTCAAAATTACTTAGTTCAGCTGTGGTCAGGGGCACAGTATTGTGACTTCATATGCCCCAACTGTAATCATGATCTGTCCAACATATATATCAAGGACCAGTTCATCCAGGGCATAGCTAACGATGCTCTGCAGTTAGACATGCTGGACAAAGCAGGGTCATTGAAGACTCTGGAGTAGAATATAAGCCACACCAAAGCATTTGAAATGGCCATGTGAGACCAAGACAAAATATCCAGTGCCTCAGACATAGCAGGGCTTCAGATATCAGCGTATAGCCGACAAAGGCAGGCCCAAAACATAGCCCAACTGACCACAACACACAAACACAAAGGGACCATGATGAAAACAACCACCCACCAGAATGCATGTAGAAGTTGCAGTACCCACCAGCATGATGGAGCTGGATCAGATGACAGGTCACAGATGTGCCCTGCGTGGGGTCAGACATGCAAAGCATAGGGCAAGCAAAACCACTTTGAGAGGGTCTGCCAGTCAAAGGGTGATAAGAGACGAGGTGCAATACATTGTATTGAGGATGAGGAAGCTGCCATGGACTCACTCATTGTGCATGTGGTATTCAATTTGGTAATGGACACTTACAAGCAGGATAATAACAATGGCCACAAAGAGGTAGCTGCAATATTAATCCCATTCTCCCCATACCCAGATCCAAGATGGGCCAGAGACTTTCCCACCACCCATGCTACCAGGGTCAAAATTTACCCTGATAGTGGTGTGACCATATGCCTTAGTAGATTGAAACACTTGCAGCACATGGGAATCTTAGAAAGAAACTTAGTCCCCTCTCAGAAAAAAGTGCACACTGTTGGAGGATTTTTATTAGTGTGTCAAGGCTGGTTGCCTGTTACATTTAAAATTGGGGATAGATCCATGAAGCAGGCACAATACATATGTAGTGAGGTACAGGTAATATACTTTAGTAAAGCAGCCTGTATCGATGTTGGTATATTACCTCCATGCTTTCCCAAGCCCATGACATCGCTGCCGTCAGCAACATGCAACGCCATACATCACAAGATTGACCCTCCTATAAATAAAACTAAGTTCAACAATCCTAAGACCCAGCCATACCTACCAACCAGTGAGAACATACAAAAACTTAAGGAATGGCTGTTGGATCAATTTGCCACCACAGTATTCAATAATAGTGGGAAATTCCCAGCAATGTCCAGCACTCCAACCCACATTCACCTCAAAGAAGATGCAACCCCCAAAGCTAAACATAATCCTATTCCAGTACCATACCACAACAAGGAAGAAGTAAAAAAAAAACCTCTTGGACCATGTTAAAAGAGGAATCATTGCCCACGTACCGATTGATGCAGTACCTATGGTTATTACTGCAAAGAAAAATGGGAAACCAAGGAGAACGGTGGACTACCAACATCTAAATTCCCAGTGCAAATGGGAAACACACCATACCAGCTCACTATCCCAACTGACAATCCAAGTACTACCAAACAAAAAAAAAAACAGTCCTAAATGCCGTGGATGGTTACCATTCAATCCCTCTAGATGAGGAATTACAACCCTTTAAAACCTTTATCACAGAGTGGGGTCGTTTTATGTATCTCAGAATGCCCCAAGGATACTTAGCCTCCAGTGATGTCTACACACGTAGGTATGATGAAATAATTAAAGATTTCCCCCCAAAAAAGTAAAAGTAGTCAATGATACACTCTACTCTATGACAAAAAAATCAAGACTGCATTCTACCAAACTCTAGATTATCTGTCATTATGTGAAAAGAATGGAATTATCCTCAACAAAGATATGTTCCAATTTTTTCAGGATGTAATTCAATTTGGAGGCCTTCAAATAACACCATCAGGAGTGACGCCATCGGAAAACTTCCGACTTCCCAACTCCAAAGAATATCACAGATGCAAGGTCTTGGTTCGGGCTAGTTAACCAAGTAGCATGGGCATATTCTTTATGCCCTATTATGTTGCCATTTCGAGACCTAGTCAAACAAAATACACCCTTTTTATGGAATGAAAGCCTGAAGAAAGCATTTCAGAAATCAAAAAAACTTATGGTGGGCTTACTAAGAAAGGGTGTTATCATTTTTGACACCAATAAAGTAACTTGTCTGGCCCCAGATTGGAGCAAAGAAGATATGGGCTTCCTGCTATTACAGAAGCCCTGTAAATGCCTCATTGATAAGACCCCAGTATGTTGCCCTGAGGGATGGTGCATTGTATTTGTAGGCAGCAGATTTTGTACTGATGCAGAGTGTTGATATGCACCTATTGAGGGGAAATCAGCTGCAATCGCTTTGGCATTAGAAAAATGTCACATATTTATTATGAGTTGCACAAACGTAATATTAGTGACAGACCATCAGCCACTAATAGGAATATTTGGAGATAGAGACCTCAGCAAAATATGAAACCGACGCCTCATTAAGCTTAAAGAGAAATCACTGAGATATTTCTTCATCATTCAACATTGCCCAGGCAAATAGCATAAAGGTGCCGATGCTATATCTTGCAATCCAGTGGCCTCAGTGGAAGCCTATGCTCCACACAACCTTCTTTTAAAGATATCCACCTGTCAGAAAATATAATCACAGCAATGGAATTGGCAACCATACAAGCAATAACCAATTCTAGCAATGATGTGACTGCCATGTCACATGACCACATTCGTGCGTCAGGCCAAAATGATCAGAGCTACACAACCTAGATAAATACAATCATCCAGGGATTCCCCACCAAACATTCTCTCACCAAACCTGAAATCCACAATTTCTGGGAGGTACGGCACCGACTCAGCACTGAGAGGGACCTGATATTGATGGATGGAAGAATCATAGTTCCTAAATCACAAAGAAGGAAATTACTATGCTGTTTGCATTCAGCTCACAAATTATAAAATTTAAGGTTTTTGGTTTGAATCAAGGTGAATATACATAATATATACAAACAACTGTTAATCTAGTTTATTTTTATTCAAAGAAAATTAGTTTCTAAATGAGTATGCTCTTCCATACTTGTTCAAAAATTGCAAATGGACGCCGAGGTTATATAATTTAACATTGTAACTTGATGAGCCTGTTCAAGTTTTCACTTTAAACTACATTCCAAGAAGACAAAAGTAAACAGAATTTTTTTAATCAATTCAACCATCTTTTCTTAATAGTAAAAATGTTGACTATTTGAATTTTTTAAGGGTTTATTTTATTTACTTTGATATTTGGTAATCTCTCCCTTCACCTCTCTGTCTTCTTTTTCTTCCTTTTAAATTTTATTCCCAATTCAGTTCCACCCACTCCCACAATATGATTGGAGGGAATGGACAATTTTATACATTTCTGATAATTTTTCTCATCAAATTAAATTTATAAATATTTTTCTATCATTATTAGTTGTAACTTTAAACCATTTTTTTTGTTTATTTCTTCATGTCCTCATTAAAACCAAAATAACTAAATATGCAACTGAATAGATAAAAACCTTGTTAAATGAAATTTTCAAACAATATTTCAAAAATTGGCCTTATAAATAATTGCAAAAATTCTTACTCCTATTTCTGTTTGTGATGATATAATGTTAATAATATAACATCTAGTGTAATAGTGTCCTGGCTATGACACTAAACTGCATCTGATGGTGAGGCTCCAATCCTGGAGCTTTGGGGAATGCGGAGTACCCCTTCATTGACAGTACAGGTTAGGGTCCCATCAATGGACCAAATAGAGCTGTTTAACCATTTAAAAAAATGAGATCATTTAAAAGTAATATTACCTACAAATTATGCATATGCATATAAAGAGAATTTGGCATTAAATAACCAACTTGGGTTGATATGCCATAAAACACAACCAACCAACCAGGCTCTTGTAATAATGATTATTTCTATCCTGATAATTTAGTAAATGTCAAACTTTTCTGTTCATAGAAACAAAGATGAAAATGTTGATACCCTGACACACAGTTATGAGCTGAATTTTAATCTATTCAGTTGATATTCACAACTGAATTAAGGGGATTAACAAAGAAGATTAGATAAAAAAAACAATATTCATTATGTAAAAGAAATGTCTTTCCAACATTAGATTTAATTTGGTATCTTTGTTTAATGGCATATTAACCTTTCTGGGTAATCTAATTCTTTTGTTAAATGGCATATCAACATTTGTGAGTTGTGACACTATGGACCTTTGCAAGGTAGTATATAGAATTAGACATGTGTGTGCATATGTATGTGTATACTCATATCATGTATGTACATATGTACATGCATGTGTGAACGTATGTGTATGGTTGCGAGTTCACCATAGATATATATATATATATATATATATATGTGCATATCCATATAGGGGCCTGGACACATCTGCATGGATGTAGTGAGTGTATGTGTAGCCATATCTATTTTGTGCACAAACCACTCATCCACTTTCCCCAATCTAAGTAGAGATGGTCAGTTAAAGCTGAGCCACAACTTAAAAGACTTGATTTTTATTGTTACACTCTATAGGGTTCCCTGGAGACATACAGTTTGGCAGGATTTTTACGTCCAGTCTATAGGTGGTGCAAAGCCGAGAAGTATAATTAGAGTTATGAAAAATGATTGAGATTCCAAGTACAGTCAGTTGGTTCAAAATTCTGCTGGGATCAGTTGGTCAGAGAAAGTAACTGGAGTCAGAGATGTGCTTTTTGTCTGCTGATGTCCCTAGAGCTAGGATGATCTGCTAGGATCTGGCAAAGTAGAATTCACACCAGACACATAATGGGGAGGAACAGAATGAAACGATAGTCCAAAGTAGCATACACACCCTCCATCTGTAAATGAGTCCAGTCTTTCAAACCTTGAGTTCAACTTTGTGTTTTTTCTTTGTGTTTTGTGTTTTTTCTTTGTTTTTTGTGTTTTTGTTTTGTGTTTTGTGCTTTTCCTTTGTGTTCTGTGTTTTGTGTTTTTTTTTCTTTGTGTTTTGTGTTTTGTGAGCTCAGTGCAATAAACAGTATCCAGCCATGCAATGCAGTGAGTAAATGCATGGCAAAGCCAATGTGTTCCATCACAGAGTTATTTAATGTTAAAGCCATTCCTGAACAATAGTGATACTATCAAATTCATATTGAGAGGAGGGTGTGGTAAATAGGGTTCCCAAGGGTATTCGGCTGATGGTGAACATGATAGTGTGAATTCAAACTTACTTAAGATGATGTCATAGTCCAGCACATTAGCCACTACACTATGATGATTCCCTCCCTTTTCCAACATGAAACCTTTTATTATGGTTGCTCAATGTTTTTCAAAAAGTTACAGATATATACATATATATATACATAAGCAACTATAACACAGACATAGAGTCAGAAGTGCTTGATGTCAGTTTCTCACCTATGCAAGTGTTGCGTAGCCATATACACGAATATGGCCATGTGCGAAACAGACATGTAATGTTCATAACGATAGAATATATAAAGAACAGGAATCTCAAAAACACTTAACTACTTCTTGTTCAGGTACGAAACCTTTTTATTAACTTTGAGTTAAAGGTTTCGACGTAAGGAGGAGAGACACAATCTTCTATGCTGTCTTATTCATTTGGCCCCCAACTCGAGCGGCCCCCCCATAGGACGCACGTTCGCCTCGCGCCTGCGAGCTCCAAAATTGATCCTTCTCGTTTGGTGTCTAAAACCCGACTCTTCTTTTCTTCAAAATTCTCACACAAACTTCCACGTGCTTCCGGTGCGTGACGTCACCCGCACCTTGTCACCCAGTATCGTCTCGGACTGTTATGACGTCTGAGTGACACCTCCATCCGCTCACGCGCACCCGCGTTAACACCTGCTTCAATCTTACACCCAACCAACCCATGTGCTGAGCCGAAAGGTTCTCAGCCTAACTAAACTCAAAGGCATGAACCGAAATCCTTCGGCTATTTCATAACACAAGCATCAGACGAAACATGGTCCAATGATCGCATAAGCAAGAAACTGACATCAAGCACTCTGTCAACAGAACTCAGATATACAATATGCTCTATTACAGATATTGAGCACTATGTATATATTAATATCATCATCATCATCATCATGTCGTGCCGTTAGCACAGATATCCCTGACCCTCTCTCGCCACTTCACCCAATCGTTCATCGCTTCTGGCAGGTCCTCAGGGCTACATTCCGTATCCTCACAGAGCTGCTGTATGTAGGTTCAAGCTGGTCATCCTGCTTTTGCTCGATCATATGAAAGGGTCCATAGGAGTACATCACTTATGAGCTCGTCCCTGCTTTCCCAGCAGTGTCCTGCATATCTGGTTTGTCTAACTTTGATAGTTTTCGTGATGGGAGGTAGGTGGCCGTACAGTTGGTGCTTTATGGGATGTTGCCTCCAGGACTTGTTCAAAATTGCTTACAGCATTCTTGTGTAGTTGCCGTCAAGCTTTTTCTCCAGCCGTTTACTTAGTGTCCATGTAGTGCATCCATAAAGCAGTATCGAAATAACTGTTGCTTGGAAGAAAGTGCGTTTCATTTTATTGGTCTGGTTTGACTTCCATATGACCAATAGCTTATCGATAGCTGTCCATGCCTTCGTTAGCCGCGTGTTGATGTCTTTTTCAGTTCATGAGACACTGCTTCCTAGGTAGGTGAACTTGTCTATTAGTTTCAGAGAGTTACTGTCTAGGGTGGAAATGTCACCTGTTTGATTAAAGCACATGTATTCCATTTTGTGTGCATTGACATGGAGGCCAATGCTTGCAGTGGCTCATTCCAGACTATGCAGTAGTGTTTCGGCTTGAGCGGGTGTATTTGTCATCAGTGTAGTCAGCGTCAGTAATTGTTTTTGTGGGGTACCTTCTTTTTTTCTTTGTCAGCTTGAAGCCGTTTTCTTTGATTTTATCAATCCATGTTATAAGCACGTAGTCTAGACAGATGATAAAGAGGTATGGGGCTAGTGAGTCCCCTTGCAGTACTCCTGCTACAATGTCAAAGTAGTCTGTGTCTCCATCCAGAGAACGTACTTTAATTTTGGTGTTTATATAAAGAATCATTATTGCTGCGACGGTCTCTTTTGGTATGCTGTATGCTAGTAGGATTTGTTCCGTCTTCCCTCTGTGAATGGAATCAAAGGCCTTGGTAAAGTCGACAAATAGTATTGTTGCTTGTAGGTTTTTTGCCTGTATGCCTTCAAGGATTCTATAGATAGTCAATATTTGTGAGGTCGTGGATTGGTTTTTCCTAAGAATGTTGTCAATTTTGGGTTCTATGCAGTTTCGTAGTAGGGCTTTGTATATTTTGGCTGCTATTGATGTAAGTGTTATACCTCGGTAGTTCTTGGCTAATCCGAGGTCACCCTTTTTAGGGAAAGGGAGGATGCATCCCTTCATCCATCCGTCTATTGGAATTTTGATTATTGACTGCATTACAGTGTCAAAGCAGTATGTTTTCAAATTGTCTGGTCTTCCATACTTCTGGGGGAATTTCATCAAGCCCTGCAGCTTTACTATTTTTAATTTTTCTAAGTACTGAGTCTAGTTCTTCTTGAGTAAACAGTCCTAGTTTAATGTCTAATTGCTTACTAATAATTCTGTTGATTGGTTCATGTGTAACTTTTGGTGGGTTTCCTAGTAAATTCTCAAAATGCTGTTTCCACAGTTTTATTCTTTCTTGTTGGTTTGTAACTTTCAATTTATCTTTGGCTGTGCTCTTCCTTCTACTCACTTCATTTATCGTTTGCCAGGCTATCCTAGATTGCCTATCTTCCACTGAGTCTCTAATCTTATCTATCTGATTTTGTATGTATTCTGTTTGTTCTTTTAGATATATGCTTGCTAATTCATTTTGTGTCTTTTTTAGTTTCAGGTCATTTGTGCTCGTTGGGTTCTTCCTATTGCATTTGGAGGCAGTTTTCACATCTGCACGTTTTTCTCTAACCACTAATGCTTCCCATGGGACTCTAGGTTTAGTTCTATGTTTTGTTGGAATACATTTCGCTGCAGGCCCCGAGGTGTGCGTTGACGAATTTTTCATATTCGTCATTTGGGGTACGTTTTTGTCTTCTCCTGTAGTGCATCGAATCTGTTTCTCAATTCTAACAGATACTTATCTCTAATATCCCTGTTGTTGAGAAGGGCCCAGTCATAGTGTTTGGTGGTCACTGTTCATGTGGCGTTCTTTTGTTGGCGTAGTTGTATTTTTGCTGTGAGTATCCAGTGATCGGAGGACACACCCTCAAAAGAGGAGTATACCTCACAATTCATTGCGCTATTTTTCCATTTCTTGTTTTAAAGATGTAGTATATCTGTGCTTTATTATTGTTTGCGTATGTGTAGGTCCATAATTTTCCCTCCCTCTTTTGATAGTTTGTATTGAGGCATGTTAATCTATTTTCTATCATGAAATCTGTTTGATGTTGTCCATTCCTGTTAGACGTGTTGTGTAGGCTGTATTTGTTGTTTCCATTTTAGCAAACAATATTATTGACACATATATATATATATATATATACAGTTTTTGGCTATAGTGATGCTGAACTTGATAACTCTTAAGAAACTCTGCAATCCAAATCAAATGGTCTTCCTGGCAAAAGGGAATATCTGCTTCTTGGAGACTTCTATTCAAAAGTGGGGGAAAATACAAATTTTCTATGGTTTGATACTGTTGAAAAATATAACTGCTAAGGAAGAAATGATGGAAGAGGAGAAAGACTCTTCCACTTTTGCTCCATCAAAAATCTCTCAATCATGAACACCATATTCAAACACAAAATACAGAGATGTGTCATCTGGATCTTACCAGATAGGAAATTCAAAATATTTTCATTTGTATGGGAAAGCAAACACTTAGACTAGCCAAGAATGATTATAAACCTCATCCATAAGTAAGCAGATCAACTTAATCCATAAAACAACCATTTGATAATATTACACTCCACTCGTGATAAAATATTTGCCAGTGTGCTGCTTAAAAGAATAAAGAAACCAAACAGAAAGAGTCCTAAGCAGACCAAATATGGATTCAGACAGAGGAACAATAGGTGCCATATTTATAGTGAGGCAAATAATGAAAAAAGTTATAGAAAGAAAAGTACTTCTTATATTTCCCTTTTGTAGATTTCAAATCAAAGTGTGAAGTAAGATATTTTTTAGAGAACAATGAGGACAATTGGTTTGGTTTCTTTATTCAATGTTATATCAACCATTGTGGATTACTTAATTTCAAAGCAATCTTTATAGAACAACAGCAGTGATAAGCTCTGTTTCTCTCCTAACTAAAATATATATGCTCTCTCATTAATTTTGAGCACTATTTATATAGAGATAGAGCAATTATCAATATTTATATATATATATATAGATATAGTGGAGATGTCCCCCGTTTGATCATAGCACATATATTCCATTTTGTGTGCATTGACATAGAGGCCTATACCTGCGGCTGCTCGTTCCAAACTATGCAGTAGTGTTTTGGCTTGGTTTGGTGTATTTGCCAGTATCGCTATGTCATCGGCGTAGTTGGCGTTGGTAATTGTTTTTGCAAGGTACCTTCTGCTTCTTTTCTTTGTCAGCTTGAAGCCGTTATCTCTGATTTTGTCAATCAATGTTCTAAGTATGTAGTCTAGACAAATGATAAAGAGGTATGGAGCTAGCGTGTCCCCTTGTAGTACTCAGGGGACATCTCCACTCTAGACGGAACCCCTCTTAAACTAGTAGACAAATTCACTTACCTAGGAAGCAGCGTCACATCAACCGAAAAGGACATCGACACAAGGTTAACGAAAGCATGGACAGCTATCAATAGGCTATCAATTATATGGAAATCAGACCTAACCGATAAAATGAAATGCAGTTTCTTCCAGGCAGCGGTCGCATCGATACTGCTATAAGGATGCACTATATGGACTCTAACAAAACAGCTGGAGAAGAAGCTAGACGGCAATTATACAAGAATGTTGCGAGCAATCTTGAACAAGTCCTGGCGGCAACACCCCACAAGACACCAACTGTACGGCCACCTGCCTCCTATCACGAAAACTATTAAAGTTAGACGAACCAGACATGCAGGACACTGCTGGAGAAGCAGGGACAAACTCATAAGTGATGTACTCTTATGCACCCCCACACATGGCCGTGCAAAAGCAGGATGACCAGCACGAACATACATTCAGCAACTATGTGAGGATACAGGATGTTGTCCAGAAGACCTGCCTGAGGCGATGAACGATAGGGAAAAGTGGCGAGAGAGAGTCAGGGATATCCGTGCTACCAGCACGACAGGATGATGATGATGATATATATACATATATATATATATATAAAATTCAACTCTGACCATAGTTCAAAAACATATGAAATTGTGATGGCCGTATATATATATATATATATATATGAAGCATTTATTAGTGGATATATAAATGTGTCAGCACATACACACAGTAGAAATATGTTTATATATTTATCTAATTAAATATGTTGAAAAACATTCTGATTAATATATATTTTTCAAGAAATGGAAAATACCTTATAATTATATCAGCCAATTTGAAAAAGTAAAGTAATTGAAATGACTTTTGAAAATGAAGTAATTTAAGTTTCAGTAAGTTAGGAAATTAAAGAAATGTCATTTTTCTTGTTTTATTTTTGCGTACCTAATGACTACAACGTTTCAGGTGTTAGAAACTTATTTCACAAATGATAAGAGTGAAGTTGATAGGATTCAAAGCAAAAGACATGACAACTGCATTAAATCATATAAACTTACTCTTCATTTTTCCTAATAACCTTTTACATTTATATGTCATGCATCAGGTGATTGTGTGAGAAAATAGACATTTTTCTTCTTGCTAGTTAATTCTTTACTTAAGATAGGATAGGCAGAATTAAAACATTGAACTTGAAGCAGCTACATATCCTAATCTCCATTACTTAATCCAATAGCCCATGTATATAAATATATGTGTGTGTGTGTGTGTGTACCAATAGACCAAGTAAACTGTAATCAAATAATCCTATTTTATACTAGTTTCAAAAGTATACTATAAAGCTGCTTATCGTATAAACTGATGTGTCAAAATATTTTGACCAATGACAAATAACAAGAATGACAGCTACTGTCTCATAACAATATGTTTGGATTAAAGGTACAAAAAGAGGTAAGCCTACCCCAAGGAATTTATTTTGGGGTGTTAAATGTCCCAGTTATATCCTAAAAGAACAATTTGAGTGACTTGGATAAAGGCCAAACTATTGCAGCCAGAGTACTAGATCAGAGAAATTCTGGAACAGTTAGTGCAGTGCTCAGATTCAGAGAAGTAAAGAATCATGAATTACCAAAAAAAAAACCCAGTGATTTACTGAGACTTATCAATGCACCAATTCAAAAGAGAGGATACTATGAGACAAATTGTAGAGAACTTACCTCAATTTGGCTATTTTTACAATAATTTCATCAAACAGAATTATCATAAATTTATATTATAAATGCAAAGTCTGCAAATAAAACTTAGGAATTTAATTTCATGCTGGAATTTATTGAATTGCTGACACTAATCAGTAAGGGAAACATCATAGTTGTTTTCAGCATCATTGCTTTCATCAAATTTTCAAAACTTTTGATTCTTTTTCACTTTAGAATAAAACTTGATGGGATTGTATTTCTGAGTTTGGAATGTAGCAAAAAATCTTTCCAATTGATTTGTAGTTGGAAATCTTTTCAATAAGTTACTGTAATTCATAAAGTTTCATCTGATGTGTTCTAAAGATTTATTTAAGATACATCAACATAAAATGACAAATATATCCAACACAACAATGTTTTACCATTAACACAAATATTCTAGAATAAGACAATATGTCAACTTCTTGAATAATTTTGAAGATTAGGGTTAATCAAGTAAAAGCTTTCACTGCTTAACTCTTTTTTTGGAATTAAAAAAATAAGCCATCTGATCGAAGACATATCAGTTTAACCTTTCCTAATACACTCATTAAAACTTATTCATTTATGATTCCAAAAAATAAAAATGTAATGAAAATTATATTCTAATCATATAAACAGAATCATTAATTTTAAAAATAAAAAGAAAGGTATCTAAAATTCATGACTAAGATTTTTAATTTCTTTCTCTTCTTCTTTCAAAGATTGAGGTAATAATATGAAGCGAGAAATTTAAATAAATATTTGCATAATATTTATGTTCCCTTGTTGATAACTGGAATCTCATTAAATCATTTGCATATAAGATGATATCTTAGGGATCCATCTTTTTACCAGTTAACCATTAACTTGACTTGTCATGGCAGTATCTGACCATCTCCGCTTAGATTGGGAGAAGTGGATTAGTATTTGTCAATTGATTCAAAAAACAAGAAAATATACAATTTGTGAAATAAGGTTTCCATCTGCAAGTAAATATAAATGGTAATTCCAGTCTTACATTAGCACTGTATTCAGTTTACTGAACAAATGTAGCTGACATCTCATATAAAAAAAGAACTCTCAGTTTAATTCTTTGGGATTTTATTATCATATAAATATCCGATGTTGATTTAAATTTGATATTTGCAGAGAAGTTATGTCATCTTTTAGATAATCTGCCTGTTAATTTTTGTCAGAATTTTAATTCAGTCAGTGATAAACAATCTTATTAATTTTATGCATAAATATAAGATTGCCTTCAGTCAAATCTCAGTAATATTTTTTTTCAAAGATTCATGTGTGTTTATCTTGTATTTTGATTAAAATGAATTAAATGCTTTTATTTTACAATCAATCCAACATTCAAGAGGGAGGACTGAAACTTCAATGATTTGATATTTAGTTATTTACTAAGCTTAGTTGTCATATAAGGCCAGAAGTATGAAGCACCCAATGAAATTCACTAATCTGCTAATCTAACTTACTAATTATTACACCACATGAGATGCTCACAATTAAATATTTATTTTTATATTTTAACCGTCACTGTACTGATTTAATTCTAAACTTAAAAATCAGGCTAGTCAGCTGGGGCTGTAGAATACACTGACTTCAGAGGGATAAGACCCCTTCCCAATGACGGTCCTAGATATGACATTAAACTGTATCGAATAGTGAGGCTCCAGTCTTGGAGCTTTGGAGAATGTGTATTACCCCTTCATTACCATTGCTCCCAGGTCCACTCTAGCCTGAAGTGGTAGTATCTGTTAAGGTCATATCTATGTGTCAAATAGAACTATTTGATTATTTACTATACTTGAAACTATTTAATTGTGTGCAAACAAATGAGCTCTGGCTCATTTAAAAATTCTTACCAACAAACTATTCATTCACAAATCATATATATATATATATATATATGAAAGTAAATAAAGTTTTGTAATCTAACAATATGTAGAAAAATTGATAACAAGGTAATCCAAGTGGAAGGAGAGATTTATTAGGAATATCAACAAACAAGAATTCAAGGTTTACCGTAAACCCACCTGTAAAAATGACCACATTTACTTTTATTCACACCACAACAACAACACAAAGAGAGGCATCATCATAGGTTTTTACATCAGAGCTCTACATATTTGCTCCTCGAAATATTTAAAGGATGAATTCATCCACATAGAAAACTCCTTCCTTAACCTTCAGTACTCCAAATCCTTTATACAGTTTGCTAAATCTAAAACCCTCAAAATCCACAATAAGAATCAACCTCAAACTAATGCCTACTCAATATCTGATAAAACTAGTTCCCCCCATAGATACATAACTTTGCCAAACAGTTCTTCCCCTCACAGCATAACAAACAACTCAAATAAACTCAATATCAAAACTACTTCTTTACCTTCTAAAATGATCCCTGAATTAGTACACTCTAGCCCTCAATGTAACATATTTTCTGACGCTGGTGTTTATTGTATCCTTTGTAAGGATTATAAACTTAAATACATTGGCAAAACATCTTGGAACCTTCACATTTGCTCGAAAGAACACAATAGAGACATAAAAATTGGTAACTCAAACAAAGCATTATTCCTACATATTTCCTAATCTAATCACAACTTCGACTTTAATTCTGCTAAGATGCTCATTTACATCCACAATAAAAGTCTAAGACAAATTTTCGAAGCTGCAGCTATCTCATACTTTAATTCCCTAAATACTCGTCCTGGCTTTTTATAATATATCTCCTTACTTGAACAGATCCATTTTAAATAGCTACAATATATTCCTTCTTTAGTTAATATTTTCCACATATATCATGATTTTTATGCTTTCTATTTTTCTTTTTCTTCCGTTTGACTCGAAATTTTTCTCAATAAACAAACATAACATAAATTCTATACAATATTCCTAATAAGTCAAATGATGTAATTTAAAATAACAAACAAACACTGATTCACCAATTAAACAGCCAACTTTTTCTTATTATACAAATTTTCCCCTAGGTTTTTGTACTTTGCATTTTTAAACATCCATTGTTGACTTAACACTGCTAATATCACCCCTCATGGTCCTGATGATGGTTCAGTTTCTCAATAAATCTCTCCTTCCACTTAGATTACCTTGTTATCAATTTATATATATATATATATATATATATATATATATATATATATATGTATGTATGTATAAGCAGGATTTGGCATTGAATAACCTACAAGAGTTGATATACCATAAAACACAACCAACCAACAAATTTTAAAATATGCTCCAAATGCTGGTGATGTAACATGGAACTGAGTATATGTAGTTCCCACACTTCAAGTGCACATACAGAGAACTGAGTATATATGTTTTCCAGTAAGGGTTCATTTGAAGTGTTTCAACTTTATATAATCTAATACTGCCCATTTTTCTTTTTGATATATTTTATTTTAAGACATATTACACTACCAATTTACCTGTTACAAAATAAACATTATTGTCAGTGGCTGAAAAACAAATTCAAAATTCATTTTTTATTTCTCAAAGGGATGGGAGAAGATAAACTCAGTGCTGCTTTTTTATATTGTGACAATTCCCACTTATTTCCTCCTCATCATCATCAACATCATCATCATCAATTTATAATCATTTCATCATCATCATCATCAAGTAATGTTCATAGTACAGATTCCTATTTTATTTTATCAAAGAGATTAGATTTCTATACGGCCAATAACCTGTCAATAACAGTCAATGCTTTACCTATGCATATATCAACATTGCTTTCAGTAGATGATATATTGCTACTGAAGTATATGAAGTGGTCTATTAATCTCAGAGGCCTACCGTTTAATGATGTAGTCTATTAATCTCAGAGGCCTACCTTTTAATGAGATGGTCTATTAATCTCAGAGGCCTACCTTTTAATGAGATGGTCTATTAATCTCTGAGGCCTACCGTTTCATGGGGGGGTCTATTAATCTCTGAGGTCTACTATTTAATGAGGTGGTCTATTAATCTCAGAGGCCGACCATTTAATGAAGTGGTCTATCTCTGAGGCCTACCATTTAATGGTGTGGTCTGTTATTCTCTGAGGCCAACCATTTAATGAGGTGGTCTATTAATCTCAGGGGCCTACCATTTAATGAGGAGATGGCACCATCTTGATTAAAACATATGAAATCTGTTTTATCTGATTTCCCATAGAGATCAATGCTCTTTTCCTGCTTCAGACTATATAGCAAGATTGATGAAAGAAAAATTTAAATGTTTATATACAAGCAGTAAATATTGAATAAAAAAATGGAAATTTATAAGTTTTTCATTTCTAAGACAAAGATTATAAATTCATGTTTAGTCTTTTCTATCAATAGAAACAGTTGAAGTAATGAGTAAAAGATTACAGTAATAGGATTGGGGGGGGCGTTGGGGGTGGTTCTCTCCTTAATAATTATCAGGGCCATGATGAAATAAGCAACATTCTCTTAAGGAATCCTAACCCTGCCGAATCAGCTCTATACAGACACTGGATACCATATGATATACATGTTAAGGGCAATAAGTAGGGACAGATGGCAAGAGAGACTCAAGGGAATCTGTGTTGTTGCCACACTATGAGGAAATGAATATAAATCAAAATCAATTGCAGTTACTGGCATGTAAATTTGAATCTTCCCACTAGAAAACCTTTTTCCCATTTTCCATTACCAATATTCATCTAAATCTCTTGTTAACTGCTTTACAAATGATGAATTACAAGAAAACAATGAAAAGTAATAAGGAACAGCAATTTATTCTCTAGTGGATTGAACACATTTACAATGAAATAGAAATAATGAATTAAAATTATTTTGTTTGACATCTGGCTCATAATTAACAATAATAAGTCTTGAGTCAACTGAAGCAAACACTATTATAATTTTCAGTGTCATCTTTCAATCATAAATACAGAATGAACACCAACTTTTTTAGAAAGTTGACAGATCACAAATCACAAAATAATTCAAACAAATAAAAAAGATTTTAACAATAAATGATCAAAGTGACATCTTTATATTATGTTCTTTATGGAAACTACATAATACTTTAATATGAAATACTAATTCATATTCAAATGTAAAGAAAATAAAAATATTAAGACTATAAGAAACAGGATTTATTCTATGTCAATTTGTTATTATCTGGTACAATACACATACAATACATATCTTAATTATTAGAAGGAAAATTGAAAGCTTGTGAATTGATTTTATCAGATAAAAAGCTTATTATGATGATAACTATAAACTTATTTTTTTAAAAACTATGACAATAAAGAAACTATAAGTACCAAATCTACTCCTTAAAATCTGTGATCATCTTGTAAGTAAGTCATTTAAGGATCAAACAAAGATGAACTAAATAACAAATCGTATTTTCAGGAGAATAACTGATAAAAACAAAAATGCAAAGAGTCTGCATGTCACACTCATTGAGAGTGTCACTCTTCTATAATTAAGGTACTCAACACTATCAGAAGGATATGTTGTTGGTAGAAGAGTAGAAAAGGTTGAAGCTCCTTGCCAATGGCCAAATAAATAATTCTTTTTGACTTGTGTCCACCGATCACCGAATAGTCACGGCGAAAATACAGTTAAGCCTACGAAAAAACGCCAAACGAACAGCGACCACCAAACACTATGACTGGGCCCTATTAAACAACAAAGATGTAAGAGATAAATACGTATTAGAATTAAGAAACAGATTCGAAACACTACAAGAAAAGACGGAAAAAAGTACACCAAACGACGAATACGAAAATTTCGTCAATGCACACCTTGAGGCAGCAGCAAAATACATTCCAACAAAAATTAAAACTAAATATAGAGTCCCATGGGAAACTTTAGCGGTGAGAGAAAAACGTGCACTAGTGAAAACAGCCTCCAAAAACTATCGAAAAAACCCAACAAACACAAATGCCTTAAAACTAAAAACAGCACAATATCAATTAGCAGGCATATATATAAAGGAACAGACAGAATACATTCAAAATCAGATAGATAAGATTAGAGACTCGGTGGAAGATAGACAATCTAGAATTGCCTGGCAAACAATAAACGAAGTGAGCAGAAGAAAGAACACAGCCAAAGCAAAACTTAAAGCAGCAAACCAACAAGAAAGAATAAAACTGTGGAAACAGCACTTCGAAAACTTACTTGGAAACCCACCAAAAATAACGCCTGAACCAATCACCAGAATAATTAGCAAACAATTAGACATTAAACTTGGACCGTTCACACAAGAAGAACTCGACTTGGTTCTCAGAAAAATTAAAAATAGGAAAGCTGCAGGACTGGACGAAATTCCCCCAGAAGTATGGAAGACCAGACAATTCGACGACATACTGCTCCGACACTGCAACGCAGTATACAATCAAAATCCGATAGATAGATGGACGAAGGGATGCATACTCCCCTTCCCTAAAAAGGGGGACCTCGGATTAGCCAAAAACTACCGAGGCATAACACTTACATCCATAGCTGCCAAAATCTACAATGCCCTACTACGAAACAGAATAGAACCCAAAATCGACAACATACTTAGAAAAAACCAAAATGGCTTCCGAAGAAATAGATCTACGACCTCACAAATATTAACCATCCGCAGAATCCTTGAAGGTGTACGGGCTAAGAACCTACAAGCGACATTAATATTTGTCGACTTTACCAAGGCTTTCGACTCCATTCACAGAGGAAAGATGGAACAAATCCTACTAGCGTACGGCATACCTAAAGAAACCGTAGCGGCAATAACGATTCTCTATAGAAACACTAAAGTAAAAGTACGATCACCAGATGGAGACACAGAATACTTCGACATAGTAGCAGGAGTACTACAAGGAGACACACTGGCTCCGTATCTCTTTATCATTTGTCTAGACTACGTACTTAGAACATCGATTGACAAAATCAAAGAGAATGGCTTCGAACTGACGAAGAAAAGAAGCAGAAGATACCCCGCAACAACAATTACCGACGCCGACTACGCCGATGACATAGCGATACTGGCAAATACACCTGACCAAGCCGAAACACTTCTGCATAGTTTGGAACGAGCAGTAGCAAGCATAGGCCTCCATGTTAATGCACATAAAACGGAATATATGTGCTATAACCAAACGGGGGACATCTCCACTCTAGAAGGAACCCCTCTTAAACTAGTAGACAAATTCACGTACCTAGGAAGCAGCGTCGAATCAACCGAAAAGGACATCGAAACGAGGTTAACGAAAGCATGGACAGCTATCAATAGGCTATCGACTATATGGAAATCAGACCTAACCGATAAAATGAAACGCAGTTTCTTCCAGGCAGCGGTCACATCGATACTGCTATATGGATGCACTACATGGACGCTAACAAAACGGCTGGAGAAGAAACTAGATGGCAATTACACAAGAATGCTGCGTGCAATCCTGAACAAGTCCTGGCAGCAACACCCCACAAGACACCAACTGTACGGCCACCTGCCCCCTATCACGAAAACTATTCAAGTTAGGCGAACCAGACATGCAGGACATTGCTGGATAAGCAGAGATGAACTCATAAGAGATGTACTCTTATGGATCCCCACACACGGCCGCGCAAAAGCAGGACGACCAGCACGAACGTACATTCAGCAGCTATGTGAGGATACAGGTTGTTGTCCTGAAGACCTGCCTAGGGCGATGAACGATAGGGAGGAGTGGCGAGAGAGGGTCAGGGATATCCGTGCTGCCAGCACGATATGATGATGATGATGATGATTGATATTAGTCGAGCAGTAGAATGATAAACTAGTGTATAATATGTAAGCAGAGGTGTACCACTGAATTTCTCCATGTTGAAAAAATTGCACCCATTGATATTCATTACTGCTTGCATAATAACAATGAAATCAAAAAACGTTTGTGAACACTGGTAAAAATATATCATCTATATTGGTGACGATGTGGAAAAAATAGTTGGTTATTGCTGAAAACTTGGTTTATCCAATTGTATTAGTATTCTCCAGTATCTATTATAATTTCTATAGAAATAAGTAGGAGGCATTAGTTTTAGAGCACCCCTTGTATTATCAATATCTTATTAATTTTTTAATGTAATAGCTTTCTTGTACATTATAAGACAAGTGATAACAAGATCTTGGATAAAATAGTTTATTGCAATAACTCACTTAGAAAAAATTCTCTATTGAAAAAATAGCCCTCACTGATTGTCAGACATCTTACTTGTCGTCAAGGGTTTGTCTTTTTTTAATAGTTCTATTCGGCCCATAGATAGGACCCTAATAGGTACTACCACTTCGAGTTAGAGTGGGCTTGGGAGTAATGGCAATGAAGTGAAGGGGTACTCAACATTCTTCAAACTCCAGGACTGGAGCTTCACCAACAGATACAGTTTAATGTCATGCTCTGATCTCATCTTGAACCGTCCTTGCCAGCTCAATACCTTCCCAGGAGGAGAGAGATGCACAAGCAACTGGTAAACGCTTGTGTACCCTAATAAAACCTTACCAGATTCTCCTACAAAGAATGTACTCCAACAAAGAAAAATACCCATACTAGCCGGATATTTTCCAGGATAAAAAGTTCTTATAAATGTAAATCCTCAACCTTGCAACATGGAATATAAGAACAATGTTGAACACACCCAACTCAATCAGACCCTAAATGTGGAATGATATGAAATCAAAAGTGCTCTAAAAATGAAACATTAACATGGCAGAATGAGATCAGATTTGTCAAAAGTGGCAGCATAATCCAAGAGGTGACAGGCTACATCTTCCACTGGAGTGGGAAAACTTCAACAGACACAAATGAATCTGCTGTGATTTTTGCATTCCGAAAGGTCTTCTGCCAAGTAGGTATGAAGATCCTAAACCACTAATCAATCTGGTTTCCTTTAGTCAACAGTTGATATTGAACCCTGATCACTGCTTATGCGCTGACTATGAACTACAACTCAGAAAATATAAGCAGTTTCTATGACCAACTTGAGTACAAGATACTTTATGCTATCTCAAATGTAGAAAAAAATGTCCTTCTTGGAGACTTTAATGCTTGAGTTGGCTAATCACATTATACCTTGTTAAAGATTCTTGGTAAGTTTGGAACAGAGAAAACTAATACCAATGGCAATTTGCAGTAATCCGTCAGCACAGAACACCAGCATGTTATTATCAACACTTACTTCAACCACAAGCAAATCCACAAGAACTCCTAGACACACCCAAGATCTAAAACACAGGCTCTCCATTGACTTCATTATCACACAACAGTGTGATCTGCCAGACGTTCTGAACACAAGAGTGATGAGTGGAGCCAACTGACCAGGTTATGATCAAGTTCATTACTGAACAAGGCAAAGAATGAGGAAAGACAAAATGCCAATCTTGAAACTGGCAACCAATCAGGGAAGGGTCATGTAAAAAAGGCAGACTAAAACTCAGGCATAAGGTCATCATCAAAAGAAATCTGGAGGTCTCAAAAATCCCTTTTGACGATTGGCAATACTTGTCCAAAAATCAAAAACACTGGAGGAAGAAAATATCAGCAGGGCATTATCACCAAATACAATAGGCAGCTAGAAATAGTAGTAGTAGTAGTAGTAGTAATAGTTGTAGTAGTAGTAGTAGTAGTAATCATTTATATAAACAATTAATCAAAATAGTCACACAAATAAGTTATCTTGTATCTATTTTTTATATTCTTTATACATTATTTCTCTGGAAATTTAGTCATCAATATACCATCCCCAAAGATACCTAATAGGTTTTTCCTCCTTCACAAAAAAACAACTTATGAATGCTTATATATCATAAGTTATTTGTTTAAATTATAGCAACTATGTAAAAATTGAATTACTAGACCTTATAAGTGACTATATATATATATATATATATATATATATATATATATATATATATATATATATATATATATATATTATTGGTCCAATGAGAAAAAAAAAGTAAATACTTTAAGATGAATGGGTCTGCAAGAGAATTTGCTTTTAGGCTATTTATTCTTTTTCTTTTCTACATGACTAAAGCACATAAACTCTGTTTTATCATGTTTAACCATTTTCTTTCATTAGATCTATTGACATTCATAGTACAGAATCGAGGCAGATTATGAATAGAAATAATGCCAATGTATTTCCTTGCAAGACTCCAGTGACAATGTCAAAATAATCAGTGTCACCTTTGAATAAGTAAACCCTTATTATACAAGCAGATAATCCAACTTCAAGTACATCATTTTGATGCACAAAATGTTGAAAGAGTCAAGTAACAAATTATTGTCAATTTGTTATTAATAGAACATTTCTGCAAACAGCTTGAGAGATATTTAGTAATGGTATGTACTTATTAGCAGTTGTTCAAGACATAAAAAAATCACCATCAGCCAACAAGATTTATCAATGTGAAAAAATAAACTCAAGCTTTTCTACCAAATACAAGCCAAAAGAAGGACTATTGAAAAATTCAATGAAAAATTCTTTTAATTTAAAAATATAAGGTCACAGTAAAAGTATTGACTTTTTAAAAAAATTAATTTCACTACTATTGCAATATATACTTTGAAAAACAATGTCTTCTTTTTATTTCCATGAAAACTACAACAAATACAAGGCACATACAAAACTATTGGATGAAAACAAGTTTTTGATTTGTATTTTATTATATTGTCCTACAAGGTCAGAGAAAGATGTTGGTGGTATGGTGTTAGAAGATGAACCTTTCCATTAATAACCCATATCATTTTCTGAGCAGCAATCTGACAAACTGACATTAAAGCATCCATGCAGAAAGGAATGCAACTATAAACATGACATTGCTGTGAATGATATGATATGGTCAATATAGATGTCAAATGATGAAATGGAAAACTACTCAATCAACTCACATTCATGGACCAGACCAATGAAAGATCGACTACACTAACAAAATTTTCCTGATAATGATGTTATCATTGCTGCTGTGAAAATGTGGGTTACCTTCACTGGTACAGAATTTTAGAAATGAAACATGCAGACAATAAAATAGAAGGCATTACTTTTGGAAAGACCCTCTTATCACCATATCGTACAGGTCCTTGTTCAGCAATGGTGAAAATATATAACCAATCATGGTGATTATGTTCGAAAATAATGTTAAATTACTGAAAACTTGCTCAATCCAGAGATGTTATTGTGCTTGCTGAATCTGTAAGAGTTTTCATGAAAAAAAAAAGGAGGCATTACTTTTGGAGCAACTCTTACTATTCATGAAAACTTTTTAAATCACATCCAATAATTTTTTGTCAAAGGAATTTAGACACTTACCTTTACCTTTATTTCCAAATTCTATCTTAGACCGTTTTTGTACATCATATGGCCCATTATAGAAAAAATCTTCTGGTGTTGAGGCTTGGCTAGATTCCAAATTGATAGGATATTTCTTATTTGTTGCTGATCCTAGAACTGAAGTAGGCTTCCAGAAGATTTTGGAATCGGCTAATAAACCTCGGGTTTGTAATATATCTCCTTTCACTGATTTTTTCCCAACAAGATGTTCAGAAGTTCCTTCATGTAAACTGACAGAACCGGGTTTAAAATCTCGATCAGAAGAAATTGTTTTTTGCCTTTAAAAAAAAAATACACAGTTTTGAATAAAATCCAAGCAATTATCTTTTTGAAGATAAAACATTTTGTCATATAAAAATACTAGATTAAGACTAAAGTTTTGCAGTATTTTGGTAATGTGAGACACAATTTAGCAGCACTAGATACTCTTGCTGATATTGTAATGGTGATAAACCACACAAGGCAGTGAAATACCAAGTTTGCTGATATTATCCAATTGCTACTCAGAAAATTTGCCTCAGAATCCAGCATTTTAGGCCAACGAGTTTCTTGCAACCTGAGTGAAATTTCTTGATCCATCTGTTGACTGTATTGAGATCAACTGAATTTTCACCTTTTACACAACAAATGTTCTTAGTCGCTTCTGTCGCAGTGTGATCCAGCTTGAACTCACAAAGTATAAGCTCCCAAATTACACTAAAATGCACATCTATCTGTGCAGCTTTCAAACCACACACTGAGTGAAGCAATGTCAACAGACCAATTACCACAATACTATCAACCCCAGCAGGTAGTTCCCCCAGCTTCAACTACTTTGGTCATGTGACATAGATGCCTCAAACTAGCACATACCAAAACATAGCAAAACTTTTGACTTACCAATTATCTTGAAAAAAATTTTCTACTGCTGAAAGTACTTATGATATTGCCAAATGATTATTCATAAAATGACTACTATTAGAACGGATTAAACTGACATTGAAAGAATAAAGAAGAAAGAAAAAGGAAAATATTTAAATTTTCCTGAAGCAATAATAATAAATGCTATCTTTTTAATTAAAGGATCAAAATCCTAAAAATGCATTTAATTTACTGTAAAGATTGCAAACACTTTCATTCATCAACAATACAATGATAGACTTTTGATTTTTCAACATTAAACTTTAAACCCTTTTTATCAATTTATTAATGGTCACTGATTCTAAATTTATTTGAGTCTCTCTGACTTTGAAAGCAGTTTTTAAAAGAGATGATATCACAATGATATTATTCTCACTGACTGCATAATCAGGTCGGGTTGTGGGGATGATACTCATATAGCATGTTTGGCTAAAATAACCTGGTGGAGCCCATCCCACTCCAGGTTTACAGCTGGTTTGAATTCAGAGTTTGAACTGAGTTCACTTCCCAAGACAATAACCACTATACCACCAGCACCTCTTTCTATGCTATCATTAGTAGCTGTTTTTATTTTGTTTGTTTTTGTTTTTGTTGGAGGATTAAGGAATAAATATTCATCCAGGATATGACACAAGGTCAATTTTTAAGCAGAGTAAAGCAAGCTTGAATAGAATGATTGCCTAACCAAGACTAAAGAACCCAATCTGCCCAACTATTTACACACTGGAGAGAGAATAGATAGATTCGTATTTTTCCTAATAATATACAGCATGAAGTGAAACATCAACAGCCTCATCCAAAATTTGGACTCAGATTACCAATTCCATTTCCTACAAAGATATCTATTACACTAAAATAGAAGTACAGATAACTATTAGACTGTATTCTTTGATGTAAATAAATGAATACTTAATTTAACTTGTAAATTTTTCACTTACTGGTGAAAAGACTGATTTCTTCATTTCCGAAAACTTATTTAAAGGCCACCTTCTATGGCCATTAATACAGTGTCAAATCACATCTTCTTCATAGAATTTATATGCAATTGTAAAAGAAAAGGAATTACTCTATCATTAACATTTAATAGTTATTGCCCTAGAGAAATCATAACAACCAAGGTAAGCAGGAACACTGATCCCACACTATTTTTACAGAATTGTAAAAGATGAACACATCAAGAATTTTGTTTAATTTGAATTAATCATCATAGAAATAGTAAGAGGCAAGAAAATTATATCTATATTGATAAAAGAGCAAAGCTGATTTTGTCCTTGTTTAAACGTATACTGAAAGTGTCATAAATCCTTTTTTTTCTTTTGGAAGAAGAGCAAATTTTGCTTTCTGTGCATCCAAAATAGGGGGGAAAAGACAAATTTTGTAAATACGATGATGAGTCAAATGTCTTAGAATATTTTAAGCTTCCAGGTTGAGTCAAAACTTCTTTTCAGATTTTCTCTGATGATTTTTGGTAACTTGTATCTCCATGATATATTATTAATTTGATACAACTTAATGTCTAATCATTGCTGAATTATTTGTTCTTTATTTTCCTATATAACATATAAACAATAATTGTTTATTCTTTATTTTATGTCTTTGACAATAAGTGTTGAAAAACATTGCAATTAGAGTCATTTTATGCTACCTGTGGAAAAAGGACTTGGTGCAAAAGCAGTGGCAAAAGAAACAAATGAACTGCCCAATGAACGTATGGCCCAAAACTGATTCAGACATTTCAAGGAAGGTGACACCAGCCGAGAAGACCTTCTGTTGTAGAAGATTAACTATTGCTTTAAATGGTTGAATAAGGGTTAAACACAAACACTTGTACCTTGTCAGAAGAATTTGGTCCTTCACATAGTACCATCAATCAACACTTTCATAAGCTTAACCTTGTGAATGGATGAAATATTAAAAAACTTTTGACTTATGCTTGTAAATCCTTTTGCATTTGTTATTTTAACAGCTCAACCAAAGAATATTTTTCTTTTTCATTGTAAGAAACAAGGATGATAAAACATATTTATATCAGCAATTCTAATCAAATTTAGTATGAATCTTTTTTTAAAAGTTGGCAACTGTAGTCGAGGTGTTATATACTCACATAATAAATATGCTTATATAAACATATACCTGTTCATGCAGCATCACAATGACACTATAATAGACAGACGCACAATGATAAAGACGCAGTGACAAAGACAGACACCGGATAAAGATGCAGGAAGACTTCTTTATAAAATATTTTACCTCTCATCTTCATTTGTAAGTTTCGAAAGGGTTGTTCCAAGTTTGCGTGTGAGAGAGAGAGCTGGAGACCGAACATTACTGAAATATTTTGACCCCGAAGTTATGGCCGTCAGCGTTGTGTCTTTCTCGTTCTCCATGGTTGCTCAACTGGAGCACTGGCTTTCCTTACTACATCTCGTCTACCACCTCAACTCTACTCGCCTGTCTCCACTGGCTCGTTGAACCCAACTGCCCAGAACTCAACTCCTCTGTTCAATTCGTCGGCCTTATTTTACCTTCAAACTCCCACGCGGTGATATGGACATGCCTCCGCAACTCCTTCCGATACCTAGCGACCGGGATGTGTCACTTCCGCTTTCTTTGGAATGGCCTGTGTGATCGTCATCGAGCGGAAATAACTGTCATCCAGTTCAGAGGTCACTCTCTTCCGGTGCATCAGTCTATGAGAGTATAATGGGATCTTTTTTTTACCTCGTCCCATTTCATCAGCCAATTTCCGCCCACGCAATTTCCTCTCATAACTGCCACCAGAATGTGTCACCTCCTTCCGGTGCATTACCTTGAATGGCATTTTTGGCTGGGTCAACAGGTTAAAACATAACAATCCTTCATTAATTATTTTTCAAAATTCCACATGTGGAATTTTCTTCACGTTCGTCTCCATCACCCTCACACATATTTTACAGAATAATTTACAAGGACAATAGATGGCTAAAAACACAAAAAGAATCACTTGAAATACAGCAAATAAAATCTTACTTAGAAGGCGACCTTCTCTCTATGTAACACTTGCCCGGCTAATTATTATCTACATTTCTTTTACTATATTTGCGTGGTTGACCATCTTGACATGTGTGCATCAAGGTACAATACGGATGCATGTTTTATCCTCTCAACACAACGGGCCCTCCATAATTCCTTAAAGAAATTTCAAAACCCTAAAAGGACCATACTCTGGTCCCATATCTTGGTCACAAACTTAGTGACCCTGGTCATTCCAGCAATACATTTCGCCTGGATTCCTCATGACCACATTTCAGTTCTTCGCTCAACAGGTTTCTACCTGGAGTAACCAGAGAATTCCATAAACTAAACACAATATCTTCAAGGCCCAAAGCATTCCCCAAAAATCCACAAAAATCATGGCCCAAAACAAAGTATCACAATACATCCAAATGTAACCCAATCTGACACACATGCTGTAAACCACCTAAAATAGTCCACGCAAAATACTAATTAGCAATGTGTTACCCATTTTTTTTAATTAAGTTTCTGTTTCCATGCCCATTGGTTTGCAAGCCCTTGAGGAACATGCTTTAACTGATCAAACCCACGCCGGGTTTCTTTTCAATTTAATCAGGAACCCTCGGGGCTACCAATATATAGGCACCTCGCCTTTCCCTGATTCGTTTCACTTTGCCAAATCACACACGAATCCAAAACATCAACGTGGCGGAAAGACATAGACATCATCCACAAAATTTTGGAGTAGGCCACGCCTTTTTTTCTTTTATTCCATCCTCGGAACTCCAAACTAAAAAAAAATAGAAGCCAAATAGGCCCTCAACAGCTTCATGGGTCGGTGAATTCTTCGATAGAATTGCTTTCAACAACAATTGGATGAATGTCTGTCCTATTCTTGCGTCAGCCACCGATTCTCTCAAAAACAGACCCCCCCCCAAAAAAATATTTCCTATTCCACGAAAACCCCAAATTCTAAAAAAAATTTAGAATCGATATAATTACAATTATTAGTAAACCTAGTATAAAATCCTCTGTTAATGGTTTTCGTCAAATTTCATAATATGAACAGGAAAAAAAAATTCTAATGTCGCCTTTAAACTCAAACAAACTCAAAAAGTTTCACTTTACAACAAGTCAAAACAATATTACAATCACAGTTCAAAAATGTTCAGTTTTCTTTTCTTCTTTTTTTCAATCTATGTACTGTCTATTTAAAAAAAAAATGTTCGTTCTTTCTTTCTCTTTTTTTTTTTATATGCTGCGTTCAACAATATTCAAGTGTCTTTTCTTTCTTTTTTTCTTTTTTTTTTCCATCTTCATTGTCCTGTAGCTTTTTTTTTCTTTTTGTTTTTTTCTGTTTTCATTTTTTTTTTTTTTTTTATTCATAATAAATTGCTCATTCAATGTCTCTTTTTTTTCTAACCTTATCTCTACCTCTCTCTGTCCTTACCTTAATACTATAACTATAGGTTCGCTTCCCAGTTTATTCAATTTCAGTCTAAAGTACCATAAATTAAGTCTGATTTATAATAAAACTTTTTCAATAGCTTACGAGCATTCTTCTTTTTTTTTCTTTTTTTTTTTTTTCTTTTCACAAAATATCCCGGGGTTTTTTTTCTAAACAACCCAAACTTTTATAAATTCTGTCAACATTTCCCAATTCAAAATATTTCCTAATCCGAATCTGCGAATCTTCGCCACACCTGGTTCCATCAAAATTCTGCGCATCTCTTAAATATATTCAAAACCCTGTTTCAAAATATCTTCCCCAATAACAATCTCAAAACTCCACTCTTGGGGGAACTCACAAAATACCTGTCTGCCTCGTCAGACACAAAAAACATCTGTCTCTTAGTTACTCTGCCTCCTCGGTGAGACCATTTTCACGACAATTCTGAGACGATACTCATGTCTCCAATAATTGGTATCAACAACTTCCACAGCAAAAACAACCAGCCTGATTCTACCAGCGCCAAAAATTATCGATTCTCCCAACTTCATAAATATCGAAAAAGTATATGCGCATTATTCAGACAAACCACCAATGTGCGAAATTCTTGAACAGTCCCCTTAATGCTCCCAAGATTCCATCTCTCGGATTGAATTTCTCATTTCCAATCCACAAGTTCCAAACATGAAAACCTGCCCTAAAAGTCTTAACTACAGATATGCGGGATTCCAAATCTTGGACTGAAATTCTAATTTTCAATCATCACTTGTCCGGACCACTGACGAGTTACTACAAATTTTTACTCACCAAGACCTATTTACTATAAAAAAAAATCCATTCATAAAATTTATCATATTTACTATCAGTTTTTTACTCACAAAGACCCCGTCTATGGTAACTTTAATTTCTGACAATCTTGTTTTTTTTATTGCTGTCAATCAAAAAACGGACAGCAACTGTCCCAGTCCTCTTTTTCTTTCCTTCCTTTTTCCTCCCTCACTTCGATACAATATTACACATAGCAGTAATCTCAATTTTTATCTCGGGATCACACATTTAAAAAAAAAAACATTATTTCTAGTTTTATGCTTCAAGAAAGGCCCTTGTCATTAAAACTAATCTTTCTCTATTATAATCAAATTAATCGACAGAGAGATAGAATTATATGAATGAGGGATGTACTTACTAATTTTCTTTGTTTTCTTTTTTTATTCTCTTTTTCACTTTACTGTTTTTGTAGCTGGTCTATTCTTGTTTCTTGTTTTCTTTTTTTTCTCCTTTTTTTTTCTTCTTCTTTTCTTCCAGCACGTTGCCTTCCTCTTTTCTTTTTTTTTCTTTTTTTCTTTCTTTTCACATCAGTCTGTTCATCTTTTTGTTGCTTGTTTGTTCTTGTTTTTTTTCTTTTTACTTCTTTCAATTCTAGCATTCTTCTTTGTCCTTTTCGTTTATGTCATGTTGTGATGCTTAAAACTGTCATTTACGGTAACCAGGTTCATTCTGAGTCCTTGAAAAACTCTGCTGGCACAGGCACCAAAGCGCACATGTTATATAGTCATCTACAGCATCACAACGACACAATAATTAAACAGACGCAGGGACAAAGACACAAGAAGAAAGGATGCAGGAATGAAGGACGCACACAGAAAGACGCAGGAAGACTTCTTTATAAAATATTTTACCTCTTATCTTTATTTGTAAGTTTCGAAAGGGTTGTTCCAAGTTTGCGTGTGAGAGAGAGCTGGAGACCGAACATTACTGAAATATTTTGACCCCGAAGTTATGGCCGTCAGCGTTGTGTCTTTCTTGTTCTTCATGGTTGCTCAACCGGAGCACTGGCTTTCCTTACTACATCTCGTCTACCACCTCAACTCTACTCGCCTGTCTCCACTGGCTCGTTGAACTCAACTGACTGGAACTCAACTCATCGGCCTTATATTACCTTCAAACTCACACGCGCTGATATGGACACGCCTCCACGACTACTTCTGATATCTGCGGACCGGGATGTGTCACTTCCGCTTTCTTTGGAATGGCCTGTGTGATCGTCATCGAGCGGAAATAACTGTCATCCAGTTCAGAGGTCACTCTCTTCCGGTGCGTCAGTCTATGAGAGTATAATGGGATCTTTTTTTTACCTCGTCCCATTTCATCAGCCAATTTCCGCCCACGCGATTTCCTCTCATAACTGCCACCAGAATGTGTCACCTCCTTCCGGTGCATTACCTTGAATGGCATTTTTGGCCGGGTCAACAGGTCAAAACATAACAGAGGGCAACCAGAAGGCTCCCTTTTCTATAGCTACTACACCAAGGTGTATGGGAGGGTACTACTCCTTTCCCTGGACTGCTCCACTTTACCCTTGATACATACCTTATGTTGCTGAGTGTTAAGCAAGGAGGTATTGAGTACCATTTTTAAAGTCTTTGGTATGACGTGACCTGGGATTGAACCCAAGTCTCCCGGACCATTGGCGAACACTCTACCCACTAGACCAAACTTAATTGAAAGGAAATTTTTTTAACAAAATAAAATAGATATTTGAATGAAATTAAATAAGTCAACTCAAGGATTGTTCTTTGCTGCTTTTATCATTTAACCCAGTAAGACAAGTCATATGTGACATGGAGAGGAAAGTAGCACAACCAAATAACTCCCATTACCTTGAAGAGAAATATTCAATATGGTAACATGATGACCATCAAATAGTTTATGAGAAACATCCGGTCATAAGATTGATATGAGCCTTTGTGTTAAGGTTGTTTATATGAAAAAAGAGCTTAAAATGTTATATATATATATATTATAGAAATGAGAAAAATTATGGAATAAGAACATTTAGAGAATGTTTCATTTTGTTTTTTATTCAGCAATAAATAAACTAATAACAAAATAACTGAACATTATGGCTTCATATTTCTTAAACAAATAAGAATAAATTATTTAAATTAATGTTTATAATTTTTCACAAGCCATGAAGAGGAAAAAATTATGGAATTAATTGACAAAGAAATTAGAATGAATACTTACTTGCTCCTCCTCGGGCTTTTATGACAGACTTAATTATTTCAAACAATATTCTTTATTAAAACATTTATAACTTTCCCAAATGAAAGTTTACAGATCTTCTTTGGTGGACAGGGTCTTCTCCTGGACCCTTTTAATAAATCTCTACCATAAATTTTCAATTGGATTTAGATTCTGATTTCTCAGGTTATGTCATTGATTTTACATATCTTTCCTGGAGAAAATGTTCAATCCAGAAAAATTACTTCATCCTTGCCAAAACAATTTTCTACTGACAGAATGAAATAATTTCAATGCACACATGAACATTGATTGCTGATATAATGATTTCCATCTTCCCTGTTTTTTTTAAATGATATGCAAACCCATATGAATGACTTGGATAATTTATTTGTTTTCTTCAGGCAATCATCTTTATATGTTTCATTTGAATGATAACAGAGAAAAGTTTCAACATCGTTGCCGAGGCAAATGCAGATTTTGGATTCATCATGAAATGTTTCTCTTTTGCCAACTTAAATTTCATTTTCTTTGTATGTTGGTTTACATTTGCTATTTCCATTTATTAATTTCATTTCTTTTATCTAATTTCTTACAGTTGTCAAAAACATTGACTCATGTTTTGATCCATTTTATTTTTTTTCATTTAGTTGTATATTTTCTATTTTCATGGAATGTTGCTTTAATTTTATTTTTTATCTTGATACTTTGATGTCTTTTGCAGTTTACCAGTTTTGCTTTTTCAACCACTCCATTTCTTTTATATTTTAACCACCAGATTTCTAGTCACAGCTGATTAAGATCAAATAGGGTCATTTATCACATTCCAACATTCCTTTCCATTGTTTCAATTGACAATACTTTTCTGGAGTTATATTTCCTTTCAATTAGATAGATCCAACTACTGGTTGAGATCTGCAAAAATTGTAAATTAATTTGCATATTTCTTGGCTTTTGTGGGTATTTGTTTTAGGAATGCAAATTACAAGATCATTCCATAATTTTCCCTAAATATTGGATTATTCCATGGTATTCTCTTCTTTGTTGCTTGGAAAAAATTATACCATCAATTTAAATAATTTAATCTAGTTTTTTAAGGTATATTTAAAAAAATTTTTAAGTACATTTGATGAGGTTCAAATTAAATAAAAAACATTTTGTATCTTATGTGTTAATGATTTATTCACAGCTAAACAAAGGAAAAACTATGTGGACATCCTCCAACTCTGCTAATTCAATGATTTTTGCTAGCAGTAGCATACTTAAAACAAGATATTTTCTGAACAAAAAAAGATTTATTAAATTTTCCAATCAAAGAGCAAGAAACCTTAATCTCTGCAATCAGAGATTTTACATTGCTTTATTTGATAAAATGACTCTCAATCAATAAAATAGTAATAAAGAGAAAAACAAAAGGAAACACTAAACATCAGAGCTGCAATATAATACATTGACTATTAGACCCAATTAAATAAACATTAATATCCCTTAGGCTTTTAAATCTTTCTTTCAGTGATTATTCACTACATCATATAAGGTTAAGTAAATAGCATCACAAGTCAATAAAGAAATAATATGGTAGTATATCCCCTGTCTTTTTCAAGAGAGATCTAATGCTTGATTAAACTTTTCCTGCTAAATAACAAATCTTTTTATGTCAAGTTGAATACTATTTTACTATACACTATAAGTCCAAAAGCTGAGGCTCAGAAATATCCCATCCAATATTAATGACAAAGGACTTAATATAGTGACAATTCACAGCCTTTCTTTAAATGGAATGCTGAAACAGCTTTAGACAAAGATAATACCCTAAAGTAAAGTTTGAAAGTATTTTGTGCTTGATTTTTCATTTTTTGTGAATCTTATGAGATACAAGGTATCTAAGGATTAAGAGTTTAAAGGTTTAATTCAGATTTAATTAGCTATTTACAAATTTATTTAAAACCTGATAAAAGCTCTTCTTTATTTTTTGTCACTTGTCTAGTTCTTGTAAAATCTATGATATTCATAAAATAGCAAAGAATTAAGAAAAATGGTAAATTATGACTACAAGGATAAATAACCAAGATTTGGGTAGATTGAATGATGTTCTCTTTCTCTGACACATAAGAAAATGACAATTGTCTCTTCTTCACAAAAGCATTTTCATTTAAAGAAATAATATCAACCAGAATTAAAATAGTGTAAGGATGAAACTCTCAAATAACAAGGAGTCTTATTTCCCTATTTTAATTTTGAAAATTCTTTTACCTTACAATATTATTTGTAGACTTTACCAAGGCCTTTGACTCCATTCACAGAGGAAAGATGGAGCAAATTCTACTCGCCTACAGCCTACCAATAGAAGCCATTGTAGCCATAATGATGCTATATAGAAACACTAAAGTAAAAGTCCATGGAGACACAGACTACTTCAACATAGTAGCAGGAGTACTGCAAGGAGACACACTAGCCCCATACCTCTTTATCATCTGTCTAGACTATATGCTTAGAACATCTATTGATGAAATCAAAGAAAATGGTTTCCTGTTACATAGTCTGGAACGAACTGCTGCAGGCATAGGCCTCTACATCAATCCACACAAGACAGAATATATGTGCTTTAATCAAACAGGCAGCATCTCTACACTAAACAGTAGCTCTCTGAAACTAGTAGACAAGTTCACCTATCTAGGAAACAGTGTCTTATCAACTGAGACAGACATCAACACGTGACTAGCAAAGGCATGGACAGCTATTGATAGGCTATCAGTCATATGGAAGTCAGACCTGACCGATAAAATGAAGCGCAGTTTTTCCAAACAGCGGTTGTGTTGATACTGCTATATGGATGCACTACATGGACGCTAACTAAACGCATGGAGAAAAAGCTTGATGGCAACTACACAAGAATACTGCGAGTAATACTGAACAAGACCTGGAGGCGGGACCCCACAAAGCAGCAGCTGTACGGTCAGCTACCACCCATCATGAAAACTATCCAAGTTAGATGAACCGGACATGTGGAACACTGCTGGCGAAGTAGGGACAAGCTCATAAGTGATGTACTCCAGTGGACCCCTTCACATGGACAAGAAAAAGCAGGACGACCAGCCCAAACCTACATACAACAACCAATATGGGATGTAGCCCTGAAGACCTGCCAGAAGCAATGGACGATAGAGAGGGGTGGTGAAAGAGGGTCAGGGATATCCGTGCTGAAAGCACGACATAATGATGATGATGATGATGATTATATCAAAGATAAAAATTAGCAATGTATTTAGCACAAAATAATTCTGCATGAAAAACAAAGGTAGGATAGAGAGAATTTTTACCTTTGATCGAAAAAGTTTATCAACAAGTGCTGATCAGAGAGTATCAAGTCTAGTTTCATAGTTTTTTTTCAAATTGGCACTCTCTTGTCCTGATATCTAGGCAGCAGTCCAGATGTCTAGACATGAGCCTTGCATACACTTTTAAAAATGTTCAAATTTAAAACTTCAGTCTCTATACTTTTTGATTAGACCTAGTATTTTTAAAGATTTTTATGAATAATTTTGAACTACATCTAAGCAAAAAATATCAGTGCTTTATGGGTTATTTTTAGAATGATATTATCACAATAAAAATATAAAATTTGAAGGATACAAGATATTAAATATGTTGACCAAGAGGAAAAATAATGTATCATAAAATAATAACATGTATAAATGATAATATAGATAAAGTCGTATGAGTTTTAATCAGACAGATATGTTGTATAAAGAAAACAGAAAGATAAATATGTATAAATGAATGAGAAAAGATTTATTAATTAATTAGTTTCACCTTAATGAGTTCCACGGATGGGTTTCAACAGGATTGTTTAAGATATGAAATTATGAAAATTTCAGGTAGAAAGTGTTTTTGTCATTTTCAGGAAGGGAATTATGAATCTAAAATAGAGGTTTGAAATGAAGTCAAAAATATAGTCAAAAATGTTAAGTCATGAAACGTAAAATTTTAAATTTCAAATTTTTTGAATATTTTTCAATATTTGTTTCAAACTGGTATTTAAAATTCATAATTCCCTCCCAGTAGATGACAAACACTTTCTACCTGAAGTTTTCATAATTTCATATCTTAAACAATCCTGTCAAAATTCATTGGTGGAACTAATTAATTAATAAATCTTTTCCCATCCATTTATATGTATTTTTCTTTCTGTTTTCTTTATACAACATACAACGTTGTGTTTATGCAGTAGAAAATTAAAAATGATAATTTCTTGGTAATATTTCACTTTTTTCCACTTAGACTATTCTAAAGCTCAAAATCTCCTTACCCTTTTCAGAGGCAACTGAACTGATGATAATCCACTGGAGAACAGTATTTGCTAAGTAAAATGCCAGATTCTAAGTTAACATTCGACTGACAAATTGTAAAAAACAAATACTTTTTTAAATATTGTTCTTTTATTAGAATTCATTAAAATTATTATTCATTGATACTAAAACATAATTGTTTCAGTTTATAACAACTTCATCTTTTATACAGTTATCCTGAAAATACACTTTCATTTTTTTCAGAAATTTTATTGCCTTCACTTTTCACAAAAAACAATCAAAACTAACAATTTAGAATTGAAAATGCCATTATCATATATCCTGACCATAATGCAACTAAATAAAATTACCATTGCCATATATCCTGACCATAATGCAAATAAATAAAAATACCGTTGCCATATATCCTGACCATAATGCAACAAAATAAAAATGGCATTGCCATATATCCTGACCATAATTAAACTAAATAAAAATACCATTATCATATATCCTGATAATAATGCAATTAAATAAAAATACCATTGCTGTATATCCTGACCATAATACAACTAAATAAAAATGCCATTATCATATATCCTGACCATAATAAAACTAAATAAAAATACCATTATCATATATACCATGAAGCTTTCCATTTAAATTCCAAGTGAAAATAGCTTCATCATACTTCAATACTTCGGCTCCCAAACGAATCAACTAATCCTTCATGGTCAAATACCAATGTCTCGAGGCATCATTGAAGCCATACACATATTTGTTAAGCTTCCATAAGTAGTCCCTCTTACATTTTGCTTTGGGGGGAGGAAATAGGTACACAGGTCTATTTATTTGATGACCCTGAAGAAAGGCTGTTTTGACATCAAGGGCATTACATTTCCATCCATTAGTTGCGATGACTGCTTATGCAAGTTTTAGGCCTTCTTTTGAACATGTAGGGGAGTCTGTTCTCACAGATGAACCATCTGAATCTTGGAACCCCTTAGCTACTAATCTAGCTTTGGCAACTTTCCTCCCCTCTTCCATTTTTTCTGTCATAACCCATCTTGTCATGATTTTGTTTTGACCTGTATCCTTCACTACAGAGTACACTTTGTTTCAAACCCAATTATCCAATTCATTTCTCTTAGCCTCCAGTGTTGTCAGATCTTCTTCAGCAGCCAGAAAACTTTGCTGAGTACATTGTTTTGGTGTGTCACATATCACTTCCCATGACTTGACCTCTATCTCAAAATCTAAGCACATAGTTTTACTTCCTTAATTCATGAAAAACCTATTTGTACCCGTTGCTTTACCAGCTTGACTAAGGATTTCAACTTTGTTAAGTTGACTATTATCTGCAAGACGACAATCCAAAATTTGACCAATTTTTGGGAGATGAGAAGTTTTCTTCACAGGCTTTGGTAAATCAATGCTATTGATTGGTGCTACCACTCTGGAGGGTTCTTCAGCTGATTCAACGCGACTCTGTTCATTTCGATTTGACTCGGGCTGACTCAAGGCTTCAGAGTCAACCGTAACATCTTCATTAGGCAATTCACTATCATTAAAATGACCCCTTAAATCTGTCGAAGGAATCTGATCAACATTACTCATAATTTTCTGCCAATTATCTGAGGTTTCGACATTGAATTCTTTAGGATTCGTTGTTGGTATGGTTTTACTATACAGTATCAGACGGTACGGGTGAACTCTGACATAGGAGCCACTGTGTTTGACAAAGACTTGTTTGTGCTCAGTCCCAATTACTGTCCCTGGGCCTAACCATCGGTCAAGGTCATTCCTCTTGAAATAAATGAGATCACCATTGTTATACCTGGCAGAGATTGCAGGCCGAACTTGGTGCCTCAGAGCTCTTCTTAATTTGTCAGATGATTCACTAGCAATGTGTGCCTTACGTGCAGCATGCATGGCATTTAAATTTTCTGCCACATCACACACAGGGACACCCTCTAGGGCTGGTGGCTTATTCAAAGCAACTGATGGTAAACTTGGGTTCTTACCAAAGACTAAACCCATGCACAGTGTTGATAGTGTTCTTGGTACTAACAGCCCAAGCAACAGCGACATCAAATGAACACTTAGTATCTTCAAGGGTCCTCACTATTATGTTAAGATTTTGACACATATCACGAAAATATTGACTGTCAAACTCGCGACCGTTATCAGTCAGGACATTACTTGGGCATCCGAAGTATGCAACCCAATATTTGAAAATAGTATTGATTATAGTCGAACTTTCTTTATTTGGCACTCTCACAGCAACACTATATTTTGAAAATAGATCAATAAGATGTAAAATTTTGTTCCCTTTTATATCCTTCATATCAAGGGCAACCCATTCATTAAATCTTGATGCAAGTGAAAATCCAACTACAGGTCTTGGTTGCACCTTCTTGTACCTCAAACATGTCTCACATGACGAAGGAATCTCTTCCAACATTGTAAGAAATTCTTGAACAGTAACTCTTGCATTTTTAGCCAAATCCTTTAACATTTTACCAGTCGGATGACTGAATTGTTTGTGCAACTTGGTCTCAATTTTTAGTTTCTCAGCCAAGTTTTTATTCACAAAATTAGTGAAAAACACATGTATAGGTTCTCCATCTGATGAGACAGCTTTCGTTATCAGTACATAATAATGGCCGGTTGACATAGTCATCAATTTTATTCTTTTACCTAGGATATCAATTGTATCACTGTCTTTTTCATAACTGATTTGCTGAGAAACAGTACCCATTACTTTCTTTAACTGAAACACCATGGACTTCAGTGTCAGTTCACTGACTGTCGCTCTTATTAGCTTCTCATGATCATTGGTCAAGTTCATGCTCCTAAGAACCCTGTATGCAAGGACAGGTTCAGGGAGTATTATTTTATGCAACTTTAATTGTGCAGTTATCCTATCAAATTTGATGAGATAATCCGCAATAGTCATCTCAGAAGGTCTGCTATATCTCTCGAACTTATCGTATGTCTCCAAAGCAGCTTTATTTCCGTCTTTCTTGAACAATTCATCTAGCTCACTGCATAATTTACTTAATCCTTTCTCCACATTCAAATCTGTTGGCGACATTTCCAGGATTACCTCTCTGGTTTTACCAGTTAAAGTCAGGAAAACTGTTGCAGCATCTTTCCTTTTATCCACATTTGTAGCGTGTTCCCAGAACATCATTTCCTTTCTCCATGAAGTTTAGTTACCGGGCTCAACCTGAGGTGGAGCTATCCTAAACTTCACCATCCTGAAGGTCAATTTCGCTACCAATGTTTCTTAACTTATGATTGCAACAGTTCAGACTGTCAGCACAGACCATAATGCAACTAAATAATAATACCATTGCCCTATATCCTGACCATAATACAACTAAATTAAAATGCCATTGCCCTATATCCTGACCATAATACAACTAAATTAAAATGCCATTGCTATATATCCTAACCATAATTAAACTAAATGAAAATACCATTACCATATATCCTGACCATGATGCAACCCAATAAAAATACTCTTGCCATATATCCTGACCATAATACAACTAAATAAAAATGCCATTGCCCTATATCCTGACCATAATACAACTAAATTAAAATGCCATTGCCCTATATCCTGACCATAATACAACTAAATTAAAATGCCATTGCTATATATCCTAACCATAATTAAACTAAATGAAAATACCATTACCATATATCCTGACCATGATGCAACCCAATAAAAATAATCTTGCCATATATCCTGACCATAATACAACTAAATAAAAATGCCATTGCCCTATATCCTGACCATAATACAACTAAATAAAAATACCATTGCCATATATCCTGACCATAATACAACTTAATTAAAATGTAATATAATGGCCGAGGGATTTCGTTTCATACCTTTGGGTTTAGTTAGGCTGAGAACCTTTCGGCTCAGTGCATGGGTTACTTAGGTGCAACATCAACACAGGTGTTCACGCACGCGCATGGAGCGGACATATCACTCAGAGATGTCACAATAGCCTAGATGGGAAACGGGGACTAGAGTGCGGGTGACATCATGTACCTGAAGTGTGCAGAGGATTTGGGGGATTTTGAAAAAGTCAGTTAGTTGAGTTGAGACTTGACACTGGACAAGAAGGGTCGACTTTCGGGGCTCGCAGAGGCCAGATGAATTTGCGTGCTACGGGCGCCGCACGAGATGGGGGGGCGGATAACAAAGCCAGAATAGAAAGACTGTGTATCTCTCTCCTTATGTCGATAAACCTTTAAACTCAAAGGTAATCAAAAAAAAGTTTCGTACCTGAACTAAGAAGTCGTAAGTGTTTTTCATGTTTTGAGATTCCTATTTTCTATCTTTAGGGACATTTGATGTACGTTTCACACATGGCCATATCATGGTTATGGTACAAAAATACCATTACCATATATCCTGACCATAATTAAACTAAATAAAAACACAATTACCATACATCCTGACCATAATACAACTAAATAAAATACCATTGCCATATATCCTGATCATAATGCAATTGAATAAAAATACCATTGCCATATATCCTGACCATAATGCAACCCAATAAAAATACCATTGCCGTATATCCTGATCATAATGCAGCTAAATGAAAATACCATTACCATATATCCTGACCATAATGCAACTAAATAAAAATACCATTGCCGTATATCCTGATCATAATGCAACTAGATAAAAATACCATTACCATATATCCTAACCATAATCCAATTAATATTCTATCTGCAAGATTTAGAATATATTGACTATATTACCTACAGATGGATAAGAACCCCCACAAAATTGGTGTCCAGAATATGACACTAAACTGCATCCATTCTAGAGATCTGGGAAGTGTGAAATACCACTTCATTACTATTACTTCCAGGTCCACTTTGAAGTATGAATATGCCCAACCCCTCCACCACAACAGGATGTAATATAAAATCAATTTTTTTTAAGCAGGTAAAAATGGTCACTGGTTTAAATTCAGATTTTTCCTACTATAATGATTGCCAAACCAAAGCTAAAGAACTCAATCTGCCCTACTAGCTGGGGTGGGGGGCAGAAGAATAAATGGATTCATGCCTTTTCCAAAGGCATTAACATAAAATAAAACACATACATCTTTGTCCAGGTTTTGAACTTGGTTGGTTGGGTTTTACGGCATATCAACCCTTGTTTGTTATTTAATGCCAAATCTGGTTCATACATATTTAAATATATATGATTTGTAAACATTTTGTAGATAACATTTTTAAAGAAAACTGGGGTCATTTGTTTGCACACAGTTAAATGGTTCCACATATTGTTATGCATCATTAACAATTCAATTTAACATGAATCATTTGTTTTCTTACAAATTAAAAGTCAAATAGTTCTATTTCTCCTAGAGATAGGACCCTATCAGGTGTTACCACTCTGAGTCAGAGTGGACCTAGAAGCAATTGCAATAAAGGGGTACTCCACATTCCCCAAAGTTCCAGGACTGGAGTCTCACCATCAGATTGTTTAGTGTCATATCCAGAACACTTGTTAGGATTCTTACCCTGCTGCAGAGATGCAGTCAGTGTATTCCTACAGTCCCAGCCAACTGAGTCATTTGAACTGGAGTCACCAAATCTATTTCTTACAACAATAACCTTTGCCTTGAAGTAAGTGTTTTTCCCAAGATAGAAATGATATTTGTCAAAATTCTATTCATCATTAAAAATCAATTGATTTTTACTTGGGAAGATAAGTAAATGAAATGAGACATACAAATTCCTGAACATCATGAAAAATTCTATTTTTATTGAAAGCAAAATAAGCAAGAAATATTCATACAGTTCTTTTTCTCTGAGAAGAGAATAAAAGAAAAAGAAAAAAAAAAGCAGAAATATGCATAAAAAATGTTAAAGTATCAGATAAAAATTAATTTTGCAAAGGGAATTTTATTCCCTTTGGATCCTTTCCCTATTTTTTATCTTTAAAGATAATTGGTTATAGCAAATGTAAGAGCATTTTTATCATTCAGTCATTTGATTAAGGATAATGATTACTTTAATTATAATTTTAGAGTCCTTTAGGATTTATTCCTAGCTATAGTTGTAACAGTACTACTGTATAGTTATACAACTTGGGTGAAATGCCCAAAGAAAAAGCTAGATGAGAACTACACAAAGATACTACATACTGTTTTGAACAAATCCTAGAAACAGCAGCTGTACAACCTCCCTTGCTCCCCCATCTCACAAACCATCCAAAAATGATGAATAAAATATGTTGGACATTCCTGGAAGAATTCATAAGCAACATTCTCCTGTGGACTACTACACATGGACATACCAATGTTGGATGACGAGCAAAAACTTACATTACTCAACTCTGTGTGATGGCTGATGAGCACAGGTGGTTAGAGAGAGTCAAGGGAATCCTTGCTATGAGTACAAGATGATGATGATGATGATATAGTCATTAATTATCTAAATATTTATACCAGTGCAAGTAAACCTTAATGATAAACCACCAACAGTTAAAGCAGTTCCTTTTGAGGGATTAGAATAAAGGAAATACATCAAAAGAATTTTTTTTTCTTTTCATTCACATGAACAAATCCTTTTCATCAAACTGAAGCAATTTGGCCATGATATCTTTTGAAGAATCTTTTAGTCTCACTTTTTTTCTATGCAATATTCAATCTTTTTCTTATCTTTTGACAAAGGGAGAAAAAGGCATTTACAAAATTGAGGGAAAAAACATTATGCAAATCCAAATTTGTACCCTAAAATTATAAAAATATGCACAGTACAATATTTAAGCCCAGTAACTGTTAATGTATTCATTGTTCATTAGTTATTAATCTATTTTATTACAACAAACCTTTGTTTTTATTTAACATTCAAGATCTAAGCTTATTTTATGAATTAATTCTGTCAGTCAATTATAAAAACTTTCACCTTTAAAAAAATGGCTAACAATGTTCAAGAAAAAACTCTAAACGAAAAGTTTTACGGTGAAAGTCAAAGTAGAAGAGAAAAGGTTAGTATCTAACAAATGAGGATTAGATTATAAAGAATAAAGACAAAAAAATTCATTTAGTTGGGTCTTTTTTTCTTTCATTGGAATGTGACCTAATTTTGTAGATTTGTTCATTTTTTGTTGTTGTTCTTGTTGATGATGATGATGAGGAGGAGGAGGAGGAGGAGGAGGAGGAGGAGGAGGAGGAGATTGTTTGATTTACAAAGGAATAAAAACTCTCAGAATTTTAGGAATGGCACAAAATAAATAGAAGAATTACAGAATAAGAAAGACTTAGACTTTTTCAGTGCAACATAAAGAATTTCTTTTCTTTCAATCCAATCTATAAATGTTGAAAGACTTTGGAGTCTTTAAACATCTAAAATTTGAAGAGAATGAAATGGAAATTTTTTTTAGTCTTCAGCATCAATACAATTTTATTTTTAAAAAGGAAAAAGATATTCAGGAAAACCACTGATTCAATTATTTCCTTCTAAATACAGAGATTTTACAGACGTCTCTTAGTGTTACTGCCATTGTTTAGATTAAAAAGAAAAAATAAGTCAGTGTTTTTGAAAAGAAAAACATAAGCATTCATAAAGCTGATATTTACAAAACATGTTTTTACAGAATTCTTGGTGTCTCTAGAGAATTCTGGATAAATAAAAAAAAATAAACTACCAACCCTAATCCATGGAAACAATATTTTGAAATATAAACCAGACAACCGATGAACCTGTTGTATTCTCATTGTAACAGCAGTCCATGATTATATTGATACTTCTATTTATGAAAGAGTGAAGGATTTTAATCAATATTGTCACGTGGTCTCCCATTGAGAAAGGAGAAATAAGATTACTACTATTCCTCGTGCTTGAATTAGCAAGCCATCAAAGATTGACCGTTAAAAGAGAAACAAAGAATTGGGTCAACTTCGGCTGGTCGTTGAAGGAAGAGAAAAAATGTGGGTCAAGCTATCTGTACACAGTAACCTGACTTGGATGACATATAGTAGCCCTAACAAATCGCCTGACCAGGGAGAAGAAGAGAGAAGCCAAATGATTGGCTGGAGCTCTAGGGTGGAAGTGGGAGCTTCTTCCATCAGCAGAAGTAGGGAGGAAGAAGGTGAGTCTTGGATCAGACATCGTCATGACCAGATGGGGTGAAGCATGCTAAGACTCCGGGAAAAAAAAGACGGAAATATCTTGGACAAGAAAGAAAAGGAACCCTACTTTCAAGCCAGACTCCCAAAATAAAATAAATGCCATCAACCCAAGAATAAAGAAAAAAAAAAAGGAAAAAGAAAAATGCTCTCTAAAGGAAAGTCATCTAAAGATAAGTAGACTTTAAAAATGTTTCTCCCTATACCCAATTATATATCCTCTCTCTCTCAAGTTGAAGAAAGACTAAAGACGAAAGAAAAGAAAAGAAGAAAGACATTTATGTTTCTGTACTATCGGTTTATAATATAGTTGACACTTTGAAGATGTGTATCTATGTGTAGTAAAAAGACTGATATATTTTAATGTTCCCACGTGCTTGAGTCGTTCTTTGTGTCGTCTGCTACCAAGCTGTTATTTCATGTTTCTTTTTCAGCTTCTATTCACCTTATGTTATGCTTGCTTAAAATTGTCCTATAAATTCCTTTAAAATTCTTATACAGAAAACCGGAGTTGTCGACTACTATAATTAATATTATTACATATAAACCTAGAGGTCCATATCTTCCATTGTTCTAGGGGTAGGAAGACCAGTGGCCTTGGTGGGGTGTGAATAGTGTGAAAATTGGAAACCCCTTGCCAACGGCGGTCAGTCTAGCCATAAATTAACCCCCATATGATATGCCAGTTCCTATATGCCCGAGAAAGGACTCTGAACAAGGACTTATTCTACAAGGGATCAAGTGCCAGTCTGCCCCGTCTTCACACGTGCGAAAAATAAAGTCCCGTTTTGGGATTCTAGTTAATTTGCCGTCACAATATCTTATAGTTATCTTTATTATATCAATAATTTGAATTGATAAAAATCTATGTTTTGTATGAACAGACCTTATAAAACATTATTCAATTGCAAATTGATCTGGAAATTGCTTTATTCTTTAAGAGCATTTTAAGTGTATTGCTCTGATAAAAAATCTTACTACAAAGAGTCATTTTTGCTAGGTTGCAAATACATATAAACTTAATCAAAATTTTAGTAATACATGGATTATCTTTCATATAAAAGAGTCTAAAATGGCTTATAACAAAATAAATAAGCTCTTCTTAAGAAATATCAAATTTCCTGACTCTCTTCTGGATGTACTTAATTTAACTGCTTGCATTCGACTGTTCTTTTCTGATAAATCATCCAAGTGTCGAAGTTCCTTTGTATCAGATTTTTCTTGTGTCAAAACATAGAGTTTGGTAGCTATGAGTCAGAACTCAGTTGCATAACTAGTCAAGTTGTGAATTGAAGTGAGACGCAGAACTGAGAAAAGGGGAGATTTTATGGACATTGGAGCATTCCATTATGCACTTGTGGTTACTATAAGGCCCCTATCAGATATACAAAATATCTAAGAGAGAAAATCATTCATTGTATCCTAACAAGCAATTAATTTTTATATCCAAGCTGGCTTGAAAGTAAATTACTCTGATAAGAAAAAGCAATTGAATTTTTTATTTCCTAGTAAAGATGAAAGAGGAGCCTAGACCTAAGAAAGTTCAAGCAATTAAATAGGGTTATCTTTGAGGCATTATTATTGCATTTTAAGAAATAGTTGATTATTTACGAATATATTTTTATAATTCATGAAATATCAAATCTCTCATCATAAAACTGGATATTTTATCCTGACCCAGAGTGTTGATAACTGTTTGGGTCACATCTATGGATCAAAAAAGATATGTTTGTAAATTATTCAGCTTAAATGGAATTATGTACAACAACAAAAAAAAAACTCTTAAGAAACAACTACCCAAAAAATGTAAATATGAACATATAATGAATATGATTCTGTAACCTCCAGGCATTAAATAGCTCTAGACAAGTTGACATGTCATTAAAATCAATCAATCAATTTTAGATTAGTAGTCAGGAAATCTTTTGCATAACCAGGAGCCTTCCATGAACAGGGACCTAGGCATTTATTTTCTGTTTTTTGTTGGGAAAAAGTGGAAATTTAAAAATTGCAAGTCAGTTATGGTCACAGTATAAAATTAGATTACCTCAGTGTTGACAAAACATGCCCACCACTTCATAGTAATAAACACAATAATAATTAGATCTTTCTAAGATTATTTTATTATAAGGTCCCTGATTATGACTGACTTCTTAACAACAAATACATCATCTTATCTTTGCATATGTATGGAATAAAGAAAAAAAACAATTAGTAATATCAAAAAACAACCAACTCCACATAGAATCTGTATAAATATACGTCACAAAGTGTAGGATCATTGAAAGAAGTGAAAAACCCATTTTTAAAAGAAGTTTTTCCTTTAACTAAAAGAATCTGTTTATCTATTTATGGAGGAAGAAAAAATCCTTTTCTTTCTTTTCGAAACTGTTACTTTTACACTTTTTTATTAGTTGGCAAAAGAGAGTGATCACTTTTGTCTTTGCTTCCAGACTGCCACATTCACTTCACTGCTCTTGAGAGAGAGAGAGAGAGAGAGAGAGAGAGCAGACCATATTTTTGATTAACCTCTGCAGCTGCATTTTCTCAAATATTCAGAGAAACATTCTGCTACTCAGCCATAAACAGAATTCTGGTTTTGCTAACAAGCACTTTCTACTTCCACTTGGTATGTTGATCTCTGATTAGTTTATGATGACTCAGTATCAACCAATCAGAATGCAACACATACCCCAAAGTCACAAATGCCTTTTTCTATAAACTGTGTTATCTGAGTACTAGATACTTTTTTATCCTGAAAAGAGTCATGACATCATTAATCAGACCGACAGTTCATTTTATTTTTACTTTATGAAAAATTTAAGAAAAGAAAATTTTTGCCTAGTTTAGCAAGGACTTAGATCAGCTCCGTACAGACACTGGATGCTGTCTAGAGGATCTTCCAAAAGCGACTGATGATAGGGACAGATGGTAAGAGAGAATCAGAAAACTTCATGCAATCAGCACAATTAAATGATGATGATGATATATATATATATATATATATATATGTGTGTGTGTGTGTGTGTGTGTGTGTGTATACACACATACATACATGATATATATTCATTAAAAATGGAAATAAATCCATTGATGGGAAAATATGAAAAATAAAAATATTCAGGGTATGTATTTTTATAGATGAGAATGTAACCACATGATATTTTGTTTTATTTTTTTTTTTTTTTAATAAAAAAAATCATCAATGCATATATTATCATCAAGTTGCATAAATAATAGAAATTCTATTAACTCTCTCTCTCTCTCTCTCTCTCTCTCTCTTTCCATCTGTCCCTATTATTCATTACTCCTTGTAGGTCCTCTAGACTGCAACCCTTGTCCATATAGAACTGATGTAAGTTTTTACTGGTCAGCCAACACTAGTGTGTCCATGTGTAGGAGTCGATCAGAGAACTTCACTGATGAATTCATCCTTAATTCTCCAGCAAAGCCCCACATGTCTTGTTTGACTTAGTTGTATCATTTGTAAGATTGGAAGCAAGTGGCTGTACAGCTGCTGTTTTGTTAGGTGCTGCTTCCAGAATTTATTCAAAACAACATGTAACATTCTTGTATAGTTCCCTTTTCTCTGAACATTTCTTTAGAGTTGACGTGGCACGTACATACAAAAGAAGTAAAACATGCAAAACATGGAAGAAATCCCATTTTAGTTTATCAGCGAGATCAGATTGCCATATGATTGATAACCTGCCAGTAGCAGTTCACAACTTCCTTATGCATCAGTTGACATTGCATTCAGTAAATGAGATATTGCTACAGAGGTAAGTGAACTTGTCTAATTTCAGAAACACGCTATTTAATGTAGAGATGGCTCCATCTTGTCTAAAGCACATAAATTCTGTTTTATCTGCATTCACACCAATACAGATATATACAAATATGTATATGTGTAAAGATACGTCTGAGCCTACACAGGAATACAATGCAAAAAACTAAAACCATACACTATGATTGGTCCTTGCTTAACAATAAAAACATTAGTGATAAATATACGATAATGCTAAGAAACAAGTTCAAAACTCTTCAAGAGATATCTCAAACACTTACTCCGAATGACAAATATGAGAACTTCGTCATTGCCCATATTGAAGCAACAGCAGATTGCATACAAACCAAATTAAGAGCCAAACATAGAGTTCCCTAGGAAACATTTGTAGTTAAGAAAAAACAAGTAAACGTGAAAACAGCATCCCTTTGTAATAAAAAGAATCCAACTAATGCCAACGCCCAGAAACTTAAGAAGGTACAAAATGAATTAACACATACCAAAAAGAACAAATAGAATACATTCAAGGCCAGATTAATAAAATTAGAAATACTGTAGAAGATAGACAATCTCGAATAGTGTGACAGACAGTGAATGAGGTCAGTAAAAGAAGAGTAAATCCAGAGTTAAACTAAAAGCTGCCAGTCAAGAAGAACGAATACACATGTGGAAAGAACATTTCAAAAATCTGCTTACTGATAAACCTATCACAAAAATTATTAATAATCAACTAGACATCAAACTAGTTTGATGTCTAGTTGATTATTAAAAAGAACTCGACGTAGTATTAAGAAAAATCAAAAACAGGAAAGCTGCCGGACTTAATGAAATACCAACAGAAGTATAGGAAGACAAGGAAATTTGACAACCTACTGCTCCGATAATGCAAAACCGTAAATAAACAGAACACTATAGAGGGATGGAGAAAAGGCTGTATGCTCCTTTTCAGCAAGAAAGGTGACCTCAGAATTACCAAGAACTACTGGGTTATAACTCTTACTTGCAAAGATTTCTAATGCTCTGCTACTCAACCACATCGAACCAGAAATTGAGAAAAATTTTTTGGAAAAATCACTATGGTTTTTGGAGAAACCGTTCCACAACACCACAGATTCTAACAATCCATCGAATTTTAGAAGGACTTCGTGAAAAAACCACGAGGCAACACTCTAATTTGTAGATTTCTCCAAGGCAGTTGACTCCATACACAGAGGATATATGGAGCAAATACTTCTAGCCTATGGTCTCCCCAACGAAACTGTCGCAGCAATAATGATGCTCAATAAAAACACGAAAGTAAAAGTTCGCTCACTGGATGGAGACACAGACTTCTTTGACATTGTTGCAGGTGTTCTGCAAGGGAATACATTAGCCACATATCTGTTCATAATCTGCCTAGACTACGTACTTCGAACGTCGATAGATCAAATGAATGAATATGTTTTGTGAAGGTAATGGATGCAACGTACCTGGGCATGCGAAGCGCACACGAACATGTCTGGCTTGTAGAGCGGAACGCCGAAACAGATATGGCTGTCTCAAGCATATTTGACGATGGGAGATCTCGAACCAGCGAGAGGTAATTTGCACATATGCAAATTCTTGCGAGATCTCGCGAACATAAAATACGCACGGTGACGGCTGGAAAGGAGGATTCTTTCTGAGTGTGTCGACCGACGAACGCGTTGTTACAACTTGGAGAAGGAAGGAAGGAAGGAAGGAGAGAAAGACGGAAGGAGAGAGAAAGACGGAAGGAAGGAGAAAGAGGGAGAGAGTGAGAGAGAGAAAGAAAGAAAGAAGGAAAAGCGCAGGAGAAAGAGGGACAGAAGCGCTCGAGTCACTACGCCCTGAAATGGACTTGCGAAATTCATCGCAGCCTACCGACACACAGAATTGGGATTCGGTCATTGTCTCTAGTATGAGGTGTACGTTGAAGAAACAGGAGTTTGTGAAAGGAAATCCAAGAATTGATTTCACGTTATCATTTACAACGTGACAACATTAACTACATGTCTTTACATTTAAAAAAAGGCAAGAAGCAGACGATACTCCGCTCAAACTATTACAGACGCAGACTTAACAGGTGACATCGCGCTTCAGGCAAATTCACCATCCCTAGCCAAACCCCTGCTACATAGTCTGGAGCAGGCTGCAGGGGGCATTGGCCTCCAAGCTAATGCAGACAAAACGGAGTATATATGTTTTAATCAAAAAGGAGACACTAAATGGTGACTCTATGAAATTAGTGGATAAGTTCAACTACCTCGGAAGCAGCATCTTATCTACCGAAAATAAAATAAGCAACAAGTAAAGGCATGGACTGCTATTGATAGGTTGTCGATTATATGGAAATCAAACTTATCCGATAAAATTAAACACAATTTCTTCCAAGCAGCGGTTGTGTCAATTCGACGATATAGATGCACCACTTAAATGCTAACTAAGCGTATAGAGAAAATCTAGATGGGAATTGCACAAGACTGCTACAAGTCATATTGAATAAATCCTGCAAGCAACATCCCACCAAACTGAAGCTGTACGGCCACCGACCTCCCATCTTTAAAACCATCCAAATAAGACGGACAAAACATGCAGAACACTATTGGAGAAATAAAGACGAACTCATAAGCGACATTCTCCTCAGCATCCCTTCACACGGACGAGCAAGTGTTAAACGACCAGCTAGAACTTCTTTCCAGCAGCTCTGCGTGGACAACAGGATATAGCCTAGAAGATCTGCCGGAAGCAATGGACGATAGAGACCAGTTGCGAGAGAGAGTCAAGGAAATCCGTGCTTGCAGCATAATATGATGATATATATATATATATATATATATATATATATATGCACATACGTATGTGTGTGTATGTGTGTGTGCATAACGGTGTGGTCAAGCATACTTGAGAAACTAATCTCAACTTTAAAGATTCCAAGATGTTATTATGCAGACTTAATAAAAAAAAAACACCGGACAATTATTGAATCTAGTATCATTTCAAGTCACAATACTATCAACAGAAACGGGATTTTTTCAATTTGTTTCTTCATTCGGTCAGATTGGTGCTAAAAATTTAGAAAATCTTATTTAAAATAATTCGGTGACATCGTTCATATATATTTAGAAAGATAGATAAAAAGAATTAAGTCGAATTAAATAGACATAACAGAAAGAAGACGGTTAACATTGATACAGACGGATAGATATATCATGGAATGTTTATAATAGGTAAATATGAACTAAATAAGATAGATAGATAGATAGATAGATATATAGATAGATAGATAGATAGATATGGATTTTTTTTCTAATAAATTTTGTAATGCTAATTACATCACACTAATTTGAAAGAGAACGCTTCCAATGAAAATCGAATGTTTTAAAACTTTCTCATCCTTATCGTTTCATTTAATAACTTATACGCTCGGATGAAAGTTTAAAAACCAAACATTTAACGTTGGCAAATATTTTTACAAAGAAAATCATCCTCTGAAGAGCTTGTGTTTTTGTTTTGTTTTGTTTTGGTTTTTTTCTTTTCTCTTTATACATTTTCATGTGTGTGTGTGTGTGTGTGTGTGTGTGTGTGTGTGTGTGTGTGTGTGTGTAAAGATTGTTGTTGATCCAATGAGAAAAGAGTGAATATTTCAATTAAATTGACCCACAAATTATTTCGAATTTGTTATTTAGGTCTTTATTATTTCATATACGAGTGCACTACACGTGTTTCGGACATTACGTCGTTTTCAGGCGGCAATTTGAAAGGAAAATTTTGGCTGCTTCTTTTTATACTAAAGGTTGTTTTGATTTTGTTTAGTTTCAGATTTGTGTCTGTCAATTTCTCATTGGAGTTAATTGTCCGTGAAAATTTGTAGTCTATGTAAATGCTTTATGTGTATATAGTATGTATTCTTTGTGTGTATATATGTATTGAAGGGTATCGGGTGGATTTTTGCTCTTCCTTGTTCTTTTCACCTGTATATATGTGTAGAGAAGAGGAAAATCTCGTATTTTGTTTTGGCGCGCTATTTAATTCAACACTAAATTTCACCCAATCAGGATGACATATCCTATTCAGCCAGGACCTTCATTTCCGGCTAGCAAAACGGGTGAGCGGCCAAACACACTCTCTTCAGCTTGAGACAGCGACCGGAGCAGTCGTGTCTCTGGTCGTCCCTGCTTAGCGATGCTTTTTAGCTAAACAAGCCACCCAGTGGGGACATCTCACGGTGGCTTTAACCCTAGCAGCAGCAACATGGACACTCAACGAGGGAACCATCTAATTTATGGATTCTTTGCGTCTAATATATTTTAGTCCAAGGAATCCCAGTTGAATATGAATTAGATACGTTCAGCATGCCTTCCACAAGCACCACAAAAATTTACTATGTCGATCCGAGCGCCACTTCGCTCTCGACACACTAGCTCCCATTTCACCTCTGGTCCACATTAATGGAGATAACGCCTACTCTCCCCAATTACCAGACACACAAAACTACACGGTGACCTTGAATACTTCCCTCACACGTCCAACAACACGCTGCCATCTCAACATCCCGCTAAACCATTTCGTCTCAAACATCCAACAAGCCTAACCACCACGAGTCTTGCAGCACCAAGAACAAACCGCCTCTAAGCTGCAAATAAAGAATTTTCGCTGTTGTGTGTTGTTAAAGAATGGTTTCGCAATTCATTTGTTGCCATAAAAAAATATAGCGCTAAACAAATTAACCATATCACTCACCGCTAAATATGTATTGATGGGTATCGAGTGGATTTTTGTTCTTCCTTGTTCTTTTCACCAGTATATATGTATTGATGGGTATCGGGTGGATTTTTGTTCTTCCTTGTTCTTTCCACCTGTATTCTACAGAATTCAGCAAAATCAAAACAATGTTCACAATAAAAAGAAGCAACCAAAACTTACAATTCAAATCACCACCGGAACTTGTTGCGCAAAAGTAGATGAAATAACAAAATCCGTGCCTTATAATCACTAACCAAGAATTATGTATTCGGCATTTAATGGCAACCCCTGCACAACGATCGTCTCTTGCTACAGTCCCACCGATTCCTGGGGTAAAACCTTCAGCAGTTGACTATCTTCCCTTGCTCAGCACATTTGTACAGTAAGATATGAATGCTCAACTAGGAAAAGATGAAAATAATAAATTTTGCTTACACAACCGGACAAATAGAAATGGCAAATATCTAACATATTTTTCATTCGAGAACAATATTTCATACCTAAACACTAAATTCAAAAAAGAGAGGGAAAACTATAGACCAAGATCTACCCAAATAACACTAAAACACAGCTAGATTATATACTCATGAATAAGAAGAAGTGAATAAATAGCGCTCTGAACTGTGAAGCATACTCCTCTATTGAAGGAGGATCCTCCGATCACAGAATCGTCACAACAAAGATATGCCTGAGTCTGCGCTGAAATTTAAAAAACAACAGTCAAAACCACGTGTTACAACTGGTCCTCACTTACCAATAGAGATATAAGCAATAAATATACGATAACTATAAAAAAACAAATTCGATACTCTTCAAGAGATATCTGAAACACATACTCCGAATGACAAATAGGAAAACTTTGTCACTGCCAACATAGAAACAACAGCAGCTGCAGAGTGCATACTGACCAAACCAAGAACCAAATGTAGAGAGTTAGGGAGTCACTAGTAGTTAAGAAAAAACGAGATAACTTTTTAAAAAGCAACTTTACCCTATAAAAGAAATCCAACAAATACCAACCTACAGAAACTTTAAAAAGCCCCAAAAGAATTAACCAACACATACCAAAAAGAGCAATTAGAATACATTTATGACCAAATCGATAAAATGAGAAATTCAGTAGAAGATAGACAATCACAAATAGCATGGCAGACAGTAAATGAAGTGAGTTGAAGAAAGAACACATCGTGAGCAAAACTAAAAGCTGCTACCCAAGAAAAAAAGAAGACTAAAGTGGAAAGATAATTTCAAGAACCTACTCCAAAACCTTCCTGAAATCAAGGACAAACCTATCTAAAAAAAAGTATTGATGACCAACTAGACATCAAACTATGACAGTTTACGGAGGAAGAACTTAGCGCAGTATTGAAAAAAAATTAAAAACAGAAAATCAGTAGACCTCGACGAAATACCCCTTAAAGTTTGGAAACAAAAAAAATTGGCGTCATACTTTTACGATTATGCAATTCAGTCTATAAACAAAACACAAGAAAGAAATGGATGAAAGGTTACATCCTTCCCTTCCCCAAAGTGTCAGATTGAATTTTTGAAATTCACTAGCTGTGACAACCAGGCTTTAGTGGGATGTGTTCCAATTGCTGCTGTAGCTGTTCATTTGAACCTGAAATCATAAAAATTGGGCTGTCATCTCATAAGATGAATAGCAATAACATACTGAATTTTAAAGAGTCTACGACAATTTTAAATGCCCATACGAAAAAAGTCTGGAAATTTATCGCATGCACCTCGTATATATACACACAATTATATATATATATATATATATATACACACATCTACATATGAATATATATTTATGTGTGTGTGTGTGTGAAAATATGTATACACATATATAGAAATATATATACACACATATACATGTATACAAATAATAAAGGCACTATTTGTATAATTTTTTTTCGAATCTTTGGTGAAGAGATGGTACATGAGCCTCAGTGTATAGGCTCTCTAATGGTGACATTCTCAAGGCACCCAGGACGAGTCTCAGACGTTCGTGGTGGGTTGTTTTGAGTGGTTTTTGTACGAAGTCCTGACAGATCCATAGACAAAACAATCACCATCAAACTTGAAAAGGATCAGGGTTTTGTAGAGTTTGTTGGTCATCTCCCCATGCTGTGTGGGCTATTAGAGCTTCATGGGATTTGTCTTTCAGGTAGTGCAAGTGGGGGGCGGTGAATCGAAAACTACTCCGAGGAATTTAAATTGTTCGGTAAGAGGAATTTTTATTCAGTCTATTTTGAGTGTAGGATTATGATGCATTTTCTTCAACTGACAAAAATGCAAACATCAAGTTTTGCTTTTGGAGATGTTTGTCAAATGATTGATTTTCTGGGTGCATTGTTGCAGTTGACACTCTGTTGTGCACATGTATTTTAGTCTGGTAATGATGTAGAAGTCGTCAATTCGAGGCTTGAGGCACTTTGTAACGTTAATTTTTAGATTGAATAAGGTCACTGACAGAATACTTCCTTGACTGACCCCTCTTTTTGCCTGCTCGAGTTGAAAAAAAAAAAGGTTGATCTGACTCAAACTCGGAATTTCCTGTCCGAGAGAAAACTCTTGATGAAATTAGGCAAATTGCCTCGCAACCCCAGGTTATGCAGGTCTTTCATTATACCGAATTTTCTGGTGGGCATGTAAGCCTTTCTCCAAATCGGAAAAGACTGTTATAAGATGTTTTTGGATGTTTACCTATCTTATGGGGGTTTCCATTTTGACCAGATGATCCATGGTGGATCTTCAATTTCTAAAACTGCATTAGGAATTACTGATAAGGTTGTTGGATTCCATAAGCCAAACAAACCGTTTACTGACCATACGCTCCATGGTTTTGCAGAGGCAGCTTGTTAATGTAAGTTAGTATTAGCAGGATTTCCTTGGCATTCCCTGACTTGGGTATTGGAATGATTATTGCTATTTTCTTTGATTCTGGAAATCTACCATTTATTCAGATATCATTTAATATTGCCAAAAGGTATTCCAGTGATTTTTTGGTTGGTGTTTTAGAAACTTATAATGAATTTCATCTGGGCCAACTGTGGCATTATGTGATCTTTGAGTGGCTTCTTTTAGTTCTGCTGCTGTAAAGGGTTGGTTGTATTTTTCAGAGTTATTGGACTTAAAATTTAGTTTTTATTTCTCCTCGTCGGTTTTGAAGGTAAAGAATTGAGGATTGGAGTTGTTGAAAGATGAATTTGCTGAAAAGGTCTCAGCTAGTGTGTCTGCTATGTCTTTCTTGTTGGTTGCTTCTGTGTTGAAGTGTTTGAGAGCAGTTGGCTGGGTTTTTCGAAAGATTTTTCTAATTATTCTCCAGATCGTGTCTGTTCTCGAGGAGGTGCCAAGTCGGTTGATGTAGTTTTGCCAACTTTTCTTCTTGGTTTCCTTTATAATTTTTCGTGTTTTTGCCCTGAGGAGTTCAAAAGCGCTTAGGTTGATGGTAGTTGGTTTTTTATTAAATGTTCGTAAAGCAGCCTTACACAAGTGGATTCCTGTAATTAACCCAATAATTATTAAATTGTGTTTGTTTGAAGCTAAGGTTTTGCTATGGTTTCATTTGCTATTGAGATTAGGGTTTCGGTGAAGTGTTTTTGGTCTATGATGTTTGGGTTTTCTTGTATCAGTTTTTGTTTGCAGACGATTTCAAAAGCTTCCCAGTTGGCTTTATTTATTTTCCAATAAGGAAGTCAATCCTCAAGGAGACGTTGTAAGCTATGAATAGGATAGGGATGTGGTTGCTGCCACAGAAATCATTATAGACTTTCCATTTTTAGTCCATGTAGCTTGCGGGATCTTGTAGGGTTAAATCAATAGCTGAGTAGCAGCCTCTAAATGGGTTGAGGTAGATAGTTGACTTGTTGTTTAGGATGAAGAGGCTATTTGTATGGATCACTTTCTTAAGGTCTTTGCCCTTTTCATTGATTTTCAGGTACCCCATACTGTGATTGCTTAGGTCACCCAGAAATAGTTAGGGCTTAGTGATTTGTTCTATGGGGTTGTTTAATTTAGTTTCGTTTATTGGAGGGTCGTGTGGTGGAATGAATATTGACCTGAGTAAAGTTACTTTGACAGCGATCGCTTGGAGTCTAGTATCAATGTCGATTTGGTATTGAGGCATGTCTTTCTTAACCAGGATCGAGACACCTTCACATGCTCTGTTTCTGTCTTTCTTAATATGATTGTAAAGTTGGTATTGTTTTATGTTAATGGGATTCATTTCTTTAAGGAATGACTTTTGAAAGCAGACTATTTTTGAGTTTTTGCTGGTCAAAAGATGTTGCAGTTCTTTGTAATTGGCCCGGATTCCTCTACAGTTTCACTGTATAATGGGTTGAGCTACGTGTTATGATTAAATTAGTGGAGTTGTATTGTGACGGATTGAGGTTATTCTACTTAGCTTTGTTTTTAGTGCTATACGACTCTTCTGTCTCCATTCTTTTAAGATTAAATGGGCTTTTTTTTATCTCTGTGGTTTGAGAGGGTCGACACCTTCAGTCGTTCCCGTCCAGATGATTATGGGTCATGATCCATTTTGGATTGTCGGGAACATTCTGAATTGTCACTATTCATCTTGAGATTTGAGTTGACTATTTTAGAAGTAGATGAACGGATCTGTGTGAGTTTTGTTTTATAATTAATTTTCTCTTTTTTGGGTCGTTGTCTGGGTTTGAGCGGTAGAATTTGTATGTTTTTCCTTTGTTTATTTCAAAGGATTTATTTTAATTTGTGGTGACTGCTTTTGGTGGAGTTTATGTTTGAAGTTCAGCCAAGTGTAGGTTTTTCAGTTGCTTCTGAAATTTTGCCTAATCATTTGATTTCAAATTGTTCAGCTTCTTCAACAGAGCTTTGTATTTGCTGTTGTTATATTCTGTGTTTGTTACACTTAGGTTTCCTTTCAGTCCTCGTGGGGAAGGCACGTAATTAAAACTTGTGTTAGCAACACGATAAAATTATAACTAAAATTTCTTCCTTACTGAAGATGTTCGAATACAACAAAAACACAAGGCCGACTTAATGAACAACAATGCACATTTATTAATGCAAAAAAACAAAACCAAAAACGAAACAAAATAAAATTAAAAGCAACAGAATGTCTATGCGCCTTTTTGGCGGGAATTGGTCGGTAATTCGGCTGAGTCCTTTGAAGCCTCCCAAAAAACGGGAGATTGAAATTTACCTAGGAATACCTTTCCTTTCCTGTTTTGTTGGTATTAAAGTTTTGGGACATACCTTATAAAATTTTCTTATTAGGGCAAAATGGTTTCTTGCTGCGCGCACGTGCTAGGGTTAAGATGGAGGAAAAATGTCGATTCTGGTAGGGGGCTTTGGCCAACGGAGTTCCTTTCCGAGATGACTGGTAATTAATTGTTTTTTGTTTTTTGTTTTTTTTTTTTTTGGTGGGGGGTTCCTTTTTCCCTTTTTTTGAAACCTTGAATGGAACGCGACGCCTACCTCAGGGTGAGAGCAGAGAACCCCCCCCCTTTTTGTTGAAATTGAAATCCTTGCTTTGTCGGCAAGGGTCTCTCTTCGTCAAATCCCAGCCTTCATCTCTTGCTTCGTCCCCAAGACTGAGAAAGATCCGCGGGCTAGCAGTCCCTCCTTCTACCCCCTTTTTCGGAGCAACAGGCATCCTGTGGTTTGATTGGCCCATCAACCTCTCGTCATTCAAAATGAAGGGCTGACTCCTACCGTTTTAGAGAATTCTCTCCCTCCACCCTGGACTGCATGTTTCAAACTAAAACAGTGGAACATGTTCCAGCAAGTCTCCCCCAATGATTCCTCCTCGCGCTTGTGGGACAGAATATGTGAATATAACACTGTCTTGATTGTTCTGTCAGATTGAATCCACCCTACGTGTGCCACAGAGGCATAAGCTAACCCAAACCCTAACCCTGACCTCTCCCCACTATTTTCTTAGTTTTAAAAATCTCACATTTTTCTTGTGCTTCAATACCAGTATCTCCTTCTCCCTTTTATAAATGTCACAAGATCATGATTGAGTCGGATGGTCCAGTCAGCAATTTGGACATTTTATTTTCTTTGAGCACTCTTCCTCCGTGTGGTCCGGTTCCCTATCGCCACACATGTCTGTCGTCCTCTGCAAGTATCCTTTTATTGTCCATATCTCTGACATTTGAAGCACCTCAGGGGTGATGGGATATACTGTTCTACTCTCTCGAAGCAGTCACTTCCTTGAGAATGTGGGGCCGATTAAATATCAGGATGTAGATGTCGGTCTGGATTTGCTCACCACCCTTTCTGATAGTGTTTCTTTCGATGTTGGTCAGTCCCTGTTTTTCCAGAGCGGCAGTCATCTCCTCTACTGTAAGTAAGTTCCAGCTCCCAACTTCTAACAACTGAAATGTTCAGTCTTTCATGTGATTATGCTTTATATTTGGTCATATAAAAGCTCTTCATCTTGAGGATGTTTTCAGGTTGTCTCTGGCTGTCCACCACGACGAGCAAGTTCCTATGATGTGTTTTTTAACGTTTCTAGGTGTCGCTCTCAAAATGACCTTTGCTATTAGAAAAAGGGAGAATTTAGATAGGTAGAATTCCTCCAAAGATTCAATTACAATGAATCTGGGGCAGTCTGCCACCTCATTTTTTGAGTTTTATTCGGATAATTTTTTTGTTTTGTTTTGTTTTGTTAGAAGAGGCCATAAGTGATGTTTATTTTTCGCTGATCCTGTGATCCATCACTCACCACGGAGTCCAACTTGAGTTGGAAATGTACCAAAGGAGAAATCTACTCGCCTTTATTGAGACAGGGATACACATTCAGTATACTCGAGCTGGAAGTAGGTTTTCGAACCCTTGCCTATTTCCGGCTTTCAGTAGACATTACAAATTATCGTGTAATTTAGCAGTGGTCAAATTACTATTCAGTCAACGCAATTGAACTTCGGTCATCGAACCCTGCTAGACTATGCTGGTCATCGGCTCAATTAGTGCAATGTGAGCCTGATGAGCCTTGCTGAACGTGGACCCAAACATGGGTCCAGGCACGAATGCCGGATTATAGCTTAAACTGAACCAAGTCCAGTACTATACAATGCTGTCAATGACATCATCGCCCACCCGAAGTTTGCCCAGCCGAAGTTGGGAGCCATTCGGCCACGAATCTGTCCTTGATCTTGAACACCGCTCCGGCGTAAGCCCGGCTGCCCTGGAATTGAGGGGTGATTGTTGACGTTTTCTATTATTGTTTTTATGTTTTTGTGAACTGGAACATTAGTAAAAAGTTTTTTGACATCGAGTGATGTTGTTATACAATTGTTGGGGAGGGGTAGAGTTTAGAATTTGTATGAATTCATGTGTTGATTTGATACTGTATTTATTAGGGATATATGGTACTGTTATATTGTTGAGGATTTTTGATATATGGTATAAGTTGGCGATCTTAGTCGAGAGTGACCCGAAGGCTCCCTTTTCGATAGCTACTCCTTTGCCTGGATTGCTCCACTTTACCCTTATATGCTGAGTGTTACGCAAGAAGGCATCAAGTACCATTTTTGAGTCATTGGTATGACTCGACCTGTGATTGAACCCAGGTCTCCCGGGCCATTGGTGAACACTCTAACCATCATGCCAATGAACTTATATGTATCCGGGTTTGTAATCTCCAGTTATTTTTGTTAGTTTAATGAATATACATATACATACATATTTACACTACCAGTCAAAAGTATTTGACCACCCTCAAAAAATTTTATTTCTCATCCTAAAAGTGTTATAATTAATGAAACAAGTTAAGTACTTCAATTGTTTTAAATTATACTAAATATAAGTGTTTTTGTACAAGATTAAACAAAACAAAAATTCTTAAACTTTTGATTCATCAAAATGATCTCCTCTGGTCATTATCGCTGCTTCACAGATTCTTGGCATTCTCCCCACCCCAAAGACTAGAGATATAGTTCTTGCTAGCTTCCCTGCAAGATTTGTCTGAGGTGAGCTGCACTTGTTGGTTCTTTTGCTCTGACTTTTCCGTCAAGTTTATCCTACACCAGTTCAATGGGATTTAAGTCTGCTGATTACTTCAGCCAAAACATCAGTTGAAGGACGTGCTATACCTTTGATAGAGTTTAATAATAAGCTTTAGGTTATTATCTTGCATGAATACAAATCCTTGACCCACAAGCCGCATTCCAGATGGGATCGCGTGATGCTGCAGTATGCTGTGATAGCCAGTCGGCTTTAATTTTCTCTTCACCTGGTGCAAATCCCCGACTTTGCAATTGGCAAAGCCCCACACACCATAAGAGAACCTCCACCATGCGTCATGGTTGGTGTGATACAGGGGGTTGCAGTTCTTTCGTCAACTCTTCGCCACAAATAGACCCTCTCATTTGAAAGAAAGATTTCGAACTTTGGTCACTCGAAAGGACTTTATTCCACTGCTCTATTGTTCAATCTTTGTGAACCTTGACCCACTGAAGCCTTTTGATATTGGTTTGCTCCCTCAACAGCGGTTTCTTGACAGCAATTCTGCCATATATAGGCCAGCTTCACTGAGTCTTCTCCTCATAGCGGATGTTGACATACTTTTTATTCGACATTGGTTCAGTTGCGCAGTGATTTGGGGAGCCATTAGCCTTTTGTCATTCAAATTGGTGACTCAAGCAAAATTGTCCACTGCTCTTGTTGTTACTTGTGGTCTTTTTTTTGTCCTGTTTTCTGATATCTCCAAACAGTATAATCCATTGTAGTTCTAGTAATTTTATTTCTCGTACTAAAGAAGAAAAACGCCTTCAGATTTATTTTTCAAAAGATATCTGCTTATACTAAGGTCAAAGATACTGAGGAAGACTTATATAAATTTAGTATAATAAATAAAAACTTTGTGGTGCTTAACTTGTTTGATTAAAAATAACACTTTTAGGATAAGAAATAAAAACTTTTGACGGTAGCCAAATACTTTTGGCTGGCATATATATATATATATATATATATATATGTGTGTGTGTGTGTGTGTGTGTGTGCGCGCGCGTGCATACATACACGTATGTGTACATATATTTAATGGGACATTATAGATATTTTTTGTTAATCCTTTCGAGTTCTCCTATCAATCTTATGATTTCCAGCTGGAATTGGTTAATAAACTTTCCATGATTAGTTATTTCCCAAGTACCTTCTGCCCAACCTTGGGCCATTATCAGGGGAGGATGTATTACAAAAGGGATGTAACTTTTGTATGTACATGCTACTTTGTAAGAATGAGTGTTTATTCAGGTGTATTGTGTAGCGTTTACTTTTTAAATTTTGTTTCTATAAATAGCGTCAGTAGCTAAAGACATTTAAGTACATTAGCACTGGATTCAAAATTAATTCTATTAAGTTTGGGTTGTATATTTCTAATTCCTCGAGAATTTTTACTTTTTGCTTGTTATTTTGTTGTTCTAATATTGTGTTTTTGGTAAGAATTTTCCGCAATTCAGTTGTTGGGCATGAATGTTTTTTGAGATGTTGTGTTATGGAACTGGTATCAAAAAGGTGCATAGTAAGTTTTCTCGATTGGGTAGATGAGGTTAAACCGACATATATTTTGTTGTTTTCAGAGATACAGTCTCCTAAAGGACATTTAAATTAATATATAACGTTAGTTTTGTGCAAAACTCCAATCGAGGGAAAGGAATTATTATTAACCACTAAGTTGGAAGTTTTGAATTTATTATAGTATATCATAAGTTCTATTTTTTATTGTGATCAGTGGACAGTATGTTTTTTTGAATCAACGTTTTTAGAATATTTTCATTTAATTTATAATTGTAGTGCATTTGGTTGCGGTAAAAAAGTTTGATAAATGCTTGTTTATTGGGTGGGGTGTTGCAGTGTTTATTTTGTTGGCTATCAATTTTAATTGTATGTTTAATTTGTTCATCATCAATATAGTTCGGGAACCCATTATTGATGTTATTTCGTTTGTTTGTTTGTTTGTTTTTTTGTTGTTTTTTTCTTTATAAAATATTGTTTTGGGGGAGGGGATTAGTTTTGTACGGGATATTAGGTTATAAATAACTGCTTTTTTATATCGGAAGAGGCATTCACTTTTAAAGTTGAGGGCACAGGAGTGGTTAGTAGTGGGTATTTTTTTAAGTAGAGGTAGTGAAGTTATTATTATTATCATTATTATCAATGTGAATATCTAAAATGGAAATTTTATTGTTTTTGTTTAGTTCCTGAGTAAAGTTAAGAACTGAATTTTTTTGGAAGGTGTCTTTTAGTATGTTGATTATGTCATTAGCAAGAATAAGTATATCATCAACATATCTTAGGTATATTGAAGGTTTTCTAATACTATTTAATATTTTATTTTCAAGGTCGGACATGTAGAAATTACTGAAGATCGAGCCCAGGATAAATCCCATAGATACCACGTCTGCTTGAATGTAAATATTACTAAGGTGGTCGTAAAAGGAAACTTTAGTAGTGCATGTTAGGAGTATTTTTCGAAGTATATTAGGGTTGATTTTGTAATATACTAGCTTAGCTACCAACAGAGTGCCGTGGATGAACTTAGCAGATTCAATGCGGTCGCAAGATAACATCAACAAAGTGGTTTCACAGGAAAGAGAAAAATAAAAGATGATGGCGAGAATATAATTTATTGCCTATGGATAGAGTGACAGATATTTCCGTTTGCAGATAAGATCAACAAATTACCAGGAAAAAAAATGAAGTATGTAAGTTCCGAAAACCAGCCATAAACAGAAAATACATGGACGAAGAGGTGGGTTCATATTTCCGCACGGGACTTGAGAAAACAATATAAGGTCTGTAATTTTGGACTGAAGGCAGAGATCAAACGAAGGGATAGAGCCACTTGTCGCTCAAGCAAAGGGGAGAGACATGCTGGTCACTCAAGCAGACCTGTCAGCTCCCCCATTTGTTTTCTCCGGCCGTTGCACTACTTCACAAAAAGGGTTCCCGCTACAGAAGAAGGATATGTAAGAACTCTCTCTGACTGTATTCCTACTTCACACAAACGTCACCGTCGAAGAATAAAAATATAGATTATATTTTTATATATCTATGAGTTTTTCATTGTTTGTCCAGCAGTTTAATATGCGACAATTTTAAGAAGAGGGAGAGATGGGTTGTAATAGAAATTATCTATAATAATATCAATGGTTTCATTGACAGGTACATTAGTGAATAGATTTTTTACATCAAGTGAAGTTAATTTACCATTATTCGGTTTAAGTGTATGTAGAACTTGAATTAATTCATCTGTTGACTTTATGTAATATTTACTAGGTAAGTATGGTGTAATAATAATAATAATAATTTTATATATATATATATATATATATATATATAAAGACACCATACCCATGCAGGAATATAGATATTACCATAGTGAAGTAAAATACCATGATATTGGTAAACAACAAGATGTCCATTCCTGGGCCAGTGACCAATTACCTTCCAGCGAATGGACTTGACCACATGCACACAATGGAATGCCCCAACGACCATAAAATCTCTCCTTCTTCAGAATTCAGAATCTTACTTCGAATGTAACTCAACTTGTTACGTGACTGAGTACTGACTTTATAATCACCAAAATCAACAATTAAACACCTGCAAGTCTATAGCAATGAGAGAAAAATGAGATAACATGAAAAAAGCATCCTTACTTCATAAGAAAAATCTAAAAACTGATGAGAATAAACTTAATAAAGCCCAAACAGAACTAACACATACCAAAAAGAACAATTAGAATATATTCAAGCCCCCCAAAATAATCAGGGCACAAAGAAATATGTATAATAAAGTATTAACTGTACAAGTTTACTTTTCTCTAATGACTGATATCTAAAATGCAATGTTTTTTGTAAATATAACAATAATATATATAAAAAAATGAATAAACTCAAAAGTTAATATATATATATATATATATATATATATATATATATATATATATATATATATATATATATATATATACTGTATAGAACCATTTATTGAGTGATTCTGTCATTCAAGAATTGATCATCAATGACTAAGAAAGGATAAGACTTCCACTTCTTAACAAACTTGTAAATAAACAAGTTATTTTGTCATTAATTTGATCAGAAATTGAGTTTGTTTCAGCCTCCTAAAACAGATTAGCACAGCCTTGTTTGTCTGGTAATGTTTTTAAGAAATTGTCTAATTTTGTTTTAATATTATTAATTTTATCACCTCCAAAATTATATATTATGATAAATATTTATCACACTGCTGAATGTTTCAAATACAAAATGATAATATATTGTGATAAGATTTAATGAACTATCATTAAATACACCTGTTTCCCAAAATGTAATAAAAAGTTGAACATGTCATATTCACCATTACCTAGAAAATGATCAGGTCATACTGAAAATACCAGTTCTCTTCAGGTAACTGAAGTTAAGTAGCAGTAAACCTGTTCAATACTAAGATGGGTGACTACATAGTGATTGCAGATACTCTTAGTAACCTGAGGCCTTTTTACCAGACTAAGAAAAGTTTAGTAAATTACAAGTTAAAGAATAATGAACCTGATCAGTACTGAGGTAGGTGACAACTTACTAACATCAAATACAACATGGCTGCCTTGTGTGTCAGATTATTTACCACTAAAAAAATTTCTTTTATTTTTGTTTAACAGAGTGGAAAATTATTGACAAAGAAATGGAATGTAAATCAGGTAAAGTAACTATGAATGCTATTAGTATTAAAAAAGTTAGGTATATCTATCTATTCAACATAGTACATCAACATAGTGGTTTTAGGTCAACACCTTTTTTATACATTTTGTATTTTAAGATAAAAAAATTCCTGGTAAATCTTTTAATTAAACAAATGTGAATTCTTGAAGATTTCCATTAGATGAATATTATATAGTAAACACTACTATTGCTTTGTTCAATGGAATATCAGCTTTTTTAGTTTATTTAATGCCAAAACCATCCTTATAGAAGAACTGTTAATCCATAACAGAAAGGGATAAAAAGGGTTAATTCCTTTCCCATAAACATGATTTCAAGAATTATTGTGAACCATCATCATCTCTTTTACAAAACTATAATTATTTGTCGATAATATGCATTCATGTGTAATATGCATCATTAGCTTTTGGCAACAAAATTTTGGAAAAAACATCTTTTCCATAAAACATCTTTTCCGTAAAATATCTTTCCCATAAAAAACACCCAAACTTTTTGGGATTTGTATAAGCTAAAATTTACACTAAATTCAACATTTGTGCAACTTTTTTATCTGGTTTCAATCAATTAAAAATAAAAATTTATATAATTTTGAAACAAAAAACTTCAACAGTATTTCAAGCAAAGGCAACAAAATGTTCACATGAAAATGTTACAAGCTTTCAGCAAAAATAAGTTCATGATAGAAAAAACAAATTATAAACAAACACACATCCTAGCAACTATTTCTCTGTAGTTTTTTAGTTAGTTTGGCCCATAAATAGAACCTAATTTCAGTCATGATATCTTGAATATGGCAATGCATGGGAGCAAAAACAAAAATTAATATTTAGTTCCCATGTATGATATACACATCCAACTTTTTGGCAGAAAAATCTGGAAAAATTGTATATCTTATACATAAATAATCATAGTAATCATTAAAACATGTAATAAGTGTTTGGGGTTTGGGAGCTTTTTTTTTTTTTTTGCTAATTTTAGTCCAACAAGCAAAAGTACAAATGTACATTTTTTCCTATAGTTTTTCTTATGTCAATTAACCAAATCAAAATAATAGTTATATTCTGAGATCAATCATCTGAACAATTCTTAGAATCAAAATGGTCAACTTGTTTATAATTGTATATGTAAGTATATGGGTCTCAATAAATTCTACATTTTTATAACCAATGTATTTATCATGTTGATAATTATGAGACTTACTCTGTATCTCTCTCTGAATGGATCAGTCCCATTTGGAGAAGTTTATCTCATCTGATTTACTAAATTTATCTTGGATGGATACTGAATGTTTCAGAATGTTCCAGTTTTTAATTTGGTTGGTTAGTTTCTTTATTTAATAACAAATAAACCTTCATGGGTTATTTGATGCCAAAGCCATTCTGGTAGAACAGTAGTGATACTATTTAACTTATAGCTAGGAGGATAAGTGGGGGTTCATGCCTTTCCTAAAGATATTGGTTTGAAAGTGAACATAATAGCACAACTGGAGTTCAAACTCACTTACTTTGAGGCCAAAGTCCAACATTTTAGCCATTACACCACAGACTCCCTCCCATTCTTTGATAAAAAGACCAAGTCTCAGAAGGAAAAGCAAAAGAAAAGGAAATAAAAAAAACAATCCCAAAAAAGAAACAACAAAAAGGCATAAAGTCTAAGAAGAAATGACAAAAATAGTTTAAGGTTCAAGAAACAACAACAAAAGAAGGAAAAACAAAAAAGAACTAAAGTTCAAGAAGGACCAAAAAACACCCAAAGTTCCAGAAGAAAAGACAAAAAAGACTTTAGGTTTACAAAAGAAACAACTAAAAAGATATAACATCCAGGAAGGAACGGCAAAAAAAACAAAGTCTAAGAAAGACCAATAAAAAACAAAATCCAAGAAGGAACAACAAAAAAGACCTAAAATCTAGAAGGAACAACAAAAAAGACACAATGTCCAAGAAGGAACAACAAATCCAAAAAGGAATAACAAAAAAGACACAATGTCCAAGAAGGAACAACAAATCAAGAAAAAATCCAGAAGGAACAACAAAAAAGACACAATGTCCAAGAAGGAACAAAAAAAGACACAATGTCTGAGAAGAAACAACAAATCAAGAAAAGTCCAAGAAGAAATAACAAAAACGGCAACGTCCAAGGAAGAATGACAAAAATCAAAATCCAAGAAGTAACAACAAAAAAGGCAAAGTTCAAGAAAGATCCAGAAAAATGATCTAAAGTTCAAGAAAGGACAAAAAAACAACTTGGAAGAAGAAATAACAAGAAATGTTAAAATTTTTGTATCTAGCTTTGGTGTCAATAAAAAAAATTATAAATTAATATTGTAATAATATTTTTCTGCATCAAAATTGTATCATTTTTTCATCTGCCAGGAACATAAGGTTTCTGTGAATTTTATTGCTAGTTTTAAATCTTCTTTTTAAGTTTGTCTTTTTTATCAATATGTTTTCTACATTTTTGAAAAGTGATTTGACATATACAAATGTTTAGTTAAATTTTTAATTTCATGAATGAAAAAACTTATATAGAAAATTTACCATGAGTTGCAACTTGAAGTATTTTATGAATAATATTATTTACAAGCATAATCGTTAATTAGGCTGAATAGGCAGAATTATAAGAGTTTTAAAATACCCAGTGTGTGAGAGGAAGATGGTATATGCTAAGTAGACTGTTGGTTGACAGTTTTGGGAGTGAAGAGTACTTTGCTTGGATAGAAAAAATGTTTTTCAGAGGTTGCAATGACAAGATGTATGAGACTGATTGCAGAATTTAACTATGACTTGCTAGGAGGGATGAACATCATCAACATCCAGGAAAAGGTTCCATTTGGTGGTGGCTCAGTTAAGATCTGAAGTAACAGCTCATATGATTACTAGCTTGATCTTGTGATAGTACAAGACAAATTTAATGACCAAAGATACAAGATGCAAGTCCTTTGAAAAAGTCATCCCATCTCATTTTGATGATCACCCACTGCTACTATATTCTATCTACATGGGTGACAATGTCTGACCCTATAGAACACATACAGTTCCAGAATATATGTACTCTTTAGTGGCCAGCAAGAAAGTTTCATATTATGGGACATTTTAGGCAATAGAATAAAAGCTAGAGTTCCCTCTATTCAAACACTAATGTGGGCACTCTAGAAAGAATGGTACAATGTTTTCCATATGCACATCAGAAGATTTATAAGCAGCATCAAAAACCATTTGAAAGTATCATTTATATGAATGGTGGATATATTAACTATTAACAAGCTGCCATTAAAATACTCCCTTTGTATAAAATCTTCTTTTTTTTTCATTTACACCTACTCACAAGAGTATAACATATCGAGATTTTGTATTTAGTTTTGGTAAAAATTTACAATAGCATTTTGTGAATCAATTTACTTTTGAATCTAGTAGAAAAAAACCTGTGATACTTAAGTTTTGTGTGAGTATGTAATTTCATCAAAGCGATATAAGTTAACAATTCATAAGGGACAGTGTTTTGAGTATTTTATCACTTTATAGACTCATCATTTCCCCCTCTTTTTCACTATCAATGGCCTGTTCCATTGATAATAAAAAGGGATGTTAGCCTCAAAATAATCTAACATCATTCCTTTCTTTTTGAAACTTGATAAATGATAATCATAATGATAAAAGGTATTGATCTCCTTTGTTCTGATTTAAAACCAGTTATGATGAAATCCATTTCATTTTAAACACTGAATCAAAAATTCTAAATAAAGACAAAGTTTGAAGAATTTTGCCTCTTATTCTTATATTCTTATTTGTTTCACTTTCTTTAAATTGGAATTATATTCTTTTAGAATAGAACAACATAAAAAAATTTTTAACACTACAGCTACAACAGCAATTTTACTGCAATAGTTTGCCTTTTAATTCTTGTGTGTGTGTGTGTGTGTGTGTGTGTGTGTGTGTGTGTGTGTGTGTGTGTGTGTGTGTGTGTGTGTGTGTGTGTGTGTGTGTGTGTGTGTGTGTGAAAGAGAGAGAAAGAAAGAGAGTGCATGCTAAGATGCCCAGTTATATATCTATATTCTTGTATTTTTGGAAGAGGTTTAACTCAGTTTCTTTCATAATACTATTTGTATGGAATTAGTTATTTCAGTATTTTAGTCCCTTGAAAAATATTAACTAAAATTTAACAATTCTTCAACCATCCCTCATATCTTGTAATATTCTACTATGAAGAAAATGCAGGTGTTTTCCCACAGCAAATAAGAAAAGAATTCTCATTTTTTAATTTATTCTGAATCACTTTGATTAAAGACAATTTTATATCAGTATTATTGAGACTAAGTTTCATGGTGCATAGATTAAAAAACTTTATAAAAAAATCAATCTTCACAACAGAATGGAATAACAATCTAATAAAAAATATTGAAAAGTTTCTTTGGTGAATATATTTATGAATTATTCTGCCTGGTACACTATCTATTGAACAGTTGACTTAAATAATCTCTTCCCTTGCTACTCAACCGAGCAAATCCTAAATAAGGTTTTAAGAGAGATTCTAAAATGTATAAATAGCAAGAAAAATCCTTACCAAATGTAAAACCCTTTAAATATTTGTGTAGAAGAGTTTGATTTTTGCTTTTAGTAAAATCAAATAACTGCTGTTCATTTTCTTTAGTAATGTTTGGTGAGTTTTCACTAATGGAAATGGATCCAACAATTATTGTATGTGCCTTGAAACTGAACCAAGAATAAACATAGGGATTCTTTCTAATGTAAAACAAAATACCATTACCTGAATATTATATTCTTTCCTGCAAGCCATCACTGCTTTCTTTCTCAACCAAGCAAACCTGACAAGAAACTTTGCTGCTTTCAAATTGCGTAGCAAATAATTTTACATTGAAATCATTTTGCCACTCAAAAGCTAATCTCCATTTTTAAATATTTTTTGTGACTAAAACAATTTTTTTTTCTTAAATGGCTCTAAACAGAGTTTCTAGCCCTTAAGAGAAAACTATTTGATACAAAAGCAATACATTCTTTATTTTTGAGTCAAGAATCACATTAAGATATTAAGAGAACTTGATGCAAAGTTAGAATCTTCATTAATACACAGGACTTCACAAATTAGAGGAGAAATTTTAGTTGATTCCTCATGCATATGTGAGTGTGTGAATATCTCATGAAAAAAAGAGATAAAGAAACTGATCCAAACATACAGAAATATCATAAATGTGTAAATTCATATTTAGCACAACTATACACAAACATTTTATAACATAAATCTGTATTATATAGCATATTATATAGCATAACCGGTTGATTGGCCCAGCAGTTAGAGTGTTTGCCAATGGCCCAGGAGACTGGGGTTCAATAAAGTCAGAAAAAAATTTATTCATTTGATTTAAAATTGGTTTGTTGGTTGGTTTTTCAAAATTTCAACCTTTGTTGGGTTATTAAATGCCAAAGTCAGTTTCAAAATTATGGTCTCTAATTATACATATATTTGGTATAAAACTCTTCACAATCATTTTAGTCAGATAAGCACTTCATTATCTTAAACAGATTTATGTGACCCATAGAATGGAACCATGATTGGTACTACCAGTCCAGGGTCAGAGTGGGCCGGGAAAGGATAATAAAGTCAGTCCCTTTTCTTTTTTTTCTCTTTTGCAAGCAAGATAGTTTCAAGTAATTAATGATAATTATCCTTTATAAACAATTATAGCTTCAAGTAGCAATTCTTAATACTAATAATTTGTACACAATTATATGGTTTCAAGGATTCTTATCTAATGTTAATAATTTCCAAACAGAATCATTTGACCCATAGTGTAAACCCTAACAGGTACAACCACTCTATTTTAGAGGAAGTCTAGAAATAATGCTAATAATAAAGTGATTCCACAATCACCGGTGCTTCTAAAGTGTAGCCCCACTACAAAATACAGTTTAGTGTCATACTCAGAATATAAACATTAAAGTTCTCACCATCCCAACATCCTAATTAAAAACTGAATATTACATAGCTATCAATTTGTATTACTAAATAAAACCCACAAATATTCACACATCTTATTACATGTGCAGGACTAAGAAATGGTTTATTTATCTCATATTTGTATATTTGCAGTTATGAATATCAATAATGACACAAGTATTTGTGTTTAACTCTTACATTCTTTTTTTATACCCATTACTAAATTGTAAGAATACAAAAAAAAAAAAATAGAAAAACAATTCTTAACATTTATGTACACAGAACTTTTCATTATATTTCAAGATGGGAGAAAACCTAAAAGCCTTTTTTATATTTTATAACATAGCTTTCATGAATTGAATGATATGGAAAACAGCTGAGCTCTGATAAATGATCATTTCAGAAAAATGCCATGAGCTCTTCAGAAATGGTCCCTGCATTGTTTGTATGTTGCTGATGGTCTCTAAATGTAGATGGAAAATTCTTGAACTGCATGAAATCTCTTTAAAGGAATAAGAACAGACAATAGTCACTTTTATATAAAGTCTCTAACTGCAAGGAACAAACAATTTAGCTATAGGGTTTCAAATACTTACTTTAAAGTAAATCTTCTTTCTTCTCTCATCACTTGTCAATTTGCATCCCTCTTTTTATTTTCCCTTTTTTGGGGATTTCCCTTCCCTTTGCATTTTTCATCTTCTCTCTCTACTTTAAAACCTTGTGTCATTATTAAAAAAAACATTTTCTTAGGATATATATATATATATATATATATATATATATATATATATATATACCCTTATGCATGCTTTCCATATTTTGTAAATATATATACAGGCAAATCTGCTAGTCCATAGCCTAATAAGGAAATAAGCATTTATTGTATACAACAATTTTTTCAATATAATCTCTTCCTCTGTCAATGCATGTAATTCAGATGGGAATATTAATCATGCATCACAAACATTATACAGTAAAAATGTCAGTTCTAAATTCAGTGAATAACTTTGTGCGTCAGGCTGAGTATTCATTGATCCTCCTTTGTATCTGCAAATATTGGATATGTGTGAATATTTAAATACAGAAAGAAAAGGATCTTCATGTACAGAAATAATATAATTATAAATATTTGTACATAGTTTAAACCTTTTTTTTATATACAAAGAAGATCAATGTAAAAAGTACATAAGTACACAGTATGTTTTGTTTAGTTAGTGTATATCTCCAAATACAATTTTCTTTTTCACAGAGTTAGCAAAAAAAGCACTTCCAAACACACTTTTATATTTAAAAAAACACACACACACCAGATATTTATTGCTAAAAGGATATAACAAAAAACCTACAGGACGAATCAGTCAGCTTCTTTCATAGGTGTATGTACAATGAACAATAACAAAAGGAATTGTAAAGAGGAATATGAAGCAAATTCTTCAGAATATTTACTCATTGAAAAGGAAAGATTTTGAACATGAAGACAGAATGGCCATTAAAATGATACCAGTTTAACCATTTCATTGTTGAAGACAAATTAGAAGTGTCATTTTCACAAGATTTTATCCTTTATTTTAAATGCAGTATCAAAGCCATGTCATAAGAAACACTGAGAGACACATGTGGCTCTCTAAAAAGTGAACAAATTAAAAGCTTTTTGATAGAAATATTCTTTAAGAAACTATACTAACTCCAATGGAGGATAAAAGTTTTATAAATTTTCAAAATCTAAAATGATATTGAAAAGAAAATAGTGTTCTATAGATTATTTGAACTTTGAAATGAAAAAAATGAACTAAAGCATTTAAACTTTTAAGTGTCACAAGCTCATTGGCCTAGTGGATAGAGTGTTCACCAATGGTCTGGGAGACCTGAGTTCAATCCCAGGTCACATCATACCAAAGACTTTAAAAATGGTACTTGATACCTCTTGCTTAACACTCAGCAATATAATGTATGTATCAAGGGTAAAGTGGAGCAATCCAGGCAATGGAGTGGCACCCTCCCCTACACCTCGGTGCAGTAGCTATTGAAAAGGGAGCCTTCTGGTTGCCCTCGACTACTGTCGCCAACTTACTATATTCATAAGACACAATATTGTTGTAAATTTGATGATGCCAATCATTAATAAAACATCTTAAGTAATTTGTTTTCTTTGAACAATGTCTTCACATATTTGCTTTATAATTTAATCATATATAAAACACTATGTGATTTATATATGCAAATTGATCTCACAACAGATTCTCTCTCTTTTTTTCTCTCACAATTATGTTCAAAAGTCCAGTCTTTTCTCTTATGCCATTTTATGTTCTTTCTCTCTTTTTTAATTTTTCTTTCCTTTTAACTTATCCTCTTTGTGTTTTCTTCTTTATGTTTATTCAAATGATTCAAAAAGATTTCACTCAGCCAATACTACTGTATTCTCAAATCACATATATAAATGATTCAATCATCTTAAATAAATAAGCAATAATAAATCTTCTTATTTATGATAGGAACTATAATAGTTTTTATATATCATGTAAAATGGCTTTCTAGTTTTTATTCAATAAGTTTCCAGACTTTTTGTCCATTCAATAAGTTTCCAGACTTTTTTGTAGAGGCATTTAAAATTGATATAGACTCTTGAAAATTCAGTATGTTATTGCTATACATCTTATGAGATGACTGACCAGTTTTTATGATTTCAGCTTCAGATAAACAGCTACAGCAGCAATTGGAATACACCCTACTAAAGCCTGATTGTCACAGCAGGTGAATTTCAAAAATGCTATCTGGACGTCAGGACACTTTAGAAGAATGATATGCAATGAAATTCTATGTTAAACTTGGAAAAAATGCCACAGAAACGTATGGAATGCTTCAGAATGCTTTTGGACAATCTTGCATGAATCGAGCATCAGTTTTTGAGTGGCATAAGAGATTCAAGGAAGACAGGGAGTCTGTGAGGGATAATGAGAGGGGTGGGAGGAGTAAGGAAGTCAATACATCAGAATTGATTGGCCAAAGGGTTAGGGTTAGGGTTACTATGTTGAGGTTTTAAGGGAGTTCAGGAAGAGATTTCTTGGGAAGAGGCCAGCACTCTTCAAATCGGATCAGTGGCATTTCCACCAGGACAATGCACCAGTCTACAACTTCATCCTTGTCACAGACTATTTGACCAAGATGGGAATCAACACAGTTGCTCAGCCTCCCTATAGTCCAGACCTTGGTCCCTGTGACTTTTGGTTATTCCCTAAGCTCAGAGGCTGTCATTATGAGACAATTGAGGAGATGAAAGAGGCTGTGATGAAGGTCATTGACACGCTCACACAAGAGGACTTCCATGGGGTCTTCCAGAAATTGTTGGAACGGTACAACAAGTGCATTGCAGCCGGAGGAAATTACTTCAAAGGGGACTAGAGTTTCATGTGTGTACTATCAATAAAAGTGCCCATACGAAAAAAGTCGGGAAAATAATTTAATGATCCTCGTATCATGTAAAACGGCTTTCTAGTTTTTATATATCAAGTAAAATGGCTTTCAAATTAGAATACTCAAGTGAAATTCACAAACTAAATAAGTTAAGATTCTTAAAAAAGAATAAAATGGACATCAAACCACAGCTGAACTATTCCTATGAATACAAGGATGAATGTTAACAGATTATAAACTATTTTCAGAATACCTCATAATGAACATTATAAGGAAATAAAATCCGACAGTAAGAAGAAAAGTAGAAAAAACAAATAATCCAAAATCTGATGAATTTATAAGGAAAGTCAATGTTGAACATTTCGGTTATAATAACTTTCTTCAGGACTTTAAATTCATGAAAAGTGTTGTTAAAATACAGACGGATGTTTGACAAAATAGCAAGAGAAAAGAAAGTGTGTATAAAAAGAAAGAATCATAACAGTCTAAGTATGATGTCTTGTCTGTTCTTGTAGATCTAAAATGATGTCTTGTCTGTTCTTATGTGCTGAGTTTTCAGTGAAGAGCAAAACTTGTTGAGGAACAATGTTTGCTTCAGAGCCTTGAAAAGCACTAGCACTTATAGCACCAGGAACGTACCATTATTGCACAAGGGAAGATCTTATTCCTTGGCTTTTGATTGGCTGATGGTTCTGGTATGTATATTTTTATCTATACATAATGAACACTTTGGCAATGTCTGGTGGTTGCTCCAGGGTCTTGTTCTCTGAACCTGATAATATTTTTTACTAGGTATTATCTTGTTTTCAAAGTCGGCACATTCATTCTTTTTTCTTCTCTCTTTCTCTTTCAAAAGGATCATCTTTCACGAATTCATACATCAGCAGTTTTTTCAGCATCATACTCTCCTCCTCCTGGTTGCTTCAAACATCTAAGGAGAAAGATAACACACAAAAAGACTTATTCACACTAAAGAACGGCCTGGAAGTCCCCCTAAAAAGCCGGAAGAGTCCGTAGCTGGACCTTCTACATCATCAGCAGGATCGCCATCACTATCGGCTTCACAAGTGATAAAGGAAACTTCACTCCCAGCCAGCACTATTCTACCAGGACAAAAACTGCCAGCAAGTCCAACAGTGCCAGTTTCCTAGACTATTAAAAGAAATCTGCAGAAGATCACGAAAAGAACAGAGTCGGAAAGTATGCTCCGTACTTTCAGGGAAATCAAATACTACCTATAGCCGAGGTAGTGGCGGAGGTAGAGCCAAAGACTCTGTCCTTTATCATAACAAACCTAAGGACCAGGAGATTGGCACAATTAAAGAAGGAGAAGTTTGAGTAGCTTTTGAAATCTACAGGCATCCCATGCCGGCATTTTTGCCGGCATAGTGAGGCCACGTGGGATGTCCTGCTGCTCTCAGAAGAGCTGGCAGTAAAGCTGGCTGGCAATAGCATCTCCATAAAATATTTCTGGCTTCAACTGGAATATAGAGGAAAGAGACAAATTAAAGTAACCGTGTGCAACGTCCCATTACAATTGAATGGATACATCGTCGCTGCCTACTTGAGCACATATGGCAGCGTGGAAGAAGAAACGCAAATAAGATCATCTGATGGGACAGCACACAGAGACTGCATCCTCAACATTTGTATGGATAAGGAGGGCTTCCAGGCCGATCTGTACATCCTGACCTACAAGAATCAGCAGATGGTGGTGGTTGTGGAGAGCAGGTAGACAATCTGCTGGTCCTGCAAGCAGTTAGGCCACTTGGCCAGATTCTGCCCTCGGAGAACATCAACAAAACGATGACAAATTGAAAGCAAAAGAATTTGCAATCCATACTTGTTCAGAGGTGGAAAATAAATAGTTGCTCCAGACTATATTTGCTTACATTCTGTCTTTTTTTTAGTCTCGTGACTGGATGTTAATCACAGCCTTCCTGTGAAGATAAGTGTAATGTTTAATCTTCACCTTCTCTTCCTCCCCGCCACGTTCGTAGGCGTAGTTGCCTTTGTCTCAACTTAAAAAATTTATATATATAAAAGGTATATAAAAAAAGAGTATGAAAGCTCAAGTTGTATTTATCAAGATAAAAATCATTAATAAATGAAATGTTGATTTTCTTAAAAATATATTAATATTAAAGGTGACATTCAATAAATTCATGTAAGAGACATTTACAATGGTCAAAGCACATGTAAAACTTCTCTGAGGAGTATTTCATTCACAAGAAAATACAAAAACAAATTTCGTTTAACAAGAGCAGTGTGCTTCACTTGCGAAATCTTTCTTTACCTAAAGGTAGTATATTCGCAAGAAAAGTCACACACAATTTTGTTTGGCGAGTGAAGGGCTGCTGCACTAGCAGAATCTATTGTTTAGCTAAAAGTAGTTGATTCGCAAGAAAAGTCACACACAATTTCCTTTGGCGAGTGAAGAGTGTGCTACACTTGCGAAATCGATCGTTTACCTGAAAGTAATTGATTTACAAGAAAAGTCACACCCAATTTCGTTTGGAGAGTAAAGAGCGTATTGCACTTGCGAAATCTTTTGTTTCCCTAAAGTTGATTATCAAGAAAAGTCAAACATAATTTCATTTAGCGAGTGAAGACTGTGCTACACATGCAAAATCATTTGTTTCCCTGAAGGTAGTTGATTCACAAGAAAAGTCACAGACTTTTGTTACGGGAGAGAAAAGCATGTTTCACTGGCAAAATCATTTGTTTGCCTAAAAGTAGTTGATTCAAAAGAAAAGTCACACACAATTTCTTTCGGCAAGCGAAGAGCATTCTACATTTGCAAAATCCTTTGTTTACAGAAAGGTAGTTGATTCACAAGAAAAGTCACACAAAGTTTCGTCTGGGGAGTGAAGTGTGTACAGCAGTTGGAAAATCCTTTGTTTCCCTCAAGTTGATTCACAAGTAAAGTCACAGACAATTTCGTTAGGCGAGTGAAGAGTGTGCTGCACATGCAAAATACTTTCTTTCCCTGAGGGTAGGTGATTTACAAGAAAAGTCACACAATTTCCTTGGGCCAGTGAAGAGCATCCTGCACTTGCGAAATCCTTCGTTTCCCTAAAGGTAGTTGATTCACAAGAAAAGTCACACACAATTTCGTTTGGCGAGTGAAGAGCTTCCTGTACTTACGAAATCCTTTGTTTCCTTAAAGGTTGTTTATTCACAAGAAAAGTCACACACAATTTCCTTATGGAAGAGAAGAGCGTGCAGCACTTGCAAAATCATTTGTTTCCCAAAAGTTGATTCACAAAAAAAGTCACACACAATTTCGTTTGGCCAGCGAAGAGCATCCTGCACTTGCGAAATCCTTCGTTTCCCTAAAGGTAGTTGATTCACAAGAAAAGTCACACAATTTCCTTGGGCCAGTGAAGAGCATCCTGCACTTGCGAAATCCTTCGTTTCCCTAAAGGTAGTTGATTCACAAGAAAAGTCACACACAATTTCGTTTGGCGAGTGAAGAGCTTCCTGTACTTACGAAATCCTTTGCTTCCTTAAAGGTTGTTTATTCACAAGAAAAGTCACACACAATTTCCTTATGGAAGAGAAGAGCATGCTGCACTTGCAATAACATTTGTTTCCTTAAAGGCAGCTGATTCACAAGAAAAGTCACACACAATTTCATTATAGAAGAGAAGAGCGTGCAGCACTTGCAAAATCCTTTCATTCCTACAAGTTGTTTTAAAAAAGTCACATACAATTTCATTTGGCGAGTGAAGACTGTGCTGCACATGCAACACACTTTCTTTCTCTAAAGGTAGTTGATTCAAAAGAAAAGTCACACACAGTTTCCTTCAGCGGGTGAAGACTGTGCTGCACTTGCAAAATCCTTTGCTTCCCTAAAAGTGATTCACAAGAAAAGTCACACATAATTTCCTTGGATGAGTGAAGAGTGTGCGTCACATGCAAAATACTTTATTTCCCAGAAGCTAGCTGATTCACAAGAAAAGTCACACACCATTTCATTTGGCAAGTGAAGAGCTTGTTGCACTTTCAAAATCTTTTGTTCCCTAAAGTTGATTCAAAGAAAAGTCACACACAATTTCGTTTGGCGAGTGAAGACTGTGCTGCACATGCAAAATTCTTTGTTTCAATAAAGGTAGTTTATTTACAAGAGAAGTCACACACAATTTTGTTTGGTGAGTGCTGCACTTGCGAAATCTGTTATTTACCTAAAGGTAGTAGATTCACAAGAAAAGCCACACATAGTTTCGTTTAGGGAATGAAGACCTTCTTGCACTTACGAATCCTTTGTTTCCCTAAAGTTGATTCACAAGAAAAGTCACACACAATTTCCTATGGCGAGTGAAGTGTTTGCTGCACACGTGAAATCATTTGTTTCCCTGAAGGTAGTTGATTCACAAGAAAAGTCACACACAACTTGTTTGGCAAGTGAAGCGTTTGCTGCACTTGCCATATCCTTTGTTTCCCTAAAGGTTGTTTATTCACAAGAAAAGTCACATACAATTTCGTTTGTCGAGTGAAGAGCGTGCTACACTTGCGAAATCCTTTGTTTCACTAAAGTTGATTATCAAGAAAAGTCACACACAATTTCCTTTGGCGAGTGAAGAGTGTGCTGCACATGCAAAATACTTCCTTTCCTTTAATGTAGTTGATTCACAAGAAAGGTCACACATCATTTCCTTTGGCAAGTGAAGAGCTTGCTGCACTTGCGATACCTTTTGTTTCCCTAAAGTTGATTATCAAGAAAAGTCACACATAATTCGTTTGGTAAATGAAGAGTTTGCTGCACTTGACATATCCGTTTTTCCATAAAGGTTTTTCTTCCCACAAAAAGTCACACACTATTTCGTTTGGCGAGTGAAGACTATGCTGCTCTTGTGAAATCCGTTGTTTAACTAAAGGTAGTAGAATCACAAGAAAAGTCACACACTATTTCGTTTAGCGAGAGAAGAGCTTCTTGCACTTGCGAAATCCTTTGTTTCCCTAAAGTGAATCCACAAGAAAAGTCACACACAATTTCGTTTGGTGATTGGAGAGTGTGCTGCACATGCAAAATCATTTGTTTCCCTGAAGGTAGTTGATTTACAAGAAAGGTCACAGACAATTCGTTCGATGAGTGAAGAGCTTGCTGCACTTGCCATATCCTTTGTTTCCCTAAATGTAGTTGATTCATATGAAAAGTCACACACAATTTCGTTTGGAGTGCTGCACATGCAAAATCATTTGTTTCCCTAAATGTAGTTGATTCACTAGAAAAGTCACACACCATTTCGTTTGGCAAGTGAAGAGCTTGCTGCACTTGCGCAATCTTTTGTTTCCCTAAAGTTGATTATCAAGAAAAGTCACATATAATTCGTTTGGCGAGTGAAGAGTTTGCTGCACTTGACAAATCCGTTTTTTTCCCCTAAAGGTTGTTTATTTGCAAGAAAAGTCAAGCACAATTTCGTTTCACAAGTGAAGTGTGTGCTGCACATGCAAAATAATTTGTTTACCTAAAGGTAGTTGATTATCAAGAAAAGTCACATACAATTTCGTGTAGTGAAGAGTTTGCTGCACTTGAGAAATCCGTTGTTTACCTAAAGGTAGTTGATTCACAAAAAAAGTCACACACTAATTCGTTTGTCGAGTGTTGAGCTTCCTGCACTTGCGAAATCCTTTGTTTCCCTAAAGTGAATTCACAAGAAAAGTCACACATAATTCGTTTGGCGAGTGAAGAGTGTGCTGCACTTGCCATATCCTTTGTTTCCCTAAATATAGTTGATTCATATGAAAAGTCACACACAATTTCGTTTGGCGAGTGAAGAGCATGCCGCACTTGCAAAATTCTTTGTTTTGCCAAAAATATTTTACCTATGAACCAAAAATTTTCAGTCCCCAATTTCTCTGTGAAAACTATGTTGTATTATCAAAGGTCCTGAGTGCTAAAAGAAAGCAATTAAAAAACAATATTAAAAACATTTTTGTACATTGTACATGTACAAAAATCAATATTAAAACAAAAAATATTTCGTCAGTTATTCCTTTTTGCCAAAATAATAAAATGAAGTTAGAGAATCTAATCTGCTAAACAATCTTATCAAGAAGAATAAGGATTTATGCCATCGCAAAGGGCAATAATATGAAGAGAATATAAAATCTCAACTTTGTAAAATTATTTTTGCCTTTCACTTTCAACAAATCTTGCAACTAATAAAATGTATTAATAATAATGAAGCAGAAAGGTAGGATTTAAAATACACAATTAAATAAGAAGAGGATCCACTCAGAAGCCAAAAAATTAAATTGGTTATTAGAATGCCATCTGAATGTTCTATTACCTCTCTTTGGCTACAAGTTGGAAAAACTTATTTTGATCAAATATGAGAACTAAATTCTATCATTTAATTGTTATTCACATCTTCTGAGTTGACTCTAAGACCTTTGAGCATTTCATACTTGAAAAGTTACAGTGACTAATTTATCTGATAGAACCATTTAAGACATTTCATTGCCGCTGAGAATTATTACCATAAATTCTTTTACTTTAAGATTCAAATATTACAGATCCATTAGCCGCATCCTCTATTTTGTTAGTCGTACAGGAGTAAATGCTTCCTTACTTAAGAAATACATTATAAATGGTAGTTAATTGTCTATATTTCATATCTTTTAAGTACAAACCCATAAACATTAAAAGTGCAGGCACACAGAGCCTCTTACTGAAGTGATACATATCTTCAGATAAATAAATTTATATTCATAGAAATATAGAGCACTCATTATAATCATCTTTATAAACACACAAATATAAGCATATATATGTAAACTCATATACATTTACATATACTCACCAATTTTGACACACATTCCTTTTCACATTCAAACCAAAATGCATTTACCTGTCAGCAGAGGTGGTAGATTATGTATACTGTGTACCTGTAAAGAAAGGTAAGATCCACCCACACCCACCGCCACCAACGTCATCTGATAGTGAAGCTCTAGTCCTGCTGCTTTATGATATGTTGAGTACCCCTTCATTGCCATTACTCCCAGGTCCACTCTTACTTAGGACTGGTAATACCTGTTAGGATCCCATCAATGGGTTAAATAGGATTATCTAATCATTTACTTTACTTGAAACCAATTAGTATTTGATAATAATACTTGAAACCATTCAGTAAGTAAAAAGTAAGTAAAGTTGGCAACCAAAATCGAGGGTGACCCGAAGGCTCCCTTTTCAATAGCTACTAAATCGAGGTGTAGGGAAGGGCGCTACTCCTTTCCCAGGATTGCTCCACTTATCAATACTTGAAACCATTTAACTGTGTGCAAATAAATGAGTTTAGCTTTTTTAGAAATAAAATTACCAACAAACTATTAAACTTATACATCAGATAGATAGATAAATAGATAGACAGATAGATAAAAAGGATTTGGCATTAAATAACCACCATAGGTTGATATTCCATAAAACACAATAACCTAGACACAGTTGCATACTCTCTCTATATATATATATATATTGTATATACATACATACACACACACACACATACACACACATCTATATTATTAATTATGAAGCATTGTTTGTCTGTTCCCTTGAAATGGCCAAATAGATTTCATGAAAAGCTATGAAATTTGGTATACATAATCACAAAACCGAGGTTTTAATCTCTAATAGAAAAAGTTGTTATGGAATTAAGATGAGTTTCTAGCAACAAAAAATAATCAGTGGGAACCCGTGTTGCTGAAATTAAAATGTAACTTATCATATAGAATTTAAATTTCAAAACTTTAAAAGAATAAAATAAATAATCATTCAAATTCAATAAACATTACAAGTTTATAAGTTGTTCATCCAGCCAGATATTTAAAATAATTGCATAGAATTAATGTCTAATTAAGACAAACAATCTGGACAAAAGGCAAAAATGGTTAAACTGATGAATCTCTGAAGTGCTACTCACTAAGATTTAAAACATATTTCAGTATAAAACAAAATTACCTTTATAAGATGATATTTAAGAAAAAGATTTTTTTTTTCAGTTATAAAGATTAATCTTTTATGATAACAATTCTAAATGTTTAGTGTAAATTTTTATCTAACAACAAACATGGTAAAGACATTGTTTAAAAATAAAGACATGTTTTTTAACACTAATCTGTTAATCTGGAGTGTCTGCAATTCCTGTCTTCATATTCATCATAATTTCATACATATTTTTCATACAATTAATGTCTTGATATTCTTCATAACTTCATACATATTCTTCGTACAATTCCTGTCTTCATATTCATCATAACTTCATACATATTCTTCATACAATTCATGTCTTCATATTCTTCATAATATCATACATATTCTTCGTAAAATTCCTTTCTTCTGTTCTTCAAAACTTCATACATATTCTTCATACAATTCATGTCTTCATATTCTTCATAACTTCATAAATATTCTTCGTACAATTCGTGTCTTCATATTCTTCATAACTTCATACATATTCTTCTTACAATTCCTGTCTTCTTATTCTTCATAAATTCATACATATTCTTCGTACAATTCCTGTCTTCATATTCTTCATAACTTCATACATATTCTTCGTACAATTCCTGTCTTCATATTTTTCATAACTTCATACATATTCTTCGTACAATTCCTGTCATAATATTCCACATAAATTCATACATACTCTTCACACAATTCCTGTCTTCATATTCTTCATAACGTCATACATATTCTTCATACAATTCCTGTCTTCATATTCATCATAACTTCATACATATTCTTCGTACAATTCCTGTTTTCATATTCATCATAACTTATACATATTCTTCATACAATTCATGTCTTCATAACTTCATACATATTCTTCGTACAATTCCTGTCTTCATATTCTTCATTACTTCATACATATTCTTCTTACAATTCCTGTCTTCTTAATCTTCATAACTTCATACATATTCTTCGGACAATTCCTGTCCTTATATTCTTCATAACTTCATACATATTCTTCATACAATTCATGTCTTCATATTCATCATAACTTCATACATATTCTTCATACAATTCATGTCTTCATATTCTTCATAACTTCATACATATTCTTCGTACGATTCCTGTCTTCATATTCTTCATAACTTCATACATATTCTTTATACAATTCCTGTCTTCATATTCTTTATAACTTCATACATATTTTTCGTACAATTCCTGTATTCATATTCTACATGACTTCATACATATTCTTCATACAATTCATGTCTTCATATTCTTCATAACTTCATACATATTCTTCATACAATTCATGTCTTCATATTCTTCACGACTTCATACAAATTCTTCATACAATTCCTGTCTTCATATTCTTTATAACTTCATACATATTCTTCATACAATTCCTGTCTTCATATTCTTGATAACTTCATACATATTCTTCATACAATTCCTGTCTTCATATGCATCATAACTTCGTACATATTTTTCATACAACACATCTCTCCATATTCTTCATAACTTCATACATATTCTTCATACAATTCATTTCTTCATATTCCCCATAACTTCCTACATATTCTTCATACGATTCCTGTCTTCATATGCATCATAATTTCATACATATTTTTCATAAAATTCATGTCTCCATATTCATCATAACTTCATACATATTCTTCATACAATTCATGTCTTCATATTCTTCATAACATCATACATATTCTTCGTAAAGTTCCTATCTTCATACTCTTCATAACTTCATACATATTCTTCATACAATTCCCGTCTTCATATTCTTCATAACTTCATACATATTCTTCAGACAATTCCCGTCTTCATATTCTTCAAAACTTCATACATATTCTTCATACAATTCCTGTCTTCATATTCTTCATAACTTCATACATATACTTAATACAATTCCTGTCTTCATATTCTTCATAACTTCAAACAAATTCTTCATACAATTCCTGTCTTCATATTCTTTAAAACTTCATATATATTCTTCGTCCAATTCCTGTCTTCATATGCATCATAACTTCGTACATATTTTTCATAAAATTCATGTCTCCATATTCATCATAATTTCATACATATTCTTCATACAATTCATGTCTTCATATTCTTCATAACTTCATACATATTCTTCATACAGTTCCTGTCTTAGTATGCATCATAATTTCATACATATTTTTCATAAAATTCATGTCTCCATATTCATCATAACTTCATACATATTCTTCATACAATGCATGTCTTCATATTCATCATAAATTCATACATATTCTTCATACATATCCTGTCTCCATATTAATCAATACTTCGTACATATTCTTCATACAATTCATGTCTTCATATTCTACATACCTTCATACATATTCTTCATACAATTCCTGTCTTCATATTCATCATAAATTTATACGTATTCTTCATACAATTCATCTTTTCATATTCATCATAATTTCATATATATTCTTCGTACAATTCCTGTCTTCATATTCTTCATAACTGCATACATATTCTTCATACAATTCCTGTCTTCATATTCTTCATAACTTCATACATATTCTTCATACAATTCATATCTTCATATTCTTCATAACTTCATACATATTTTTCGTACAATTCCTGTCTTCATATTCATCGTACAATTCATGTTTTCATATTCTTCATGACTTCATACACACATACACACACATCTATATTATTAATTATGAAGCATTGTTTGTCTGTTCCCTTGAAATGGCCAAATAGATTTCATGAAAAGCTATGAAATTTGGTATACATAATCACAAAACCGAGGTTTTAATCTCTAATAGAAAAAGTTGTTATGGAATTAAGATGAGTTTCTAGCAACAAAAAATAATCAGTGGGAACCCGTGTTGCTGAAATTAAAATGTAACTTATCATATAGAATTTAAATTTCAAAACAATTTGTACAATTCGTACAATTCGTACAATTCATGTTTTCATATTCTTCATAACTTCATACATATTCTTCATACAATTCCTGTCTTCATATTCTTTATAATTTCATACATATTCTTCATACAAATCCTGTCTTTATATTCTTCATTACTTCATACATATACTTCATACAAATAATGTCTTCATATTCTTCATGACTTCATACATATTCTTCACACAATTCCTGTCTTCATATACATCATAACTTCATATATATTCTTCATACAATTCCTGTCTTAATATTCTTTATAATTTCATACATATTCTTCAGACAATTCATGTCTTCATATTCTTTATAACTTCGTACACATTCTTCGTACAATTCCTGTCTTCATATTCTTCATAACTTCATACATATTCTTTATACAATTGCTGTCTTCATATACATCATAACTTCATACATATTCTTCATACAATTCATGTCTTCATATTCATCATAACTTCATACATATTCTTCATACAATTCCTGTCTTTATATACATCATAACTTCATACACATTCTTCATACAATTCATGTCATCATATTCATCATAACTTCATACATATTCTTCATAGAATTCATGTATTCATATTATTCATAACTTCATACATATTCTTCATACAATTCATGTCTTCATATTCATCAAAACTTCGTACATAATCTTCATACAATTCCTGTCTTCATATTCATCATAACTCCATACATATTCTTCATACAATTCCGGTCTTCATATTCTTCATAACTTCATACATATTCTTCATACAATTCCCGTCTTCATATTCTTCATAACTTCATACATATTCTTCATACAATTCCCGTCTTCATATTCTTCAAAACTTCGTACATATTCTTCATACAATTCCTGTCTTCATATTCTTCATAACTTCATACATATACTTCATACAATTAATGTCTTCATATTCTTCATAACTTCATACATATTCTTCACACAATTCCTGTCTTCATATTCATCGTAACTTCATACATATTCTTCATACAATTCATGTCTTCATATTCTTCATAACTTCATACATGTACTTCGTACAATTCATGTCTTCATATTCTTCATAACTTCAAACAAATTCTTCATACAATTCCTGTCTTCATATTTTTCATAACTTCTTACATATTCTCTTTTACAATTCCTGTCTTCATATGCATCATAACTTCGTACATATTTTTCATAAAACTCATGTCTCCTTATTCATCATAACTTCATACATATTCTTCATACAATTCCTGTCATCATATTCTTCATAACTTTATACATATTTTTCATACAATTCATGTCTTCATATTCTTCATAACTTCATACATATTCTTCATACAATTCCTGTCTTCATCTGCATCATAATTTTATACATATTTTTCATAAAATTCATGTCTCCATATTCATCATAACTTCATACATATTCTTCATACAATGCATGTCTTCATATTCATCATAACTTCATACATATTCTTCATACAATTCCTGTCTCCATATTCATCATAACTTCATACATAGTCTTCATACAATTAAGTTCGTCATATTCATCATAACTATGAACATATTCTTTATACATTTCCTGTCTTCATATTCATCATAACTTCATATATATTCTTCATAAAATTCATATCTTCATATTCTACATACCTTCATACATATTCTTAATACAATTCCTGTCTTCATATTCATCATAACATTATACGTATTCTTCATACAATTCATCTTTTCATATTCATCATAATTTCATGCATATTCTTCGTACAATTGCTGTCTTCATATTCTTCATAACTGCATACATATTCTTCATACAATTCCTGTCTTCATATTCTTCATAACTTCATACATATTCTTCATACAATTTATATCTTCATATTCTTCATAACTTAATACATATTCTTCGTACAAGTCCTGTCTTCATATTCTTCGTACAATTCATGTTTTAATATTCCTCAGAACTTCAAACAAATTCTTCATACAATTCCTGTCTTAATTCTTTAAAACTTCATACATATTCTTCGTCCAATTCCTGTCTTCATATTCTTCATAACTTCATACATATTCTTCATACAATTCCTGTCTTCATATGCATCATAACTTCGTACATATTTTTCATAAAATTCATGTCTCCATATTCATCATAATTTCATACATATTCTTCATACAATTCATGTCTTCATATTCTTCATAACTCCATACATATTCTTCATACAGTTCCTGTCTTCATATGCATCATAATTTCATACATATTTTTCATAAAATTCATGTCTCCATATTCATCATAACTTCAAACATATTCTTCATACAATGCATGTCTTCATATTCATCATAACTTCATACATATTCTTCATACAATTCCTTTCTCCATATTCATCAATACTTCATACATATTCTTCATACAATTCATGTCTTCATATTCTACATACCTTCATACATATTCTTCATACAATTCCTGTCTTCATATTCATCATAACTTTATACGTATTCTTCATATAATTCATCTTTTCATATTCATCATAATTTCATACATATTCTTCGTATAATTCCTGTCTCCATATTCTTCATAACTGCATACATATTCTTCATACAATTCCTGTCTTCATATTCTTCATAACTTCATAAATATTCTTCATACAATTCATATCTTCATATTCTTCATAACTTCATACATATTCTTCGTACAATTCCTGTCTTCATATTCTTCGTACAATTCATGTTTTCATATTCTTCATAACTTCATACATATTCTTCATACAATTCCTGTCTTCATATTCTTTATAATTTCATACATATTCTTCATACAATTCCTGTCTTCATAGTCTTCATTACTTCATACATATACTTCATACAATTAATGTCTTCATATTCTTCATAACTTCATAAATATTCTTCATACAATTCCTGTCTTAATATTCTTTATAATTTCATACATATTCTTCTGACAATTCATGTCTTCATATTCTTTATAATTTCGTACACATTCTTCGTACAATTCCTGTCTTCATATTCTTCATAACTTCATACATATTCTTTATACAATTGCTGTCTTCATATACATCATAACTTCATACATATTCTTCATACAATTACTGTCTTCATATTCTTCATAACTTCATACATATTCTTCATACAATTCCTGTCTTCATATTCTTCATGACTTCATACATATTCTTCATACAATTCCTGTCTTCATTTGTATCATAATTTCATACATAATTTATATAAAATTCATGTCCCCATATTCATCATAACTTCATACATATTCTTTATACAATGCATGTCTTCATATTCTTCATAACTTCATACATATTCTTCATACCATTCCTGTCTTCATATTAATCATAACTTCATACATATTCTGCTTAAAATTCATGTCTTCATATTCATCATAACTTCATACATATTCTTCATACAATTCCTGTCTTCATATTCTTCAAAACTTCATACATATTCTTCATACAATTCCTGTCTTCATATTCATCATAACTTCATACATATTCTTCATACAATTCATGTCTTCATATTCATCATAACTTCATACATATTCTTCATACAATTCCTGTCTTCATATTCATCATAACTTCATACATATTCTTCATACAATTCCTGTCTTCATATTTATCATAACTTCATACATATTCTTCATACAATTCCTGTCTTCATTTTCTTCATAACTTCATACATATTCTTCGTACAATTCCTGTCTTCATTTGCATCATAATTTCATACATAATTTATATAAAATTCATGTCCCCATATTCATCATAACTTCATACATATTCTTTATACAATGCATGTCTTCATATTCTTTATAACTTCATACATATTCTTCATACCATTCCTGTCTTCATATTTATCATAACTTCATACATATTCTGCTTATAATTCATGTCTTCATATTCATCATAACTTCATACATATTCTTCATACAATTCCTGTCTTCATATTCTTCAAAATTTCATACATATTCTTCATACAATTCCTGTCTTCATATTCATCATAACGTCATACATATTCTTCATACAATTCATGTCTTCATATTCATCAATACTTCATACATATTCTTCATAAAATTCCTGTCTTCATATTCATCATAACTTCATACATATACTTCGTACAATTCCTGTCTTCATATTCATCATAACTTCATACATATTCTTCATACAATTCCTGTCTTCATATTCTTCATAACTTCATACATATTCTTCGTACAATTCCTGTCTTCATATTCTTCATAACTTCATACATATTCTTCATACAATGCATGTCTTCATATTCATCATAACTTCATACATATTCTTCATACAATTCCTGTCTTCATATTTATCATAACTTCATACATATTCTTCATACAATTCATGGGTTCATATTCATCAATACTTCATACATATTCTTCATACAATTCCTGTCTTCATATTCTTCATAACTTCATACGTATTCTTCATATAATTAATATCTTCATATTCTTCATAACTTCATACATATTCTTCGTACAATGCCTGTCTTCATATTCTTTGTACAATTCATGTTTTCATATTCTTCATAAATTCATACATATTCTTCATACAATGCATGTCTTCATATTCATCATAACTTCATACATATTCTTCATACAATTCCTGTCTTCATATTTATAATAACTTCATACATATTCTTCATATAAATCCTGTCTTCATATTCTTCATAACTTCATACATATTCTTTATACAACTCATGTCATCATATACATCAAAACTTCATACATATTCTTCATACAATTCCAGTCTTCATATTCATCAAAACATCATACATATTTTTCATACAATTCCTCTCTTCATATTCATCATAATTTCATACATATTCTTCATACAATTCATGTCTTCACATTCTTCATAACTTCATACATATTCTTCATGCAATTCATGTCTTCATATTCATCATAACTTCATACATATTCTTCTTACAATTCATGTCTTCATATTCTTCATAACTTCATACATATTCTTCATACAATTCCTGTCTTCATATTCTTCATAACTTCGTACCTATTCTTCATACAATTCCTGTCTTCATAGTCATCATAACTTTATACATATTCTATATAATATTCCTGTCTTCATATTCATCATAACTTTATACATATTCTTCATAAAATTCCTGTCTTCATATTCATCATAACTTCATACATATTCTTCATACAACTCATGTCATCATATTCATCATAACTTCATACATATTCTTCATACAATTCCTGTCTTCATATTACTCAAAACTTCATACATATTTTTCATACAATTACTGTCTTCATATTTATCATAACTTCATACATATTCTTCATACATTTCATGTCTTCATATTCTTCATAACTTCATACATATTCTTCATACAATTCATGTTTTCATATTAATCATAACTTCATACATATTCTTCATACAATTCCTGTCTACATATTCTTTATAACTTCATACATATTCTTCACACCATTCCTGTCTTCATATTCTTCATAACTTCATACATATTCTTCATACAATTCCTGTCTTCATATGCATCATAATTTCATACATATTTTATATGAAATTCATGTCTCCATATTCATCATAACTTCATACATATTCTTTATACAATGCATGTCTTCATATTCTTCATAACGTCATACATATTCTTCAAACCATTCCTGTCTTCATATTCATCATAACTTTATACATATTCTTCATACAATTTATGTCTTCATATTCATCATAACTTCATACATATTCTTCATACAATTCCTGTCTTCATATTCATCATAACTTTATAAATATTCTTCATACAATTCATGTCTTCATATTCATCATAACTTTATACGTATTCTTCATACAATACATCTTTTAATATTAATCATAATTTCATACATATTCTTCGTACAATTCCTGTCTTCATATTCTTCATAACATCATACATATTCTTCATACAATTCCTATCTTCATATTCTTCATAACTTCATACATATTCTTCATACAATTCATATCCTCATATTCTTCATAACTTCATACATATTCTTCATACAATTCCTGTCTTCATATTCATCATAACTTCATACATTTTCTTCATATAATTCCTGTCTTCATATTCTTCTTAACTTCATACATATTCTTCATACAACTCATGTCATCATATTCATCATAACTTCATACATATTCTTCATACAATTCCTGTCTTCATATTCTTCATAACTTCATACATATTCTTCATACAATTCCTGTCTTCATATACTTCATAACTTCATACATATTCTTCATACAATTAATACCTTCATATTCATCATAACTTCATACATATTCTTCGTACAATTCCTGTCTTCATATTCTTTGTGCAATTCATGTTTTCATATTCTTCATAAATTCTACATATTCTTCATACAATTCCTGTCTTCATATTCTTTATAACTTCATACATATTCTTCAGACAATTTATGTCTTCATATTCTTTATACCTTCGTACATATTCTTCGTACAATTCCTGTTTTCATATTCTTCATAACTTCATACATATTCTTCATACAATTCCTGTCTTCATATACATCATAACCTCTCACATATTCTTCATACAATTCATGTCTTCATATTCATCATAACTTCATACATATTCTTCATACAATTCATGTCTTCATATTCATCATAACTTCATACATATTCTTCTTACAATTCATGTCTTCATATTCTTCATAACTTCATACATATTCTTCATACAATTCCTTTCTTCATATTCTTCATAACTTCATACATAAACTTCATACAATTCCTGTCTTCATATTCATCATAACTTCATACATATTCTTCATACAATTCCTGTCTTCATATTCTTCATAACTTCATACATATTCTTCATACAATTCATATCTTCATATTCTTCATAACTTCATACATATTCTTCGTACAATTCCTGTCTTCATATTCTTTGTACAATTCATGTTTTCATATTCTTCATACATATCCTGTCTTCTTATTCTTTATAACTTCATACATATTCTTCAGACAATTCATGTCTTTATATCCTTTATAACTTCGTACATATTCTCCGTACAATTTCTGTCTTCATATTCTTCATAACTTCATACATATTCTTCATACAATTCCTGTCTTCATATACATCATAACCTCATACATATTTTTCTTACAATTCATGTCTTCATATTCATCATAACTTCATACATATTATTCATACAATTCCTGTCTTCATATTCATCATAACTTCAAACATATTCTTCATACAATTCCTGTCTTCATATTCTTCATAACTTCATACATATTCTTCATACAATTCCTGTCTTCATATTCATCATAACTTTATACATATTTTTCATAATATTCCTGTCTTCATATTCATCTTAACTTTATACATATTCTTCATACAATTCCTGTCTTCATATTCTTCATAACTTCATACATATTCTTCGTACAATTCCTGTCTTTATATTCTTCATAACTTCATACATATTCTTCATATTTTTCATGTCTTCATATTCTTCATAACTTCATACATATTCTTCATACAATTCATGTTTTCATATTCATCATAACTTCATACATATTCTTCATACAGTTACTGTCTTCATATTCTTTATAACTTCATACATATACTTCCTACAATTCCTGTCTTCATATTCTTCATAACTTCATACATATTTTTCATACAATTCCTGTCTTCATATGCATCATAATTTCATACATATTTTATATAAAATTCATGTCTCCATATTCATCATAACTTCATTCATATTCTTTATACAATGCATGTCTTCATATTCTTTATAACTTCGTACATATTCTTCATACCATTCCTGTCTTCATATTCATCATAACTTTATACATATTCTTCATACAATTTATGTCTTCATATTCATCATAACTTCATACATATTCTTCATACAATTCCTGTCTTCATATTCATCATAACTTTATACATATTCTTCATACAATTCATGTCTTCATATTCATCAAAACTTTATACGTATTCTTCATACAATACCTCTTTTCATATTAATCATAATTTCATACATATTCTTCGTACAATTCCTGTCTTCATATTCTTCATAACTTCATACATATTCTTCATACAATTCCTGTCTTCATATTCTTCATAACTTCATACATATTCTTCATACAATTCATATCTTAATATACTTCATAACTTCATACATATTTTTCGTACAATTCCTGTCTTCATATTCATCGTACAATTCATGTTTTCATATTCTTCGTGACTTCATACATATTCTTCATACAATTCCTGTCTTCTTATTCTTTATAACTTCATACATATTCTTCAGACAATTCATGTCTTTATATCCTTTATAACTTCGTACATATTCTTCGTACAATTCCTGTCTTCATATTCTTCATAACTTCATACATATTCTTCATACAATTCCTGTCTTCATATACATCATAACCTCGTACATATTCTTCATACAAATCATGTCTTCATATTCATCATAACTTCATACATATTCTTAATACAATTCATGTCTTCATATTTATCATAACTTCATACATATTCTTCATACAATTCATGTCTTCATATTCATCATGACTTCATACATATTCTTCATACAATTCCTGTCTTCATATTCATCATAACTTCATACATAAACTTCATACAATTCCTGTCTTCATATTCATCATAACTTCATACATATTTTTCTCACAATTCATGTCTTCATATTCATCATAACTTCATACATATTCTTCATACAATTCCTGTTTTCATATTCTTCATAACTTCATACATATTCTTCATACAATTCCTGTCTTCATATTCATCATAACTTTATACATATTTTTCATAATATTCCTGTCTTCATATTCATCATAACTTTATACATATTCTTCATACAATTCCTGTCTTCATATTCTTCATAACTTCATACATATTCTACGTACAATTCCTGTCTTCATATTCTTCAAAACTTCATACATATTCTTCATACAATTCATGTCTTCATATTCTTCATAATTTCATACATATTCTTCTTACAATTCCTTTCTCCATATTCATCAATACTTCATACATATTCTTCATACAATTCATGTCTTCATATTCTACATACCTTCATACATATTCTTCATACAATTCCTGTCTTCATATTCATCATAACTTTATACGTATTCTTCATACAATTCATCTTTTCATATTCATCATAATTTCATACATATTCTTCGTATAATTCCTGTCTTCATATTCTTCATAACTGCATACATATTCTTCATACAATTCCTGTCTTCATATTCTTCATAACTTCATAAATATTCTTCATACAATTCATATCTTCATATTCTTCATAACTTCATACATATTCTTCGTACAATTCCTGTCTTCATATTCTTCGTACAATTCATGTTTTCATATTCTTCATAACTTCATACATATTCTTCATACAATTCCTGTCTTCATATTCTTTATAATTTCATACATATTCTTCATACAATTCCTGTCTTCAGTGTCTTCATTACTTCATACATATACTTCATACAATTAATGTCTTCATATTCTTCATAACTTCATAAATATTCTTCATACAATTCCTGTCTTGTTGCGGGGCCTATAAGTATGTCGACCCCGCAAATGAATTTATGTGAATGAGAACAGCCAAAGCAATATGAAGGAACAAAGGTGAGATAATGATAATTACAAATGGCAATTTATTTCGTCGTATTTACAAGCGTGAATGTAAATGTCCGTGGCGGTTGTATGTGTTCGCAGCTGGGCGTTCGACGAGGGTCGCTGGCGTAGGTCGAGTCGTTGAGTACAGCTAGATGTTGGATGCCGGTAAGTTGAGGTCGGTCGAGTCGTTGAGTTCAGCTAGATGGTCGGTGCTGGTCGTTGGGTACAGCTAGATGGTCGATCGAGGTTGGTAGATCGATATCCCTGGTTGTGACGGTATGTTGTGGTTAACCAAGGGTGTGTCGATCGGGTTGTTGACTCGTACGACGGGTCGTACGTGAGTCAGGTGTTGCAGTGGTAGAACAGTCCGTAACAGCGAGTCGTTACGTGGACTGCGTGGTACCTTGCAAGAGCGTCGAGTTCGGTAGATCGACATCCTCGGTTATGACGATATGTTGGATTAACCGGGGGTGTGTCGGCCTGGTTTCTGGCTCGTACAGCGGGTTGTACGTGAGCCGGTTGTTGCAGTGGTAGAACAGTCCGTAACAGCGAGTCGTTACGTGGACTGCGTTGTACCTTGCAAGAGTGTCGAGGTCGAGGAAAGGCTAGGGCCTTGCTGGGCCCCCTAGCCGTGCGGACGTATCGGACGGGAACGAAAGCTTTGCCGTGTCAAAGCCGTGCGGACAATGGCTATGGCTAGGTTCGCGCCAAAGCCGTGCGGACGAGCGGACGAGAGCGAAGGCTTTGTCGGGTCAAAGCCGTGCGGGCGAGCGGACAAGAGCGAAGGCTTTGTCGGGTCAAAGCCGTGCGGGCGAGCTGACAGGAACGAAGGCTTTGTCGGGTCAAAGCCGAGCTGACGAGCGGACAGGAGCGAAGGCTTTGTCGGGTCAAAACCGTGCAGGCGAGCGGACGAGAGCGAAGGCTTTGTCGGGTCAAAGCCGTGCGGACGAGCGGACGAGAGCGAAGGCTTTGTCGGGTCAAAGCCGAGCTGACGAGCGAACAGGCCATGAGGCCGAGGCTAAGATGGGCGTTATCTTAGCGCTGCGCAGATAGTGAAGCCGTAGCTAAAGGCTGGTCCGTGCCATTAGCGCTGCGCAGCTTATCGGACTATCGGAACCGACTGAGAGTTAAGACCGGTTGGTCTTAGAATCCGTCTTCGTGTTTGCCGCCTGGCCGTCTACTTCGACTGATCATTACTGACCAGTCAGAGATGCTCTGACCCGCAGACAGAGACCTCTTATGGTCCTAAAAAGGACCTTTGTGCATACCTATGTAGGTGGGAGAAAGGCAGGTCTACCACGAGAAGTGGGACCAACGCCGTAAGTTAAGGTGAATGCGACCGCACAGAATGCGGGATTCCTCCTTAATGAGCTTCGCCAGGAGCGGGCCGTAGTATTTGTCGCTGCCTCCCACCAGACACGACATGACACAAGGTCAAAAGCCCGAAGGCCAATTAAAGTGGGGATAAAGGGGAGGGGAAGGTCGGGAAGGAGCCAAGACTCGAACCCTGCTTGTCTGTGCTGCTCATCGGCTCACTTAGTGCAATGTGAGCCTGATGAGGCAAGCAGTTTCACGAACCCAAATGTGGGTCCGGGCACGTATGCCAGTTAACGGCTTAAAGTAGACGCTTGGTCTAGTGCCGTACAAAGGGGACAAAAGTGCAGCTCGCCCACCCGAAGGTTGCCCAGCCGAAGCTGGGGGCCTATTCGGCCCCGAGTCTGCTCTTGGTTTCGAGCGCCCATCCGGCACGAATGCCAGACGGCCCAGCTAAAAAGCCGGGGCGGGCCGTTTAAGCGTTGAAAAGGGCTTGCTGATATTTCGAAGGTGCTGTGACACACAGCTCCAGCCGCGTGGATATAAAATTCTTTGATAAAAAATGAGTGTAGCCGTAAAGTATTTTCCTAACCTGCTATAGGCTGGCGACGACTATTAGTTCAAGTCTTATCAGGTAATTTTTGGCCGAAGTGTTTTGTGAATGTTATTAATTTTAATTCTCCCTTTTCTTTTAGCTATAACTAGATGTCAAGGTCGTTAGCAAGAAAAAAGGGCTTAGTCAGTTCCGGTCGTACTCGGATATAATCGTCCTAACTCGGGCGTGTAATTTAATATGTTTTAGGTTTATCGGCAGGTCGCGGCAAGGGTTTGTCGGCCGGTCGCGGCAGTCTTAATATTCTCTATAATTTCATACATATTCTTCTGACAATTCATGTCTTTATATTCTTTATAACTTCGTACACATTCTTCGTACAATTCCTGTCTTCATATTCTTCATAACTTCATACATATTCTTTATACAATTGCTGTCTTCATATACATCATAACTTCATACATATTCTTCATACAATTCATGTCTTCATATTCATCATAACTTCATACATATTCTTCATACAATTCCTGTCTTCATATTCTTCATGACTACATACATATTCTTCATACAATTCCTGTCTTCATTTGCATCATAATTTCATACATAATTTATATAAAATTCATGTCCCCATATTCATCATAACTTCATACATATTCTTTATACAATGCATGTCTTCATATTCTTCATAACTTCATACATATTCTTCATACCATTCCTGTCTTCATATTCATCATAACTTCATACATATTCTGCTTACAATTCATGTCTTCATATTCATCATAACTTCATACATATTCTTCATACAATTCCTGTCTTCATATTCTTCAAAATTTCATACATATTCTTCATACAATTCCTGTCTTCATATTCATCATAACTTCATACATATTCTTCATACAATTCATGTCTTCATATTCATCAATACTTCATACATATTCTTCATACAATTCCTGTCTTCATATTCATCATAAGTTCATACATATTCTTCATACAATTCCTGTCTTCATATTTATCATAACTTCATACATATTCTTCATACAATTCCTGTCTTCATATTCTTCATAACTTCATACATATTCTTCGTACAATTCCTGTCTTCATATTCTTCATAACTTCATACGTATTCTTCATACAATGCATGTCTTCATATTCTCCATAAATTCATACATATTCTTCATACTATTCCTGTCTTCATATTCATCATAACTTCATACATATTCTTCATATAATTCCTGTCTTCATATTCTTCTTAACTTCATATATATTCTTCATACAACTCATGTCATCATATTCTTCATAACTTCATACATATTCTTCATACAATTCCAGTCTTCATATGCATCATAATTTCATACATATTTTATATAAAATTCATGTCTCCATATTCATCATGACTTCATACATATTCTTTATACAATGCATGTCTTCATATTCTTCATAACTTAATACATATTCTTCATACCATTCCTGTCTTCATATTCATCATAACTTCATACATATTCTTCATACAATTCATGTCTTCATATTCATCATAACTTCATACATATTCTTCATACAATTCCTGTCTTCATATTCATCATAACTTTATACATATTCTTCATACAATTCATGTCTTCATATTCATCATAACTTTATACGTATTCTTCATACAATTATCTTTTCATATTCATCATCATTTCATACATTTTCTTCATACAATTCCCGTCTTCATGTTCTTCATAACTTCATACATATTCTTCATACAATTAATATCTTCATATTCTTCATAACTTCATACATATCGTTCGTACAATTCCTGTCTTCATATTCTTTGTACAATTCCTGTTTTCATGTTCTTCATAAATTCATACATATTCTTCATACAATTCCTGTCTTCATATTCTTTATTACTTCATACATATTCTTCAGACAATTGATGTCTTTATATACTTTATAACTTCATACATATTCTTCGTACAAATCCTCTCTTCATATTCTTCATAACTTCATAAATATTCTTCATACAATTCCTGTCTTCATATACATCATAACCTCATACATATTCTTCATACAATTCCTGTCTTCATATTCATCATAACTTCACCCATATTCTTCATATAATTCCTGTCTTCATATTCTTCTTAACTTCATAGATATTCTTCATACAACTCATATCATCATATTCATCATAACTTCATACATATTCTTCATACAATTCCAGTCTTCATATTCATCAAAACTTCATACATATTTTTCATACAATTCCTGTCTTCATATTCATCATAACTTCATACATATTCTTCATACAATTCATGTCTTCACATTCTTCATAACTTCATACATAATCTTCATACAATTCCTGTCTTCATATTCTTCATAACTTCATACATATTCTTCATACAATTAATGTTTTCATATTCATCATAACGTCCTACATATTCTTCATACAATTCCTGTCTTCATATTCTTTACAACTTCATACATATTCTTCCTACCATTCCTGTCTTCATATTCTTCATAACTTCATACATATTCTTCGTACAATTCCTGTCTTCATTTGCATCATAATTTCATACATAATTTATATAAAATTCATGTCCCCATATTCATCATAACTTCATACATATTCTTTATACAATGCATGTCTTCATATTCTTCATAACTTCATACATATTCTTCATACCATTCCTGTCTTCATATTTATCATAACTTCATACATATTCTGCTTATAATTCATGTCTTCATATTCATCATAACTTCATACATATTCTTCATACAATTCCTGTCTTCATATTCTTCAAAATTTCATACATATTCTTCATACAATTCCTGTCTTCATATTCATCATAACTTCATACATATTCTTCATACAATTCATGTCTTCATATTCATCAATACTTCATACATATTCTTCATACAATTCCTGTCTTCATATTCATCATAACTTCATACATATACTTCGTACAATTCCTGTCTTCATATTCATCATAACTTCATACATATTCTTCATACAATTCCTGTCTTCATATTCTTCATAACTTCATACATATTCTTCGTACAATTCCTGTCTTCATATTCTTCATAACTTCATACATATTCTTCATACAATGCATGTCTTCATATTCATCATAACTTCATACATATTCTTCATACAATTCCTGTCTTCATATTTATCATAACTTCATACATATTCTTCATACAATTCATGTCTTCATATTCATCAATACTTCATACATATTCTTCATACAATTCCTGTCTTCATATTCTTCATAACTTCATAGATATTCTTCATACAACTCATATCATCATATTCATCATAACTTCATACATATTCTTCATACAATTCCAGTCTTCATATTCATCAAAACTTCATACATATTTTTCATACAATTCCTGTCTTCATATTCATCATAACTTCATACATATTCTTCATACAATTCATGTCTTCACATTCTTCATAACTTCATACATAATCTTCATACAATTCCTGTCTTCATATTCTTCATAACTTCATACATATTCTTCATACAATTAATGTTTTCATATTCATCATAACGTCCTACATATTCTTCATACAATTCCTGTCTTCATATTCTTTACAACTTCATACATATTCTTCCTACCATTCCTGTCTTCATATTCTTCATAACTTCATACATATTCTTCGTACAATTCCTGTCTTCATTTGCATCATAATTTCATACATAATTTATATAAAATTCATGTCCCCATATTCATCATAACTTCATACATATTCTTTATACAATGCATGTCTTCATATTCTTCATAACTTCATACATATTCTTCAAACCATTCCTGTCTTCATATTTATCATAACTTCATACATATTCTGCTTATAATTCATGTCTTCATATTCATCATAACTTCATACATATTCTTCATACAATTCCTGTCTTCATATTCTTCAAAATTTCATACATATTCTTCATACAAATCCTGTCTTCATATGCTTCATAACCTCATACATATTCTTCATACAATTCATGTCTTCATATTCATCAATACTTCATACATATTCTTCATACAATTCCTGTCTTCATATTCATCATAACTTCATACATATACTTCGTACAATTCCTGTCTTCATATTCATCATAACTTCATACATATTCTTCATACAATTCCTGTCTTCATATTCTTCATAACTTCATACATATTCTTCGTACAATTCCTGTCTTCATATTCTTCATAACTTCATACATATTCTTCATACAATGCATGTCTTCATATTCATCATAAATTCATACATATTCTTCATACCATTCCTGTCTTCATATTCATCATAACTTCATACATATTCTTCATACAATTCATGTCTTCATATTCATCATAACTTCATACATATTCTTCATACAATTCCTGTCTTCATATTCATCATAACTTTATACATATTCTTCATACAATTCATGTCTTCATATTCATCATAACTTTATACGTATTCTTCATACAATAATCTTTTCATATTCATCATCATTTCATACATTTTCTTCATACAATTCCCGTCTTCATATTCTTCATAACTTCATACATATTCTTCATACAATTAATATCTTCATATTCTTCATAACTTCATACATATCGTTCGTACAATTCCTGTCTTCATATTCTTTGTACAATTCCTGTTTTCATGTTCTTCATAAATTCATACATATTCTTCATACAATTCCTGTCTTCATATTCTTTATTACTTCATACATATTCTTCAGACAATTGATGTCTTTATATACTTTATAACTTCATACATATTCTTCGTACAAATCCTCTCTTCATATTCTTCATAACTTCATAAATATTCTTCATACAATTCCTGTCTTCATATACATCATAACCTCATACATATTCTTCATACAATTCCTGTCTTCATATTCATCATAACTTCACCCATATTCTTCATATAATTCCTGTTATCATATTCTTCTTAACTTCATAGATATTCTTCATACAACTCATATCATCATATTCATCATAACTTCATACATATTCTTCATACAATTCCAGTCTTCATATTCATCAAAACTTCATACATATTTTTCATACAATTCCTGTCTTCATATTCATCATAACTTCATACATATTCTTCATACAATTCATGTCTTCACATTCTTCATAACTTCATACATAATCTTCATACAATTCCTGTCTTCATATTCTTCATAACTTCATACATATTCTTCATACAATTAATGTTTTCATATTCATCATAACGTCCTACATATTCTTCATACAATTCCTGTCTTCATATTCTTTACAACTTCATACATATTCTTCCTACCATTCCTGTCTTCATATTCTTCATAACTTCATACATATTCTTCGTACAATTCCTGTCTTCATTTGCATCATAATTTCATACATAATTTATATAAAATTCATGTCCCCATATTCATCATAACTTCATACATATTCTTTATACAATGCATGTCTTCATATTCTTCATAACTTCATACATATTCTTCATACCATTCCTGTCTTCATATTTATCATAACTTCATACATATTCTGCTTATAATTCATGTCTTCATATTCATCATAACTTCATACATATTCTTCATACAATTCCTGTCTTCATATTCTTAAAAATTTCATACATATTCTTCATACAATTCCTGTCTTCATATTCATCATAACTTCATACATATTCTTCATACAATTCATGTCTTCATATTCATCAATACTTCATACATATTCTTCATACAATTCCTGTCTTCATATTCATCATAACTTCATACATATACTTCGTACAATTCCTGTCTTCATATTCATCATAACTTCATACATATTCTTCATACAATTCCTGTCTTCATATTCTTCATAACTTCATACATATTCTTCGTACAATTCCTGTCTTCATATTCTTCATAACTTCATACATATTCTTCATACAATGCATGTCTTCATATTCATCATAACTTCATACATATTCTTCATACAATTCCTGTCTTCATATTTATCATAACTTCATACATATTCTTCATACAATTCATGTCTTCATATTCATCAATACTTCATACATATTCTTCATACAATTCCTGTCTTCATATTCTTCATAACTTCATAGATATTCTTCATACAACTCATATCATCATATTCATCATAACTTCATACATATTCTTCATACAATTCCAGTCTTCATATTCATCAAAACTTCATACATATTTTTCATACAATTCCTGTCTTCATATTCATCATAACTTCATACATATTCTTCATACAATTCATGTCTTCACATTCTTCATAACTTCATACATAATCTTCATACAATTCCTGTCTTCATATTCTTCATAACTTCATACATATTCTTCATACAATTAATGTTTTCATATTCATCATAACGTCCTACATATTCTTCATACAATTCCTGTCTTCATATTCTTTACAACTTCATACATATTCTTCCTACCATTCCTGTCTTCATATTCTTCATAACTTCATACATATTCTTCGTACAATTCCTGTCTTCATTTGCATCATAATTTCATACATAATTTATATAAAATTCATGTCCCCATATTCATCATAACTTCATACATATTCTTTATACAATGCATGTCTTCATATTCTTCATAACTTCATACATATTCTTCATACCATTCCTGTCTTCATATTTATCATAACTTCATACATATTCTGCTTATAATTCATGTCTTCATATTCATCATAACTTCATACATATTCTTCATACAATTCCTGTCTTCATATTCTTCAAAATTTCATACATATTCTTCATACAATTCCTGTCTTCATATTCATCATAACTTCATACATATTCTTCATACAATTCATGTCTTCATATTCATCAATACTTCATACATATTCTTCATACAATTCCTGTCTTCATATTCATCATAACTTCATACATATACTTCGTACAATTCCTGTCTTCATATTCATCATAACTTCATACATATTCTTCATACAATTCCTGTCTTCATATTCTTCATAACTTCATACATATTCTTCGTACAATTCCTGTCTTCATATTCTTCATAACTTCATACATATTCTTCATACAATGCATGTCTTCATATTCATCATAACTTCATACATATTCTTCATACAATTCCTGTCTTCATATTTATCATAACTTCATACATATTCTTCATACAATTCATGTCTTCATATTCATCAATACTTCATACATATTCTTCATACAATTCCTGTCTTCATATTCTTCATAACTTCATAGATATTCTTCATACAACTCATATCATCATATTCATCATAACTTCATACATATTCTTCATACAATTCCAGTCTTCATATTCATCAAAACTTCATACATATTTTTCATACAATTCCTGTCTTCATATTCATCATAACTTCATACATATTCTTCATACAATTCATGTCTTCACATTCTTCATAACTTCATACATAATCTTCATACAATTCCTGTCTTCATATTCTTCATAACTTCATACATATTCTTCATACAATTAATGTTTTCATATTCATCATAACGTCCTACATATTCTTCATACAATTCCTGTCTTCATATTCTTTACAACTTCATACATATTCTTCCTACCATTCCTGTCTTCATATTCTTCATAACTTCATACATATTCTTCGTACAATTCCTGTCTTCATTTGCATCATAATTTCATACATAATTTATATAAAATTCATGTCCCCATATTCATCATAACTTCATACATATTCTTTATACAATGCATGTCTTCATATTCTTCATAACTTCATACATATTCTTCAAACCATTCCTGTCTTCATATTTATCATAACTTCATACATATTCTGCTTATAATTCATGTCTTCATATTCATCATAACTTCATACATATTCTTCATACAATTCCTGTCTTCATATTCTTCAAAATTTCATACATATTCTTCATACAAATCCTGTCTTCATATGCTTCATAACCTCATACATATTCTTCATACAATTCATGTCTTCATATTCATCAATACTTCATACATATTCTTCATACAATTCCTGTCTTCATATTCATCATAACTTCATACATATACTTCGTACAATTCCTGTCTTCATATTCATCATAACTTCATACATATTCTTCATACAATTCCTGTCTTCATATTCTTCATAACTTCATACATATTCTTCGTACAATTCCTGTCTTCATATTCTTCATAACTTCATACATATTCTTCATACAATGCATGTCTTCATATTCATCATAAATTCATACATATTCTTCATACCATTCCTGTCTTCATATTCATCATAACTTCATACATATTCTTCATACAATTCATGTCTTCATATTCATCATAACTTCATACATATTCTTCATACAATTCCTGTCTTCATATTCATCATAACTTTATACATATTCTTCATAAAATTCATGTCTTCATATTCATCATAACTTTATACGTATTCTTCATACAATAATCTTTTCATATTCATCATCATTTCATACATTTTCTTCATACAATTCCCGTCTTCATATTCTTCATAACTTCATACATATTCTTCATACAATTAATATCTTCATATTCTTCATAACTTCATACATATCGTTCGTACAATTCCTGTCTTCATATTCTTTGTACAATTCCTGTTTTCATGTTCTTCATAAATTCATACATATTCTTCATACAATTCCTGTCTTCATATTCTTTATTACTTCATACATATTCTTCAGACAATTGATGTCTTTATATACTTTATAACTTCATACATATTCTTCGTACAAATCCTCTCTTCATATTCTTCATAACTTCATAAATATTCTTCATACAATTCCTGTCTTCATATACATCATAACCTCATACATATTCTTCATACAATTCATGTCGTCATATTCCTTATAACTTCATACATATTCTTCATACAATTCATGTCTTCATATTCATCATAACTTCATACATAAACTTCATACAATTCCCGTCTTCATATTCATCATAACTTCATACATATTCTGCTTACAATTCATGTCTTCATATTTATCATAACTTCATACATATTCTTCATACAAATCCTGTCTTCATATTCATCATAACTTCATACATATTCTTCATACAATTCATGTCTTCATATTCATCAATACTTCATACATATTCTTCATACAATTCCTGTCTTCATATTCATCATAACTTCATACATATTCTTCATACAATTCCTGTATTCATGTTCATCATAACTTCATACATATACTTCGTACAATTCCTGTCTTCATATTCATCATTACTTCATACATATTCTTCATAAAATTCCTTTTTTCATATTCATCATAACTTTATACATATTCTTCATACAATTCCTGTCTTCATATTCTTCATAACTTCATACATATTCTTTGTACGATTCCTGTCTTCATATTCTTCATAACTTCATACATATTCTTCATACAATGCATGTCTTCATATTCTTCATAAATTCATACATATTCTTCATACAATTCCTGTCTTCATATTCATCATAACTTCACCCATATTCTTCATATAATTCCTGTCTTCATATTCTTCTTAACTTCATAGATATTCTTCATACAACTCATATCATCATATTCATCATAACTTCATACATATTCTTCATACAATTCCAGTCTTCATATTCATCAAAACTTCATACATATTTTTCATACAATTCCTGTCTTCATATTCAACATAACTTAATACATATTCTTCATACAATTCATGTCTTCACATTCTTCATAACTTCATACATAATCTTCATACAATTCCTGTCTTCATATTCTTCATAACTTCATACATATTCTTCATACAATTAATGTTTTCATATTCATCATAACGTCCTACATATTCTTCATACAATTCCTGTCTTCATATTCTTTACAACTTCATACATATTCTTCCTACCATTCCTATCTTCATATTCTTCATAACTTCATACATATTCTTCGTACAATTCCTGTCTTCATTTGCATCATAATTTCATAGATAATTTATATAAAATTCATGTCCCCATATTCATCATAACTTCATACATATTCTTTATACAATGCATGTCTTCATATTCTTCATAACTTCATACATATTCTTCATACCATTCCTGTCTTCATATTTATCATAACTTCATACATATTCTGCTTATAATTCATGTCTTCATATTCATCATAACTTCATACATATTCTTCATACAATTCCTGTCTTCATATTCTTAAAAATTTCATACATATTCTTCATACAATTCCTGTCTTCATATTCATCATAACTTCATACATATTCTTCATACAATTCATGTCTTCATATTCATCAATACTTCATACATATTCTTCATACAATTCCTGTCTTCATATTCATCATAACTTCATACATATACTTCGTACAATTCCTGTCTTCATATTCATCATAACTTCATACATATTCTTCATACAATTCCTGTCTTCATATTCTTCATAACTTCATACATATTCTTCGTACAATTCCTGTCATCATATTCTTCATAACTTCATACATATTCTTCATACAATGCATGTCTTCATATTCATCATAACTTCATACATATTCTTCATACAATTCCTGTCTTCATATTTATCATAACTTCATACATATTCTTCATACAATTCATGTCTTCATATTCATCAATACTTCATACATATTCTTCATACAATTCCTTTCTTCATATTCTTCATAACTTCATAGATATTCTTCATACAACTCATATCATCATATTCATCATAACTTCATACATATTCTTCATACAATTCCAGTCTTCATATTCATCAAAACTTCATACATATTTTTCATACAATTCCTGTCTTCATATTCATCATAACTTCATACATATTCTTCATACAATTCATGTCTTCACATTCTTCATAACTTCATACATAATCTTCATACAATTCCTGTCTTCATATTCTTCATAACTTCATACATATTCTTCATACAATTAATGTTTTCATATTCATCATAACGTCCTACATATTCTTCATACAATTCCTGTCTTCATATTCTTTACAACTTCATACATATTCTTCCTACCATTCCTGTCTTCATATTCTTCATAACTTCATACATATTCTTCGTACAATTCCTGTCTTCATTTGCATCATAATTTCATACATAATTTATATAAAATTCATGTCCCCATATTCATCATAACTTCATACATATTCTTTATACAATGCATGTCTTCATATTCTTCATAACTTCATACATATTCTTCATACCATTCCTGTCTTCATATTTATCATAACTTCATACATATTCTGCTTATAATTCATGTCTTCATATTCATCATAACTTCATACATATTCTTCATACAATTCCTGTCTTCATATTCTTCAAAATTTCATACATATTCTTCATACAAATCCTGTCTTCATATTCTTCATAACTTCATACATATTCTTCATACAATTCATGTCTTCATATTCATCAATACTTCATACATATTCTTCATACAATTCCTGTCTTCATATTCATCATAACTTCATACATATACTTCGTACAATTCCTGTCTTCATATTCATCATAACTTCATACATATTCTTCATACAATTCCTGTCTTCATATTCTTCATAACTTCATACATATTCTTCGTACAATTCCTGTCTTCATATTCTTCATAACTTCATACGTATTCTTCATACAATGCATGTCTTCATATTCATCATAAATTCATACATATTCTTCATACAATTCCTGTCTTCATATTTATCATAACTTCATACATATTCTTCATACAATTCATGTCTTCATATTCATCAATACTTCATACATATTCTTCATACAATTCCTGTCTTCATATTCTTCATAACTTCATACGTATTCTTCATATAATTAATATCTTCATATTCTTCATAACTTCATACATATTCTTCGTACAATGCGTGTCTTCATATTCTTTGTACAATTCATGTTTTCATATTCTTCATAAATTCATACATATTCTTCATACAATGCATGTCTTCAATTTCATCATAACTTCATACATATTCTTCATACAATTCCTGTCTTCATATTTATAATAACTTCATACATATTCTTCATATAAATCCTGTCTTCATATTCTTCATAACTTCATACATATTCTTTATACAACTCATGTCATCATATACATCAAAACTTCATACATATTCGTCATACAATTCCAGTCTTCATATTCATCAAAACATCATACATATTTTTCATACAATTCCTCTCTTCATATTCCTCATAACTTCATACATATTCTTCATACAATTCATGTCTTCACATTCTTCATAACTTCATACATATTCTTCATACAATTCATGTCTTCATATTCATCATAACTTCATACATATTCTTCTTACAATTCATGTCGTCATATTCTTCATAACTTCATACATATTCTTCATACAATTCCTGTCTTCATATTCTTCATAACTTCGTACCTATTCTTCATACAATTCCTGTCTTCATAGTCATCATAACTTTATACATATTCTATATAATATTCCTGTCTTCATTTTAATCATAACTTTATACATATTCTTCATACAATTCCTGTCTTCATATTCATCATAACTTCATACATATTCTTCATACAACTCATGTCATCATATTCATCATAACTTCATACACATTCTTCATACAATTCCTGTCTTCATATTACTCAAAACTTCATACATATTTTTCATACAATTACTGTCTTCATATTTATCATAACTTCATACATATTCTTCATACAATTCATGTCTTCACATTCTTCATAACTTCATACATATTCTTCATACAATTCCTGTCTTCATATTCTTCATAACTTCATACATATTCTTCATACATTTCATGTCTTCATATTCTTCATAACTTCATACATATTCTTCATACAATTCATGTTTTCATATTCATCATAACTTCATACATATTCTTCATACAATTCCTGTCTACATATTCTTTATAACTTCATACATATTCTTCCTACCATTCCTGTCTTCATATTCTTCATAACTTCATACATATTCTTCATACAATTCCTGTCTTCATATACTTCATAACTTCATACATATTCTTCATACAATTAATACCTTCATATTCATCATAATTTCATACATATTCTTCGCACAATTCCTGTCTTCATATTCTTTGTGCAATTCATGTTTTCATATTCTTCATAAATTCATACATATTCTTCATACAATTCCTGTCTTCATATTCTTTATAACTTCATACATATTCTTCAGACAATTCATGTCTTCATATTCTTTATACCTTCGTACATATTCTTCGTACAATTCCTGTTTTCATATTCTTCATAACTTCATACATATTCTTCATACAATTCCTGTCTTCATATGCATCATAACCTCTCACATATTCTTCATACAATTCATGTCTTCATATTCATCATAACTTCATACATATTCTTCATACAATTCATGTCTTCATATTCATCATAACTTCATACATATTCTTCTTACAATTCATGTCTTCATATTCTTCATAACTTCATACATATTCTTTATACAATTCCTTTCTTCATATTCTTCATAACTTCATACATAAACTTCATACAATTCCTGTCTTCATATTCATCATAACTTCATACATATTCTTCATACAATTCCTGTCTTCATATTCTTCATAACTTCATACATATTCTTCATAAAATTCATATCTTCATATTCTTCATAACTTCATACATATTCTTCGTACAATTCCTGTCTTCATATTCTTTGTACAATTCATGTTTTCATATTCTTCATACATATCCTGTCTTCTTATTCTTTATAACTTCATACATATTCTTCAGACAATTCATGTCTTTATATCCTTTATAACTTCGTACATATTCTTCGTACAATTTCTGTCTTCATATTCTTCATAACTTCATACATATTCTTCATACAATTCCTGTCTTCATATACATCATAACCTCATACATATTTTTCTTACAATTCATGTCTTCATATTCATCATAACTTCATACATATTCTTCATACAATTCCTGTCTTCATATTCTTCATAACTTCATACATATTCTTCATACAATTCCTGTCTTCATATTCATCATAACTTTATACATATTTTTCATAATATTCCTGTCTTCATATTCATCATAACTTTATACATATTCTTCATACAATTCCTGTCTTCATATTCTTCATAACTTCCTACATATTCTTCATACAATTCATGTCTTCATATTCATCAATACTTCATACATATTCTTCATACAATTCCTGTCTTCATATTCTTCATAACTTCATACGTATTCTTCATATAATTAATATCTTCATATTCTTCATAACTTCATACATATTCTTCGTACAATGCCTGTCTTCATATTCTTTGTACAATTCATGTTTTCATATTCTTCATAAATTCATACATATTCTTCATACAATGCATGTCTTCAATTTCATCATAACTTCATACATATTCTTCATACAATTCCTGTCTTCATATTTATAATAACTTCATACATATTCTTCATATAAATCCTGTCTTCATATTCTTCATAACTTCATACATATTCTTTATACAACTCATGTCATCATATACATCAAAACTTCATACATATTCGTCATACAATTCCAGTCTTCATATTCATCAAAACATCATACATATTTTTCATACAATTCCTCTCTTCATATTCATCATAACTTCATACATATTCTTCATACAATTCATGTCTTCATATTCATCATAACTTCATACATATTCTTCTTACAATTCATGTCGTCATATTCTTCATAACTTCATACATATTCTTCATACAATTCCTGTCTTCATATTCTTCATAACTTCGTACCTATTCTTCATACAATTCCTGTCTTCATAGTCATCATAACTTTATACATATTCTATATAATATTCCTGTCTTCATATTCATCATAACTTTATACATATTCTTCATACAATTCCTGTCTTCATATTCATCATAACTTCATACATATTCTTCATACAACTCATGTCATCATATTCATCATAACTTCATACACATTCTTCATACAATTCCTGTCTTCATATTACTCAAAACTTCATACATATTTTTCATACAATTACTGTCTTCATATTTATCATAACTTCATACATATTCTTCATACAATTCATGTCTTCACATTCTTCATAACTTCATACATATTCTTCATACAATTCCTGTCTTCATATTCTTCATAACTTCATAAATATTCTTCATACATTTCATGTCTTCATATTCTTCATAACTTCATACATATTCTTCATACAATTCATGTTTTCATATTCATCATAACTTCATACATATTCTTCATACAATTCCTGTCTACATATTCTTTATAACTTCATACATATTCTTCCTACCATTCCTGTCTTCATATTCTTCATAACATCATACATATTCTTCATACAATTCCTGTCTTCATATACTTCATAACTTCATACATATTCTTCATACAATTAATACCTTCATATTCATCATAATTTCATACATATTCTTCGTACAATTCCTGTCTTCATATTCTTTGTGCAATTCATGTTTTCATATTCTTCATAAATTCATACATATTCTTCATACAATTCCTGTCTTCATATTCTTTATAACTTCATACATATTCTTCAGACAATTCATGTCTTCATATTCTTTATACCTTCGTACATATTCTTCGTACAATTCCTGTTTTCATATTCTTCATAACTTCATACATATTCTTCATACAATTCCTGTCTTCATATGCATCATAACCTCTCACATATTCTTCATACAATTCATGTCTTCATATTCATCATAACTTCATACATATTCTTCATACAATTCATGTCTTCATATTCATCATAACTTCATACATATTCTTCTTACAATTCATGTCTTCATATTCTTCATAACTTCATACATATTCTTCATACAATTCCTTTCTTCATATTCTTCATAACTTCATACATAAACTTCATACAATTCCTGTCTTCATATTCATCATAACTTCATACATATTCTTCATACAATTCCTGTCTTCATATTCTTCATAACTTCATACATATTCTTCATAAAATTCATATCTTCATATTCTTCATAACTTCATACATATTCTTCATACAATTCCTGTCTTCATATTCTTTGTACAATTCATGTTTTCATATTCTTCATACATATCCTGTCTTCTTATTCTTTATAACTTCATACATATTCTTCAGACAATTCATGTCTTTATATCCTTTATAACTTCGTACATATTCTTCGTACAATTTCTGTCTTCATATTCTTCATAACTTCATACATATTCTTCATACAATTCCTGTCTTCATATACATCATAACCTCATACATATTTTTCTTACAATTCATGTCTTCATATTCATCATAACTTCATACATATTCTTCATACAATTCCTGTCTTCATATTCTTCATAACTTCATACATATTCTTCATACAATTCCTGTCTTCATATTCATCAGAACTTTATACATATTTTTCATAATATTCCTGTCTTCATATTCATCATAACTTTATACATATTCTTCATACAATTCCTGTCTTCATATTCTTCATAACTTCATACATATTCTTCGTACAATTCCTGTCTTCATATTCTTCATAACTTCATACATATTCTTCATATTTTTCATGTCTTCATATTCTTCATAACTTCATACATATTCTTCATACAATTCCTGTCTTCATATTCTTCATAACTTCATACATATTCTTCATACAGTTACTGTCTTCATATTCTTTATAACTTCATACATATACTTCCTACAATTCCTGTCTTCATATTCTTCATAACTTCATACATATTTTTCATACAATTCCTGTCTTCATATGCATCATAATTTCATACATATTTTATATAAAATTCATGTCTCCATATTCATCATAACTTCATTCATATTCTTTATACAATGCATGTCTTCATATTCTTTATAACTTCATACATATTCTTCATACCATTCCTGTCTTCATATTCATCATAACTTTATACATATTCTTCATACAATTTATGTCTTCATATTCATCATAACTTCATACATATTCTTCATACAATTCCTGTCTTCATATTCATCATAACTTTATACATATTCTTCATACAATTCATGTCTTCATATTCATCATAACTTTATACGTATTCTTCATACAATACCTCTTTTCATATTAATCATAATTTCATACATATTCTTCGTACAATTCCTGTCTTCATATTCTTCATAACTTCATACATATTCTTCATACAATTCCTGTCTTCATATTCTTCATAACTTCATACATATTCTTCATACAATTCATATCTTCATATTCTTCATAACTTCATACATATTTTTCGTACAATTCCTGTCTTCATATTCTTCGTACAATTCATGTTTTCATATTCTTCATGACTTCATACATATTCTTCATACAATTCCTGTCTTCTTATTCTTTATAACTTCATACATATTCTTCAGACAATTCATGTCTTTATATCCTTTATAACTTCGTACATATTCTTCGTACAATTCCTGTCTTCATATTCTTCATAACTTCATACATATTCTTCATACAATTCCTGTCTTCATATACATCATAACCTCATACATATTCTTCATACAAATCATGTCTTCATATTCATCATAACATCATACATATTCTTAATACAATTCATGTCTTCATATTTATCATAACTTCATACATATTCTTCATACAATTCATGTCTTCATATTCATCATGACTTCATACATATTCTTCATACAATTCCTGTCTTCATATTCATCATAACTTCATACATAAACTTCATACAATTCCTGTCTTCATATTCATCATAACTTCATACATATTTTTCTCACAATTCATGTCTTCATATTCATCATAACTTCATACATATTCTTCGTACAATTCCTGTCTTCATATTCTTTGTGCAATTCATGTTTTCATATTCTTCATAAATTCATACATATTCTTCATACAATTCCTGTCTTCATATTCTTTATAACTTCATACATATTCTTCAGACAATTCATGTCTTCATATTCTTTATACCTTCGTACATATTCTTCGTACAATTCCTGTTTTCATATTCTTCATAACTTCATACATATCCTTCATACAATTCCTGTCTTCATATACATCATAACCTCTCACATATTCTTCATACAATTCATGTCTTCATATTCATCATAACTTCATACATATTCTTCATACAATTCATGTCTTCATATTCATCATAACTTCATACATATTCTTCTTACAATTCATGTCTTCATATTCTTCATAACTTCATACATATTCTTCATACAATTCCTTTCTTCATATTCTTCATAAATTCATACATAAACTTCATACAATTCCTGTCTTCATATTCATCATAACTTCATACATATTCTTCATACAATTCCTGTCTTCATATTCTTCATAACTTCATACATATTCTTCATACAATTCATATCTTCATATTCTTCATAACTTCATACATATTCTTCGTACAATTCCTGTCTTCATATTCTTTGTACAATTAGTGTTTTCATATTCTTCATACATATCCTGTCTTCTTATTCTTCATAACTTCATACATATTCTTCAGACAATTCATGTCTTTACATCCTTTATAACTTCGTACATATTCTTCGTAGAATTTCTGTCTTCATATTCCTCATAACTTCATACATATTCTTCATACAATTCCTGTCTTCATATACATCATAACCTCATACATATTTTTCTTACAATTCATGTCTTCATATTCATCATAACTTCATACATATTCTTCATACAATTCCTGTCTTCATATTCATCATAACTTCATACATATTCTTCATACAATTCCTGTCTTCATATTCTTCATAACTTCATACATATTCTTCATACAATTCCTGTCTTCATATTCATCATAACTTTATACATATTTTTCATAATATTCCTGTCTTCATATTCATCATAACTTTATACATATTCTTCATACAATTCCTGTCTTCATATTCTTCATAACTTCATACATATTCTTCGTACAATTCCTGTCTTCATATTCTTCATAACTTCATACATATTCTTCATATTTTTCATGTCTTCATATTCTTCATAACTTCATACATATTCTTCATACAATTCATGTTTTCATATTCATCATAACTTCATACATATTCTTCATACAGTTACTGTCTTCATATTCTTTATAACTTCATACATATACTTCCTACAATTCCTGTCTTCATATTCTTAATAAATTCATACATATTTTTCATACAATTCCTGTCTTCATATGCATCATAATTTCATACATATTTTATATAAAATTCATGTCTCCATATTCATCATAACTTCATTCATATTCTTTATACAATGCATGTCTTCATATTCTTTATAACTTCATACATATTCTTCATACCATTCCTGTCTTCATATTCATCATAACTTTATACATATTCTTCATACAATTTATGTCTTCATATTCATCATAACTTCATACATATTCTTCATACAATTCCTGTCTTCATATTCTTCATAACTTCATACATATTCTTCATACAATTCATATCTTCATATTCTTCATAACTTCATACATATTTTTCGTACAATTCCTGTCTTCATATTCTTCGTACAATTCATGTTTTCATATTCATCATGACTTCATACATATTCTTCATACAATTCCTGTCTTATTCTTTATAACTTCATACATATTCTTCAGACAATTCATGTCTTTATATCCTTTATAACTTCGTACATATTCTTCGTACAATTCCTGTCTTCATATTCTTCATAACTTCATACATATTCTTCATACAATTCCTGTCTTCATATACATCATAACCTCATACACATTCTTCATACAAATCATGTCTTCATATTCATCATAACTTCATACATATTCTTAATACAATTCATGTCTTCATATTTATCATAACTTCATACATATTCTTCATACAATTCATGTCTTCATATTCATCATGACTTCATACATATTCCTCATACAATTCCTGTCTTCATATTCATCATAACTTCATACATAAACTTCATACAATTCCTGTCTTCATATTCATCATAACATCATACATATTTTTCTCACAATTCATGTCTTCATATTCATCATAACTTCATACATATTCTTCATACAATTACTGTCTTCATATTCTTCATAACTTCATACATATTCTTCATACAATTCCTGTCTTCATATTCTTCATGACTTCATACATATTCTTCATACAATTCCTGTCTTCATTTGCATCATAATTTCATACATAATTTATATAAAATTCATGTCCCCATATTCATCATAACTTCATACATATTCTTTATACAATGCATGTCTTCATATTCTTCATAACTTCATACATATTCTTCATACCATTCCTGTCTTCATATTCATCATCACTTCATACATATTCTGCTTACAATTCATGTCTTCATATTCATCATAACTTCATACATATTCTTCATACAATTCCTGGCTTCTTATTCTTTACAACTTCATACATATTCTTCAGACAATTCATGTCTTTATATCCTTTATAACTTCTTACATATTCTTCGTACAATTCCTGTCTTCATATTCTTCATAACTTCATACATATTCTTCGTACATTTCCTGTCTTCATATTCTTCATAACCTCATACATATTCTTCATACAATTCAGGTATTCATATACTTCATAACTTCATACATATTCTTCATACAATACCTGTCTTCATATTTTTCATGACTTCATACATATTTTTCATACAATTCATGTCTTCATATTCCTCATGATATCATACATACTTTTCATACAATTCCTGTCTTCATATTCTTCATAACTTCATACATATTCTTCATACAATTCCCGTCTTCATATTCTTCATACAATTCATGTCTTCATATTCTTTATACAATTCATGTCTTCATATTCTTCATAACTTCATACACATTCTTCATACAATTCATGTCTTCATATTCTTCATAACTTCATACATATTCTTTATACAATTCCTGTCTTCATTTTCTTCATAACTTCATACATATTCTTCATACAATTCATGTCTTCATATTCTTCATAACTTTATACATATTCTTCATACAATTTATGTCTTCATATTCTTCATAACTTCATACATATTCTTCATACAATTAATGTCTTCATATTCTTCATAACTTCATACATATCCTTCATACAATTCATGTCTTCATATTCTTCATAAATTCATACATATTCTTCATACAATTCATGTCTTCATATTCTTCATAACTTCATACATATTCTTCATACAATTCCTGTCTTCATATTCTTCATACAATTCCAGTCTTCATAATCTTCATACAATTCATGTCTTCATATTCTTCATACAATTCATGTCTTTATATTCTTCATAACTTCATACATATTCTTCAGACAATTCATGTCTTCATATTCTTCATAACTTCATACATATTCTTCATACAATTCATGTCTTCATATTCTTCATAACTTCACACATATTCTTCATACAATTCATGTCTTCATATTCTTCATACCTTCATACATATTCTTCATAAAATTCCTGTCTTCATATTCTTCATAACTTCATAAATATTCTTCATACAATTCCTGTCTTCATATTTTTAATAACTTCATACATATTCTTCATACGATTCATGTCTTTATATTCTTCATAACTTCATGCATATTCTTCATACAATTCCTGTCTTCATATTCTTCATAACTTCATACATAGTCTTCATACAATTCCTGTCTTCATATTCTTCATAACTTCATACATATTCTTCATACAATTCCCGTCTTCATATTCTTCATACAATTCATGTCTTCATATTCTTTATACAATTCATGTCTTCATATTCTTCATAACTTCATACACATTCTTCATACAATTCATGTCTTCATATTCTTCATAACTTCATACATATCCTTCATACAATTCATGTCTTCATATTCTTCATAAATTCATACATATTCTTCATATAATTCATGTCTTCATATTCTTCATAACTTCATACATATTCTTCATGCAATTCCTGTCTTCATATTCTTCATACAATTCCCGTCTTCATATTCTTCATACAATTCATGTCTTCATATTCTTCCTACAATTAATGTCTTTATATTCTTCATAACTTCATACATATTCTTCATACAATTCCTGTCTCCATATTCTTCATAACTTCATACATATTCTTCATACAATTTCTGTCTTCATATTCATCATAACTTCATACATAGTCTTCAGACAATTCATGTCTTCATATTCTTTATAACTTCATACATATTCTTCATACAATTCAGGTCCTCATATTCATCATAACTTCATACATATTTTTCGTACAATTCCTGTCTTCATATTCAACATAACTTCGTACATTTTCTTCGTACAATTCATGTCTTCATATTCTTCATAACTTCATACATATTCTTCATACAATTCATGTCTTCATATTCTTCATACCTTCATACATATTCTTCATACAATTCCTGTCTTCATATTCTTCATAACTTCATACATATTCTTCATACAATTCCTGTCTTCATATTCTTCATAACTTCATACATATTGTTCATAAATTTCATGTCTTCATATTCTTCATAACTTCATACATATTCTTCATACAATTCATGTCTTCATATGCATCATAATTTCATACATATTTTTCATAAAATTCCTGTCTTCATATTCATCATAACTTCATACATATTCTTCATACAATTCATGTCTGCATATTCATCATAACTTAATACATATTCTTCATACAATTCCTGTCTTCATATTCATCATAACTTCATATATATTCTTCATACAATTCATGCCTTCATATTCTTTATAGCTTCATACATATTCTTCGTACAATTCCTGTCTTCATATTCTTTGTACAATTCATGTTTTCATATTCTTCATAACTTCATACATATTCTTCATACAATTCCTGTCTTCATATTCTTTATAACTTCATACATATTCTTCAGACAATTCATGTCTTCATATTCTTTATAACTTCGTACATATTCTTCGTACAATTCCTGTCTTCATATTCTTCATAACTTCATACATATTCTTCATACAATTCACGTATTCATATTCATAATAACTTCATACATATTCTTCATACAATTCCTGTCTTCATATACATCATAACTTCATACACATTCTTCATACAATTCATGTCTTCATATTCATCATAACTTCATACATATTCTTCACAAAATTCATGTCTTCATATTCATCACAACTTCATACATATTCTTCATACAATTCCTCTCTTCATATTCATCATAACTTCATACATAAACTTCATACAATTCCTGTCTTCATATTCTTCATAACTTCATACATATTCTTTATACTATTCATGTCTGCATATTCATCATAACTTCATACATATTCTTTATACAATGCATGTCTTCATATTCATCATAACTTCATACATATTCTTCATACAATTCCTGTCTTCATATTCATCATAACTTCATACATATTCTTCATACAATTCCTGTCTTCATATACATCATAACTTCATACATATTCTTCATACAATTCCTGTCTTCATATTCATCATAACTTCATAAATATTCTTCACACAATTCATGTCTACATATTCTACATACCTTCATACATATTCTTCATACAATGCATGTCTTCATATTCATCATAACTTTATACATATTCTTCATACAATTCCTGTCTTCATATTCATCATAACTTTATACGTATTCTTCATACAATTCATCTGTTCATATTCATCATAACTTCATACATATTCTTCGTACACTTCCTGTCTTCATAAACTTCATAACTGCATACATATTCTTTATACAATTCCTGTCTTCATATTCTTCATAACTTCATACATATTCTTCATACAATTCATATCTTCATATTCTTTATAGCTTCATACATATTCTTCGTACAATTCCTGTCTTCATAAACTTCATACAATGCATGTCTTCATATTCATCATAACTTCAAACATATTCTTCATACAATTCCTGTCTTCATATTCTTCATAACTTCCTACATATTCTTCATACAATTCCTTTCTTCATATTCATCATAACTTAATACATATTCTTCATACAATTCATGCCTTCATATTCATCAATACTTCATACATATTCTTCATACAATTCCTGTCTTCATATTCTCTTAACTTTATACATATTCTTCATACAACTCATGTCTTCATATTCATCATAACTTCATACATATTCTTCATACAATTCCTGTCTTCATATTCATCATACCTTCATACATATTTTTCATACAATTCCTGTCTTCATATTCATCATAACTTCATACATATTTTTCACACAATTGATGTCTTCATATTCTTCATAACTTCAAACATATTCTTCATACAATTCCTTTCTTCATATTCTTTATAACTTCATACATATTCTCCGTACAATTCCTGTCTCATAGTCTTCATAACTTCATACATGTTCTTCGTACAATTCCTGTCTTCATATTCTTCATAACTTCATACATATTCTTCATACAATTCATGTCTTCATATTCATCATAACTTCATACATATTCTTCATACAGTTCCTGTCTTCATATTCTTTATAACTTCATCATAACTTCATACATATTCTTCATACAATTCCTGTCTTCATATAGATCATAACTTCATACATTCATGTCTTCATTTCATCATAACTTCATACATATTCTTCATACAATTCATGTCTTCATATTCTTAATAACTTCGTACATATTCTTCATACAATTCCTGTCTTCATATTTTTCATAACTTCATACATATTCTTCATACAATTTATGTCTTCATATTCTTCATGACTTCATACATATTTTTCATACAATTCCTGTCTTCATATTCTTCATAACTTCATGCATATACTTCTTACAATTCATGTCTTCATATTCTTCATAACTTCATACATATTCTTCATACAATTCCTGTCTTCATATTCTTCATACCTTCATACATATTCTTCATAAAATTCCTGTCTTCATATTCTTCATAACTTCATAAATATTCTTCATACAATTCCTGTCTTCATATTTTTAATAACTTCATACATATTCTTCATACGATTCATGTCTTTATATTCTTCATAACTTCATGCATATTCTTCATACAATTCCTGTCTTCATATTCTTCATAACTTCATACATATTCTTCATACAATTCCTGTCTTTATATTCTTCATAACTTCATACATATTCTTCATAAATTTCATGTCTTCATATTCTTCATAACTTCATACATATTCTTCATACAATTCATGTCTTCATATGCATCATAATTTCATACATATTTTTCATAAAATTCCTGTCTTCATATTCATCATAACTTCATATATATTCTTCATACAATTCATGTCTGCATATTCATCATAACTTCATACATATTCTTCATACAATTCCTGTCTTCATATTCATCATAACTTCATATATATTCTTCATACAATTCATGCCTTCATATTCTTTATAGCTTCATACATATTCTTCGTACAATTCCTGTCTTCATATTCTTTGTACAATTCATGTTTTCATATTCTTCATAACTTCATACATATTCTTCATACAATTCCTGTCTTCATATTCTTTATAACTTCATACATATTCTTCAGACAATTCATGTCTTCATATTCTTTATAACTTCGTACATATTCTTCGTACAATTCCTGTCTTCATATTCTTCATAACTTCATACATATTCTTCATACAATTCATGTATTCATATTCATAATAACTTCATACATATTCTTCATAAAATTCCTGTCTCCATTTACATCATAACTTCATACACATTCTTCATACAATTCATGTCTTCATATTCATCATAACTTCATACATATTCTTCATAAAATTCATGTCTTCATATTCATCACAACTTCATACATATTCTTCATACAATTCCTCTCTTCATATTCATCATAACTTCATACATAAACTTCATACAATTCCTGTCTTCATATTCTTCATAACTTCATACATATTCTTTATACTATTCATGTCTGCATATTCATCATAACTTCATACATATTCTTCATACAATGCATGTCTTCATATTCATCATAACTTCATACATATTCTTCATACAATTCCTGTCTTCATATTCATCATAACTTCATACATATTCTTCATACAATTCCTGTCTTCATATACATCATAACTTCATACATATTCTTCATACAATTCCTGTCTTCATATTCATCATAACTTCATAAATATTCTTCACACAATTCATGTCTTCATATTCTACATACCTTCATACATATTCTTCATACAATGCATGTCTTCATATTCATCATAACTTTATACATATTCTTCATACAATTCCTGTCTTCATATTCATCATAACTTTATACGTATTCTTCATACAATTCATCTGTTCATATTCATCATAACTTCATACATATTCTTCGTACACTTCCTGTCTTCATAAACTTCATAACTGCATACATATTCTTTATACAATTCCTGTCTTCATATTCTTCATAACTTCATACATATTCTTCATACAATGCATATCTTCATATTCTTTATAGCTTCATACATATTCCTCGTACAATTCCTGTCTTCATAAACTTCATACAATGCATGTCTTCATATTCATCATAACTTCAAACATATTCTTCATACAATTCCTGTCTTCATATTCTTCATAACTTCCTACATATTCTTCATACAATTCCTGTCTTCATATTCATCATAACTTAATACATATTCTTCATACAATTCATGCCTTCATATTCATCAATACTTCATACATATTCTTCATACAATTCCTGTCTTCATATTCTCTTAACTTTATACATATTCTCCATACAACTCATGTCTTCATATTCACCATAACTTCATACATATTCTTCATACAATTCCTGTCTTCATATTCATCATACCTTCATACATATTTTTCATACAATTACTGTCTTCATATTCATCATAACTTCATACATATTTTTCACACAATTGATGTCTTCATATTCTTCATAACTTCAAACATATTCTTCATACAATTCCTTTCTTCATATTCTTTATAACTTCATACATATTCTTCGTACAATTCCTGTCTCATAGTCTTCATAACTTCATACATGTTCTTCGTACAATTCCTGTCTTCATATTCTTCATAACTTCATACATATTCTTCATACAATTCATGTCTTCATATTCATCATAACTTCATACATATTCTTCATACAGTTCCTGTCTTCATATTCTTTATAACTTCATCATAACTTCATACATATTCTTCATACAATTCCTGTCTTCATATAGATCATAACTTCATACATTCATGTCTTCATTTCATCATAACTTCATACATATTCTTCATACAATTCATGTCTTCATATTCTTAATAACTTCGTACATATTCTTCATACAATTCCTGTCTTCATATTTTTCATAACTTCATACATATTCTTCATACAATTTATGTCTTCATATTCTTCATGACTTCATACATATTTTTCATACAATTCCTGTCTTCATATTCTTCATAACTTCATGCATATACTTCTTACAATTCATGTCTTCATATTCTTCATAACTTCATACATATTCTTCGTACAATTCCTGTCTTCATATTCATCATAACTTAATACATATTCTTCATACAATTCCTGTCTTCATATTTTTTATAATTTCATACATATTCTTCATACAAATCCTGTCTTCATATTCTTCATTACTTCATACATATACTTCATACAATTAATGTCTTCATATTCTTCATGACTTAATACATATTCTTCACACAATTCCTGTCTTCATATACATCATAACTTCATACATATTCTTCATACAATTCCTATCTTAATATTCTTTATAATTTCATACATATTCTTCAGACAATTCATGTCTTCATATTCTTTATAACTTCGTACATATTCTTCATAGAATTCATGTATTCATATTATTCATAACTTCATACATATTCTTCATACAATTCATGTCTTCATATTCATCAAAACTTCATACATAATCTTCATACAATTCCTGTCTTCATATTCATCATAACTTCATACATATTCTTCATACTATTCATGTCTTCATATTCATCATAACTTCATACATATTCTTCATACAATTCCGGTCTTCATAATCTTCATAACTTCATACATATTCTTCATACAATTCCTGTCTTCATATTCTTCATAACTTCATACATATACTTCATACAATTAATGTCTTCATATTCTTCATAACTTCATACATATTCTTCACACAATTCCTGTCTTCATATTCATCGTAACTTCATACATATTCTTCATACAATTCATGTCTTCATATTCTTCATAACTTCATACATATACTTCGTACAATTCATGTCTTCATATTCTTCATAACTTCAAACAAATTCTTCATACAATTCCTGTCTTCATATTCTTCATAACTTCTTACATATTCTCTTTTACAATTCCTGTCTTCATATGCATCATAACTTCGTACATATTTTTCATAAAATTCATGTCTCCTTATTCATCATAACATCATACATATTCTTCATACAATTCCTGTCTTCATATTCTTCATAACTTTATACATATTTTTCATACAATTCATGTCTTCATATTCTTCATAACTTCATACATATTCTTTATACAAATCCTGTCTTCATCTGCATCATAATTTTATACATATTTTTCATAAAATTCATGTCTCCATATTCATCATAACTTCATACATATTCTTCATACAATGCATGTCTTCATATTCATCATAACTTCATACATATTCTTCATACAATTCCTGTCTCCACATTCATCATAACTTCATACATATTCTTCATACAATTAAGTTCTTCATATTCATCATAACTATGAACATATTCTTTATACATTTCCTGTCTTCATATTCATCATAACTTCATATATATTCTTCATAAAATTCATGTCTTCATATTCTACATACCTTCATATATATTCTTAATACAATTCCTGTCTTCATATTCATCATAACATTATACGTATTCTTCATACAATTCATCTTTTCATATTCATCATAATTTCATGCATATTCTTCGTACAATTGCTGTCTTCATATTCTTCATAACTGCATACATATTCTTCATACAATTCCTGTCTTCATATTCTTCATAACTTCATATATATTCTTCATACAATTTATATCTTCATATTCTTCATAACTTAATACATATTCTTCGTACAAGTCCTGTCTTCATATTCTTTGTACAATTCATGTTTTAATATTACTCAGAACTTCAAACAAATTCTTCATACAATTCCTGTCTTCATATTCTTTAAAACTTCATACATATTCTTCGTCCAATTCCTGTCTTCATATTCTTCATAACTTCATACATATTCTTCATACAATTCCTGTCTTCATATGCATCATAACTTCGTACATTTTTTTCATAAAATTCATGTCTCCATATTCATCATAATTTCATACATATTCTCCATACAATTCATGTCTTCATATTCTTCATAACTTCATACATATTCTTCATACAGTTCCTGTCTTCATATGCATCATAATTTCATACATATTTTTCATAAAATTCATGTTTCCATATTCATCATAACTTCATACATATTCTTCATACAATGCATACCTTCATATTCATCATAACTTCATACATATTCTTCATACAATTCCTGTCTCAATATTCATCAATACTTCATACAATTCTTCATACAATTCATGTCTTCATATTCTACATACCTTCATACATATTCTTCATACAATTCCTGTCTTCATATTCATCATAACTTTATACGTATTCTTCATACAATTCATCTTTTCATATTCATCATAATTTCATACATATTCTTCGTATAATTCCTGTCTTCATATTCTTCATAACTGCATACATATTCTTCATACAATTCCTGTCTTCATATTCTTCATAACTTCATAAATATTCTTCATACAATTCCTGTCTTCATATTCTTTGTACAATTCATATTTTCATATTCTTCATAACTTCATACATATTCTTCATACAATTCCTGTCTTCATATTCTTTATAATTTAACACATATTCTTCATACAAATCCTGTCTTCATAGTCTTCATTACTTCATACATATACTTCATACAATTAATGTCTTCATATTCTTCATAACTTCATAAATATTCTTCATACAATTCCTGTCTTAATATTCTTTATAATTTCATACATATTCTTCTGACAATTCATGTCTTCATATTCTTTATAACTTCGTACACATTCTTCGTACAATTCCTGTCTTCATATTCTTCATAACTTCATACATATTCTTTATACAATTGCTGTCTTCATATACATCATAACTTCATACATATTCTTCATACAATTCATGTCTTCATATTCATCATAACTTCATACATATTCTTCATACAATTACTGTCTTCATATTCTTCATAACTTCATACATATTCTTCATACAATTCCTGTCTTCATATTCTTCATAACTTCATACATATTCTTCATACAATTCCTGTCTTCATTTGCATCATAATTTCATACATAATTTATATAAAATTCATGTCCCCATATTCATCATAACTTCATACATATTCTTTATACAATGCATGTCTTCATATTCTTCATAACTTCATACATATTCTTCATACCATTCCTGTCTTCATATTCATCATAACTTCATATATATTCTGCTTACAATTCATGTCTTCATATTCATCATAATTCATACATATTCTTCATACAATTCCTGTCTTCATATTCTTCAAAACTTCATACATATTCTTCATACAATTCCTGTCTTCATATTCATCATAACTTCATACATATTCTTCATACAATTCATGTCTTCATATTCATCAATATTTCATACATATTCTTCATACAATTCCTGTCTTCATATTCATCATAACTTCATACATATTCTTCATACAATGCCTGTCTTCATATTTATCATAACTTCATACATATACTTCGTACAATTCCTGTCTTAATATTCATCATAACTTAATACATATTCTTCATACAATTCCTGTCTTCATATTCTTCATAATTTCATACATATTCTTCGTACAATTCCTGTCTTCATATTCTTCATAATTTTATACGTATTCTTCATACAATTCATCTTTACATATTCATCATAATTTCATACATATTCTTCGTACAATTCCTGTCTTCATATTCTTCGTACAATTCATGTTTTAATATTCTTCATAACTTCATACATATTCTTCATACAATTCCTGTCTTCATATTCTTTATAATTTAACACATATTCTTCATACAAATCCTGTCTTCATAGTCTTCATTACTTCATACATATACTACATACAATTAATGTCTTCATATTCTTCATAACTTCATAAATATTCTTCATACAATTCCTGTCTTAATATTCTTTATAATTTCATACATATTCTTCTGACAATTCATGTCTTCATATTCTTTATAACTTCGTACACATTCTTCGTACAATTCCTGTCTTCATATTCTTCATAACTTCATACATATTCTTTATACAATTGCTGTCTTCATATACATCATAACTTCATACATATTCTTCATACAATTCATGTCTTCATATTCATCATAACTTCATACATATTCTTCATACAATTACTGTCTTCATATTCTTCATAACTTCATAAATATTCTTCATACAATTCCTGTCTTCATATTCTTCATAACTTCATACATATTCTTCATACAATTCCTGTCTTCATTTGCATCATAATTTCATACATAATTTATATAAAATTCATGTCCCCATATTCATCATAACTTCATACATATTCTTTATACAATGCATGTCTTCATATTCTTCATAACTTCATACATATTCTTCATACCATTCCTGTCTTCATATTCATCATAACTTCATATATATTCTGCTTACAATTCATGTCTTCATATTCATCATAATTCATACATATTCTTCATACAATTCCTGTCTTCATATTCTTCAAAACTTCATACATATTCTTCATACAATTCATGTCTTCATATTCATCATAACTTCATACATATTCTTCATACAATTCCTGTCTTCATATTCATCATAACTTCATACATATTCTTCATACAATGCCTGTCTTCATATTTATCATAACTTCATACATATACTTCGTACAATTCCTGTCTTAATATTCATCATAACTTAATACATATTCTTCATACAATTCCTGTCTTCATATTCTTCATAATTTCATACATATTCTTCGTACAATTCCTGTCTTCATATTCTTCATAACTTCATACGTATTCTTCATACAATGCATGTTTTCATATTCTCCATAAATTCATACATATTCTTCATACAATTCCTGTCTTCATATTCATCATAACTTCATACATATTCTTCATATAATTCCTGTCTTCATATTCTTCTTAACTTCATACATATTCTTCATACAACTCATGTCATCATATTCATCATAACTTCATACATATTCTTCATACAATTCCAGTCTTCATATGCATCATTATTTCATACATATTTTATATAAAATTCATGTCTCCATATTCATCATGACTTCATACATATTCTTTATACAATGTATGTCTTCATATTCTTTATAACTCAATACATATTCTTCATACAATTCCTGTCTTCATATTCATCATAACTTCATACATATTCTTCATACAATTCATGTCTTCATATTCATCATAACTTCATACATATTCTTCAAACAATTCCTGTCTTCATATTCATCATAACTTTATACATATTCTTCATACAATTCATGTCTTCATATTCATCATAACTTTAAACGTATTCTTCATACAATTATCTTTTCATATTCATCATCATTTCATACATATTCTTCATAAAATTCCCGTCTTCATATTCTTCATAACTTCATACATATTCATCATACAATTCCTGTCTTCATATTCATCATAACTTCATACATATTCTCCATACAATTCATGTCTTCATATTCATCAATACTTCATACATATTCTTCATACAATTCCTGTCTTCATATTCATCATAACTTCATACATATACTTCGTACAATTCCTGTCTTCATATTCATCATAACTTCATACATATTCTCCATACAATTCATGTCTTCATATTCATCAATACTTCATACATATTCTTCATACAATTCCTGTCTTCATATTCATCATAACTTCATACATATTCTTCATACAATTCCTGTCTTCATTTTTATCATAACTTCATACATATTCTTCATACAATTCATGTCTTCATATTCATCAATACTTCATACATATTCTTCATACAATTCCTGTCTTTATATTCTTCATAACTTCATACGTATTCTTCATATAATTAATATCTTCATATTCTTCATAACTTCATACATATTCTTCGTACAATGCCTGTCTTCATATTCTTTGTACAATTCATGTTTTCATATTCTTCATAACTTCATACATATTCTTTATACAACTCATGTCATCATATTCATCATAACTTCATACATATTCTTCATACAATGCCAGTCTTCATATTCATCAAAACATCATACATATTTTTCATACAATTCCTCTCTTCATATTAATCATAACTTCATACATATTCTTCATACAATTCATGTCTTCACATTCTTCATAACTTCATACATATTCTTCATACAATTCATGTCTTCATACTCATCATAACTTCATACATATTCTTCTTACAATTCATGTCTTCATATTCTTCATAACTTCATACATATTTTCATACAATTCCTGTCTTCATATTCTTCATAACTTCGTACCTATTCTTCATACAATTCCTGTCTTCATAGTCATCATAACTTTATACATGTTCTTCATAATATTCCTGTCTTCATATTCATCATAACTTTATACATATTCTTCATACAATTCCTGTCTTCATATTCATCATAACTTCATACATATTCTTCATACAACTCATGTCATCATATTCATCATAACTTCATACATATTCTTCATACAATTCCTGTCTTCATATTACTCAAAACTTCATACATATTTTTCATACAATTACTGTCTTCATATTTATCATAACTTCATACATATTCTTCATACAATTCATGTCTTCACATTCTTCATAACTTCATACATATTCTTCATACAATTCCTGTCTTCATATACTTCATAACTTCATACATATTCTTCATACAATTCATGTTTTCATATTAATCATAACTTCATACATATTCTTTATACAATTCCTGTCTACATATTCTTTATAACTTCATACATATTCTTCCTACCATTCATGTCTTCATATTCTTCATAACTTCATACATATTCTTCATACAATTCCTGTCTTCATATGCATCATAATTTCATACATATTTTATATAAAATTCATGTCTCCATATTCATCATAATTTCATACATATTCTTTATACAATGCATGTCTTCATATTCTTCATAACTTCATACATATTCTTCATACCATTCCTGTCTTCATATTCATCATAACTTTATACATATTCTTCATACAATTTATGTCTTCATATTCATCATAACTTCATACATATTCTTCATACAATTCCTGTCTTCATATTCATCATAACTTTATACATATTCTTCATACAATTCATGTCTTCATATTCATCATAACTTTATACGTATTCTTCATACAATACATCTTTTCATATTAATCATAATTTCATACATATTCTTCGTACAATTCCTGTCTTCATATTCTTCAAAACTTCATACATATTCTTCATACAATTCATATCCTCATATTCTTCATAACTTCATACATATTCTTCATACAATTCCTGTCTTCATATTCATCATAACTTCATACATATTCTTCATATAATTCCTGTCTTCATATTCTTCTTAACTTCATACATATTCTTCATACAACTCATGTCATCATATTCATCATAACTTCATACATATTCTTCATACAATTCCTGTCTTCATATTCTTCATAACTTCATACATATTCTTCATACAATTCCTGTCTTCATATACTTCATAACTTCATACATATTCTTCATACAATTCCTGTCTTCATATTCTTCATAACTTCATACATATTCTTCATACAATTCCTGTCTTCATATACTTCATAACTTCATACACATTCTTCATACAATTAATACCTTCATATTCATCATAACTTCATACATATTCTTCGTACAATTCCCGTCTTCATATTCTTTGTGCAATTCATGTTTTCATATTCTTCATAAATTTATACATATTCTTCATACAATTCCTGTCTTCATATTCTTTATAACTTCATACATATTCTTCAGACAATTCATGTCTTCATATTCTTTATACCTTCGTACATATTCTTCGTACAATTCCTGTTTTCATATTCTTCATGACTTCATACATATTCTTCATACAATTCCTGTCTTCATATACATCATAACCTCTCACATATTCTTAATACAATTCATGTCTTCATATTCATCATAACTTCATACATATTCTTCATACAATTCATGTCTTCATATTCATCATAACTTCATACATATTCTTCATACAATTCATGTCTTCGTATTCATCATAACTTCATACATATTCTTCTTACAATTCCTGTCTTCATATTCTTCATAACTTCATACATAAACTTCATACAATTCCTGTCTTCATATTCATCATAACTTCATACATATTCTTCATACAATTCCTGTCTTCATATTCTTCATAACTTCATAAATATTCTTCATACAATTCAAATCTTCATATTCTTCATAACTTCATACATATTCTTCGTACAATTCCTGTCTTCATATTCTTCGTACAATTCATGTTTTCATATTCTTCATACAATTCCTGTCTTCTTATTCTTTATAACTTCATACATATTCTTCAGACAATTCATGTCTTTATATCCTTTATAATTTCGTACATATTCTTCGTACAATTTCTTTCTTCATATTCTTCATAACTTCATACATATTCTTCATACAATTCCTGTCTTCATATACATCATAACCTCATACATATTTTTCTTACAATTCATGTCTTCATATTCATCATAACTTCATACATATTCTTCATAGAATTCCTGTCTTCATATTCATCATAACTTCATACATATTCTTCATACAATTCCTGTCTTCATATTCTTCATAACTTCATACATATTCTTCACACAATTCCTGTCTTCATATTCATCATAACTTTATACATATTTTTCATAATATTCCTTTCTTCATATTCATCATAACTTTATACATATTCTTCATACAATTCCTGTCTTCATATTCTTCATAACTTCATACATATTCTTCGTACAATTCCTGTCTTCATATTCTTCATAACTTCATACATATTCTTCATACATTTCATGTCTTCATATTCTTCATAACTTCATACATATTCTTCATTACAATTCATGTTTTCATATTCATCATAACTTCATACATATTCTTCATACAATTACTGTCTTCATATTCTTTATAACTTCATACATATTCTTCCTACAATTCCTGTCTTCATATTCTTCCGAACTTCATACATATTCTTCATACAATTCCTGTCTTCATATGCATCATAATTTCATACATATTTTATATAAAATTCATGTCTCCATATTCATCATAACTTCATTCATATTCTTTATACAATGCATGTCTTCATATTCTTTATAACTTCATACATATTCTTCATACCATTCCTGTCTTCATATTCATCATAACTTTATACATATTCTTCATACAATTTATGTCTTCATATTCATCATAACTTCATACATATTCTTCATACAATTCCTGTCTTCATATTCATCATAACTTTATACGTATTCTTCATACAATACCTCTTTTCATATTAATCATAATTTCATACATATTCTTCGTACAATTCCTGTCTTCATATTCTTCATAACTTCATACATATTCTTCATACAATTCCTGTCTTCATATTCTTCATAACTTCATACATATTCTTCGTACAATTCCTGTCTTCATATTCTTCGTACAATTCATGTTTTCATATTCTTCATAACTTCATACATATTCTTCATACAATTCCTGTCTTCTTATTCTTTATAACTTCATACATATTCTTCAGACAATTCATGTCTTTATATCCTTTATAACTTCGTACATATTCTTCGTACAATTCCTGTCTTCATATTCTTCACAACTTCATACATATTCTACATACAATTCCTGTCTTCATATACATCATAACCTCATACATATTCTTCATACAAATCATGTCTTCATATTCATCATAACTTCATACATATTCTTCATACAATTCCTGTCTTCATATTCATCATAACTTTATACATATCCTTCATAATATTCCTGTCTTCATATTCATCATAACTTCATACATATTCTTCTTACAATTCATGTCTTCATATTCTTTATAACTTCATACATATTATTCATACAATTCCTGTCTTTATATTCTTCATAACTTCATACATATTCTTCGCATATTTCCTGTCTTCATATTCTTCATAACTTCATACATATTCTTCATACTATTCATGTATTCATATACTTCATAACTTCATACATATTCTTCATACAATTCCTGTCTTCATTTTTTTCATAACTTCATACATATTTTTCATACAATTCATGTCTTCATATTCTTCATGATTTCATACATACTTTTCATACAATTCCTGTCTTCATATTCTTCATACAATTCCTGTCTTCATATACATCATAACCTCATACATATTCTTCAAACAAATCATGTCTTCATATTCATCATAACTTCATACATATTCTTCATACAATTCATGTCTTCATATTTATCATAACTTCATACATATTCTTCATACAATTCCTGTCTTCATATTCATCATGACTTCATACATATTCTTCATACAATTCCTGTCTTCATATTCATCATAACTTCATAAATAAACTTCATACAATTCCGGTCATCATATTCATCATAATTTCATACATATTCTTCTCACAATTCATGTCTTCATATTCATCAAAACTTCATACATATTCTTCATACAATTCCTGTTTTCATATTCTTCATAACTTCATACATATTCTTCATACAATTCCTGTCTTCATATTCATCATAACTTTATACATATTCTTCATAATATTCCTGTCTTCATATTCATCATAACTTTATACATATTTTTCATACAATTCCTGTCTTCATATTCTTCATAACTTCATACATATTCTTCGTACAATTCCTGTCTTCATATTCTTCAAAACTTCATACTTATTCTTCATACAATTCATGTCTTCATATTCTTCATAATTTCATACATATTCTTCATACAGTTCCTGTCTTCATATTCATCATAACTTCATACATATTCTTCTTACAATTCATGTCTTCATATTCTTTATAACTTCATCTATATTATTCATACAATTCCTGTCTTCATATTCTTCATAACTTCATATATATTCTTCGTACATTTCCTGTCTTCATATTCTTCATAACTTCATACATATTCTTCATACTATTCATGTATTCATATACTTCATAACTTCATACATATTCTTCATACAATTCCTGTCTTCATATTTTTCATAACTTCATACATATTTTTCATACAATTCATGTCTTCATATTCCTCATGATTTTATACATACTTTTCATACAATTCCTGTCTTCATATTCTTCATAACTTCATACATATTCTTCATACAATTCCTGTCTTCATATTCTTCATAACTTCATACATATTGTTCATACAATTCCCGTCTTCATATCCTTCATACAATTTATGTCTTCATATTCTTTATACTATTCATGTTTTCATATTCTTCATAAGTTTATACATATTCTTCATACAATTCATGTCTTCATATTCTTCATAACTTTATACATATTCTTCATACAATTCCACTCTTCATATTCTTCATAACTTCATACATATTCTTCATACAATTCAAGTCTTCATATTCTTCATAACTTCATACATATTCTTCGTGCAATTTATGTCTTCATATTCTTCATAACGTCATACATATTCTTCATACAATTAATGTCTTCATATTCTTCATAACTTCATACATATCCTTCATAGAATTTATGTCTTCATATTCTTCATAAATTCATACATATTCTTGATACAATTCCTGTCTTCATATTCTTGATACAATTCCCGTCTTCATATTCTTCATACAATTCATGTCTTCATATTCTTCATACAATTCATGTCTTTATATTCTTCATAACTTCATACATATTCTTCATACAATTCCTGTCTCCATATTCTTCATAATTTCATCCATATTCTTCATACAATTTCTGTCTTCATATTCATCATAACTTCATACATAGTCTTCAGACAATTCATGTCTTAATATTCTTTATAATTTCATACATATTCTTCATACAATTCAGGTCCTCATATTCATCATAACTTCATACATATTCTTCATACAATTCCTGTCTCCATATTCTTCATAATTTCATACATATTCTTCATACAATTTCTGTCTTCATATTCATCATAACTTCATACATAGTCTTCAGACAATTCATGTCTTAATATTCTTTATAATTTCATACATATTCTTCATACAATTCAGGTCCTCATATTCATCATAACTTCATACATATTCTTCGTACAATTCCTGTCTTCATATTCAACATAACTTCGTACATTTTCTTCGTACAATTCATGTCTTCATATTCTTCATAACTTCATACATATTCTTCATACAATTCATGTCTTCATATTCTTTATAACTTCATACATATTCTTCATACGATTCATGTCTTTATATTCTTCATAACTTCATACATATTCTTCATACAATTCCTGTCTTCATATTCATCATAACTTCATACATATTCTTCATACAATTCCTGTCTTCATATTCTTCATAACTTCATACATATTCTTCATAAAATTCATGTCTTCATATTCTTCATAACTTCATACATATTCGTCATACAATTCATGTCTTCATATTCTTCATAACTTCATACATATTCTTCATACAATTCATGTCTGCATATTAATCATAACTTCATACATATTCTTCATACAATTCCTGTCTTCATATTCATCATAACTTCATATATATTCTTCATACAATTCATGTCTTCATATTCTACATACCTTCATACATATTCTTCATACGATTCCTGTCTTCATATTCTTCAATACTTTATACATATTCTTCATACAATTCATGTCTTCATATTCATCATAACTTTATACGTATTCTTCATACAATTCATCTTTTCATATTAATCATAACTTCATACATATTCTTCATACAATTCCGCTCTTCATATTCTTCATAACTGCATACATATTCTTCATACAATTCATATCTTCATATTCTTTATAGCTTCATACATATTCTTCGTACAATTCCTGTCTTCATATTCTTTGTACAATTCATGTTTTCATATTCTTCATAACTTCATACATATTCTTCATACAATTCCTGTCTTCATATTCTTTATAACTTCATACATATTCTTCAGACAATTCATGTCTTCATATTCATAATAACTTCATACATATTCTTCATACAATTCCTGTCTTCATATACATCATAACTTCATACACATTCTTCATACAATTCATGTCTTCATATTCATCATAACTTCATACATATTCTTCATACAATTCATGTCTTCATATTCTTAATAACTTCGTACATATTCTTCATACAATTCCTGTCTTCATATTCTTCATAACTTCATACTTATTCTTCATACAATTCATGTCTTCATATTCATCATAACTTCATACATATTCTTCATACAATTCCTGTCTTCATATACATCATAACTTCATACACATTCTTCATACAATTCATGTCTTCATATTCATCATAACTTCATACATAAACTTCATACAATTCCTGTCTTCATATTCTTCATACCTTCATACATATTCTTCATACTATTCATGTCTGCATATTCATCATAACTTCATACATATTTTTCATACAATGCATGTCTTCATATTCATCATAACTTCATACATATTCTTCATACAATTCCTGTCTTCATATTCATCATAACTTCATACATATTCTTCATACAATTCCTGTCTTCATATACATCATAACTTCATACATATTCTTCATACAATTCTTGTCTTCATATTCATCATAACTTCATATATATTCTTCACACAATTCATGTCTTCATATTCTACATACCTTCATACATATTCTTCATACAATGCATGTCTTCATATTCATCATAACTTTATACATATTCTTCATACAATTCCTGTCTTCATATTCATCATAACTTTATACGTATTCTTCATACAATTCATCTGTTCATATTCATCGTAACTTCATACATATTCTTCGTACAATTCCTGTCTTCATAAACTTCATAACTGCATACATATTCTTCATACAATTCCTGTCTTCATATTCTTCATAACTTCATACATATTCTTCATACAATTCATATCTTCATATTCTTTATAACTTCATACATATTCTTCGTACAATTCCTGTTTTCATAAACTTCATACAATGCATGTCTTCATATTCATCATAACTTCAAACATATTCTTCATACAATTCCTGTCTTCATATTCTTCATAACTTCCTACATATTCTTCATACAATTCATGCCTTCATATTCATCAATACTTCATACATATTCTTTATACAATTCCTGTCTTCATATTCTCTTAACTTTATACATATTCTTCATACAACTCATGTCTTCATATTCATCATAACTTCATACATATTCTTCATACAATTCCTATCTTCATATTCATCATACCTTCATACATATTTTTCATACAATTCCTGTCTTCATATTCATCATAACTTCATACATATTCTTCACACAATTGATGTCTTCATATTCTTCATAACTTCATACATATTCTTCATACAATTCTTTTCTTCATATTCTTTATAACTTCATACATATTCTTCGTACAATTCCTGTCTCATAGTCTTGATAACTTCATACATGTTCTTCGTACAATTCCTGTCTTCATATTCTTCATAACTTCATACATATTCTTCATACAATTCATGTCTTCATATTCATCATAACTTCATACATATTCTTCATACAGTTCCAGTCTTCATATTCTTTATAACTTCATCATAACTTCATACATATTCTTCATACAATTCCTGTCTTCATATACATCATAACTTCATACATTCATGTCTTTATATTCATCATAACTTCATACATATTCTTCATACAATTCCTCTCTTCATATTCATCATAACTTCATACATAAACTTCATACAATTCCTGTCATCATATTCTTCATAACTTCATACATATTCTTCATACTATTAATGTCTGCATATTCATCATAACTTCATACATATTCTTCATACAATGCATGTCTTCATATTCATCATAACTTCATACATATTCTTCATACAATTCCTGTCTTCATATTCATCATAACTTCATACATATTCTTCGTACAATTCCTGTCTTCATATTCAACATAACTTCGTACATTTTCTTCGTACAATTCATGTCTTCATATTCTTCATAACTTCATACATATTCTTCATACAATTCATGTCTTCATATTCTTTATAACTTCATACATATTCTTCATACGATTCATGTCTTTATATTCTTCATAACTTCATACATATTCTTCATACAATTCCTGTCTTCATATTCTTCATAACTTCATACATATTCTTCATACAATTCCTGTCTTCATATTCTTCATAACTTCATACATATTCTTCATAAAATTCATGTCTTCATATTCTTCATAACTTCATACATATTCGTCATACAATTCATGTCTTCATATTCTTCATAACTTCATACATATTCTTCATACAATTCATGTCTGCATATTCATCATAACTTCATACATATTCTTCATACAATTCCTGTCTTCATATTCATCATAACTTCATATATATTCTTCATACAATTCATGTCTTCATATTCTACATACCTTCATACATATTCTTCATACGATTCCTGTCTTCATATTCTTCATTACTTTATACATATTCTTCATACAATTCATGTCTTCATATTCATCATAACTTTATACGTATTCTTCATACAATTCATCTTTTCATATTAATCATAACTTCATACATATTCTTCATACAATTCCGCTCTTCATATTCTTCATAACTGCATACATATTCTTCATACAATTCATATCTTCATATTCTTTATAGCTTCATACATATTCTTCGTACAATTCCTGTCTTCATATTCTTTGTACAATTCATGTTTTCATATTCTTCATAACTTCATACATATTCTTCATACAATTCCTGTCTTCATATTCTTTATAACTTCATACATATTCTTCAGACAATTCATGTCTTCATATTCATAATAACTTCATACATATTCTTCATACAATTCCTGTCTTCATATACATCATAACTTCATACACATTCTTCATACAATTCATGTCTTCATATTCATCATAACTTCGTACATATTCTTCATACAATTCCTGTCTTCATATTCTTCATAACTTCATACATATTCTTCATACAATTCATGTCTTCATATTCATCATAACTTCATACATATTCTTCATACAATTCCTGTCTTCATATACATCATAACTTCATACACATTCTTCATACAATTCATGTCTTCATATTCATCATAACTTCATACATAAACTTCATACAATTCCTGTCTTCATATTCTTCATACCTTCATACATATTCTTCATACTATTCATGTCTGCATATTCATCATAACTTCATACATATTTTTCATACAATGCATGTCTTCATATTCATCATAACTTCATACATATTCTTCATACAATTCCTGTCTTCATATTCATCATAACTTCATACATATTCTACATACAATTCCTGTCTTCATATACATCATAACTTCATACATATTCTTCATACAATTCTTGTCTTCATATTCATCATAACTTCATATATATTCTTCACACAATTCATGTCTTCATATTCTACATACCTTCATACATATTCTTCATACAATGCATGTCTTCATATTCATCATAACTTTATACATATTTTTCATACAATTCCTGTCTTCATATTCATCATAACTTTATACGTATTCTTCATACAATTCATCTGTTCATATTCATCGTAACTTCATACATATTCTTCGTACAATTCCTGTCTTCATAAACTTCATAACTGCATACATATTCTTCATACAATTCCTGTCTTCATATTCTTCATAACTTCATACATATTCTTCATACAATTCATATCTTCATATTCTTTATAACTTCATACATATTCTTCGTACAATTCCTGTTTTCATAAACTTCATACAATGCATGTCTTCATATACTTCATAACTTCAAACATATTCTTCATACAATTCCTGTCTTCATATTCTTCATAACTTCCTACATATTCTTCATACAATTCCTGTCTTCATATTCATCATAACTTAATACATATTCTTCATACAATTCATGCCTTCATATTCATCAATACTTCATACATATTCTTTATACAATTCCTGTCTTCATATTCTCTTAACGTTATACATATTCTTCATACAACTCATGTCTTCATATTCATCATAACTTCATACATATTCTTCATACAATTCCTGTCTTCATATTCATCATACCTTCATACATGTTTTTCATACAATTCCTGTCTTCATATTCATCATAACATCATACATATTCTTCACACAATTGATGTCTTCATATTCTTCATAACTTCATACATATTCTTCATACAATTCCTTTCTTCATATTCTTTATAACTTCATACATATTCTTCGTACAATTCCTGTCTCATAGTCTTCATAACTTCATACATGTTCTTCGTACAATTCCTGTCTTCATATTCTTCATAACTTCATACATATTCTTCATACAATTCATGTCTTCATATTCATCATAACTTCATACATATTCTTCATACAGTTCCTGTCTTCATATTCTTTATAACTTCATCATAACTTCATACATATTCTTCATACAATTCCTGTCTTCATATACATCATAACTTCATACATTCATGTCTTCATATTCATCATAACTTCATACATATTCTTTATACAATGCCTCTCTTCATATTCATCATAACTTCATACATAAACTTCATACAATTCCTGTCTTCATATTCTTCATAACTTCATACATATTCTTCATACTATTCATGTCTGCATATTCATCATAACTTCATACATATTCTTCATACAATGCATGTCTTCATATTCATCATAACTTCATACATATTCTTCATACAATTCCTGTCTTCATATTCATCATAACTTCATACGTATTCTTCATACAATTCCTGTCTTCATATACATCATAACTTCATACATATTCTTCATACAATTCCTGTCTTCATATTCATCATAACTTCATATATATTCTTCACACAATTCATGTCTTCATATTCTACATACCTTCATACATATTCTTCATACAATGCATGTCTTCATATTCATCATAACTTTATACATATTCTTCATACAATTCCTGTCTTCATATTCATCATAACTTTACACGTATTCTTCATACAATTCATCTGTTCATATTCATCGTAACTTCATACATATTCTTCGTACAATTCCTGTCTTCATAAACTTCATAACTGCATACATATTCTTCATACAATTCCTGTCTTCATATTCTTCATAACTTCATACATATTCTTCATAAATTCATATCTTCATATTCTTTATAACTTCATACATATTCTTCGTACAATTCCTGTTTTCATAAACTTCATACAATGCATGTCTTCATATTCATCATAACTTCAAACATATTCTTCATACAATTCCTGTCTTCATATTCTTCATAACTTCCTACATATTCTTCATACAATTCCTGTCTTCATATTCATCATAACTTCATACATATTCTTCACACAATTGATGTCTTCATATTCTTCATAACTTCATACATATTCTTCATACAATTCCTTTCTTCATATTCTTTATAACTTCATACATATTCTTCGTACAATTCCTGTCTCATAGTCTTCATAACTTCATACATGTTCTTCGTACAATTCCTGTCTTCATATTCTTCATAACTTCATACATATTCTTTATACAATTCCTGTCTTCATATTCTCTTTACTTTATACATATTCTTCATACAACTCATGTCTTCATATTCATCATAACTTCATACATATTCTTCATACAATTCCTGTCTTCATATTCATCATACCTTCATACATATTTTTCATACAATTCCTGTCTTCATATTCATCATAACTTCATACATATTCTTCACACAATTGATGTCTTCATATTCTTCATAACTTCATACATATTCTTCATACAATTCCTTTCTTCATATTCTTTATAACTTCATACATATTCTTCGTACAATTCCTGTCTCATAGTCTTCATAACTTCATACATGTTCTTCGTACAATTCCTGTCTTCATATTCTCTTTACTTTATACATATTCTTCATACAACTCATGTCTTCATATTCATCATAACTTCATACATATTCTTCATACAATTCCTGTCTTCATATTCATCATACCTTCATACATATTTTTCATACAATTCCTGTCTTCATATTCATCATAACTTCATACATATTCTTCACACAATTGATGTCTTCATATTCTTCATAACTTCATACATATTCTTCATACAATTCCTTTCTTCATATTCTTTATAACTTCATACATATTCTTCGTACAATTCCTGTCTCATAGTCTTCATAACTTCATACATGTTCTTCGTACAATTCCTGTCTTCATATTCTTCATAACTTCATACATATTCTTCATACAGTTCCTGTCTTCATATTCTTTATAACTTCATCATAACTTCATACATATTCTTCATACAATTCCTGTCTTCATATACATCATAACTTCATACATTCATGTCTTCATATTCATCATAACTTCATACATATTCTTTATACAATTCATGTCTTCATATTCTTAATAACTTCGTACATATTCTTCATACAATTCCTGTCTTCATATTCTTCATAACTTCATACTTATTCTTCATACAATTCCCTTCTTCATATTTTTCATAACTTCATACATATTCTTCATACAATTTATGTCTTCATATTCTTCATGACTTCATACATATTTTTCATACAATTCCTGTCTTCATATTCTTCATAACTTCATACATATTCCTCGTACAATTCCTGTCTTCATATTCATCATAACTTAATACATATTCTTCATACAATTCATGCCTTCATATTCATCATACTTTCATACATATTTTTCATACAATTCCCGTCTTCATATTCTCTTAACTTCATACATTTTTTTCATACAACTCATGTCTTCATACTCATAATAACTTAATACATATTCTTCATACAATTCCTCTCTTCATATTCATCATACCTTCATACATATTTTTCATACAATTCCTGTCTTCATATTCATCATAACTTCATACATATTCTTCATACAATTGATGTCTTCATATTCTTCATAACTTCATACATATTCTTCATACAATTCCTGTCTTCTTATTCTTTATAACTTCATACATATTCTTCAGACAATTCATGTCTTTATATCCTTTATAACTTCTTACATATTCTTCGTACAATTCCTGTCTTCATATTCTTCATAACTTCATACATATTCTTCGTACATTTCCTGTCTTCATATTCTTCATAACCTCATACATATTCTTCATACTATTCATGTATTCATATACTTCATAACTTCATACATATTCTTCATACAATTCCTGTCTTCATATTTTTCATAACTTCATACATATTTTTCATACAATTCATGTCTTCATATTCTTCATAACTTCATACATATTCTTCATACAATTCCCGTCTTCATATTCTTCATACAATTCATGTCTTCATATTCTTTATACAATTCATGTCTTCATATTCTTCATAACTTCATACACATTCTTCATACAATTCATGTCTTCATATTCTTCATAATTCATACATATTCTTTATACAATTCCTGTCTTCATTTTCTTCATACCTTCATACATATTCTTCATACAATTCATGTCTTCATATTCTTCATAACTTTATACATATTCTTCATACAATTTATGTCTTCATATTCTTCATAACTTCATACATATTTTTCATACAATTAATGTCTTCATATTCTTCATAACTTCATACATATCCTTCATACAATTCATGTCTTCATATTCTTCATAAATTCATACATATTCTTCGTACAATTCATGTCTTCATATTCTTCATAACTTCATACATATTCTTCATACAATTCCTGTCTTCATATTCTTCATACAATTCCCGTCTTCATATTCTTCATACAATTCATGTCTTCATATTCTTCATACAATTCATGTCTTTATATTCTTCATAACTTCATACATATTCTTCATACAATTCCTGTCTCCATATTCTTCATAACTTCATACATATTCTTCATACAATTTCTGTCTTAATATTCATCATAACTTCATTCATAGTCTTCAGACAATTCATGTCTTCATATTCTTTATAACTTCATACATATTCTTCATACAATTCAGGTCCTCATATTCATCATAACTTCATACATATTCTTCGTACAATTCCTGTCTTCATATTCAACATAACTTCGTACATTTTCTTCGTACAATTCATGTCTTCATATTCTTCATAACTTCATACATATTCTTCATACAATTCATGTCTTCATATTCTTCATAACTTCATATATATTCTTCATACAATTCATGTCTTCATATTCTTCATACCTTCATACATATTCTTCATAAAATTCCTGTCTTCATATTCTTCATAACTTCATAAATATTCTTCATACAATTCCTGTCTTCATATTTTTAATAACTTCATACATATTCTTCATACGATTCATGTCTTTATATTCTTCATAACTTCATGCATATTCTTCATACAATTCCTGTCTTCATATTCTTCATAACTTCATACATATTCTTCATACAATTCCTGTCTTCATATTCTTCATAACTTCATACATATTCTTCATAAAATTCATGTCTTCATATTCTTCATAACTTCATACATATTCTTCATACAATTCATGTCTTCATATGCATCATAATTTCATACATATTTTTCATAAAATTCCTGTCTTCATATTCATCATAACTTCATACATATTCTTCATACAATTCATGTCTGCATATTCATCATAACTTCATACATATTCTTCATACAATTCCTGTCTTCATATACATCATAACTTCATATATATTCTTCATACAATTCATGTCTTCATATTCTTTATAGCTTCATACATATTCTTCGTACAATTCCTGTCTTCATATTCTTTGTACAATTCATGTTTTCATATTCTTCATAACTTCATACATATTCTTCATACAATTCCTGTCTTCATATTCTTTATAACTTCATACATATTCTTCAGACAATTCATGTCTTCATATTCTTTATAACTTCGTACATATTCTTCGTACAATTCCTGTATTCATATTCTTCATAACTTCATACATATTCTTCGTACAATTCCTCTCTTCATATACATCATAACTTCATACATATTCTTCATACAATTCATGTATTCATATTCATAATAACTTCATACATATTCTTCATACAATTCCTGTCTTCATATACATCATAACTTCATACACATTCTTCATACAATTCATGTCTTCATATTCATCATAACTTCATACATATTCTTCATACAATTCATGTCTTCATATTCATCACAACTTCATACATATTCTTCATACAATTCCTCTCTTCATATTCATCATAACTTCATACATAAACTTCATACAATTCCTGTCTTCATATTCTTCATAACTTCATACATATTCTTTATACTATTTATGTCTGCATATTCATCATAACTTCATACATATTCTTCATACAATGCATGTCTTCATATTCATCATAACTTCATACATATTTTTCATACAATTCCTGTCTTCATATTCATCATAACTTCATACATATTCTTCATACAATTCCTGTCTTCATATTCGTCATAACTTCATGTATATTCTTCACACAATTCATGTCTTCATATTCTACATACCTTCATACATATTCTTCATACAATGCATGTCTTCAAATTCATCATAACTTTATACATATTCTTCATACAATTCCTGTCTTCATATTCATCATAACTTTATACGTACTCTTCATACAATTCATCTGTTCATATTCATCATAACTTCATACATATTCTTCGTACAATTCCTGTCTTCATATTCTTCATAACTGCATACATATTCTTCATACAATTCCTGTCTTCATATTCTTCATAACTTCATACATATTCTTCATACAATTCATATCTTCATATTCTTTATAACTTCATACATATTCTTCGTACAATTCCTGTCTTCATAAACTTCATACAATGCATGTCTTCATATTCATCATAACTTCAAACATATTCTTCATACAATTCCTGTCTTCATATTCTTCATAAATTCCTACATATTCTTCATACAAATCCTGTCTTCATATTCATCATAACTTAATACATATTCTTCATACAATTCATGCCTTCATATTCATCAATACTTCATACATATTCTTCATACAATTCCTGTCTTCATATTCTCTTAACTTTACACATATTCTTCATACAACTCATGTCTTCATATTCATCATAACTTCATACATATTCTTCATACAATCCCTGTCTTCATATTCATCATACCTTCATACATATTTTTCATACAATTCCTGTCTTCATATTCATCATAACTTCATACATATTCTTCTTACAATTCATGTCTTCATATTCTTTATAACTTCATACATATTATTCATACAATTCCTGTCTTCATATTCTTCATGATTTCATACATACTTTTCATACAATTCCTGTCTTCATATTCTTCATAACTTCATACATATTCTTCATACAATTCCTGTCTTCATATTCTTCATAACTTCATACATATTCTTCATACAATTCCCGTCTTCATATTCTTCATACAATTCATGTCTTCATATTCTTTATACAATTCATGTCGTCATATTCTTCATAACTTCATACACATTCTTCATACAATTCATGTCTTCATATTCTTCATAACTTCATACATATTCTTCATACAATTCCTGTCTTCAATTTCCTCATAACTTCATACATATCTTTCATACAATTCATGTCTTCATATTCTTATAAAATTCATACATATTCTTCATACAATGCATGTCTTCATATTCTTCATAACTTCATACATATTCTTCATAAAATTCCTGTCTTCATATTCTTCATACAATTCCCGTCTTCATATTCTTCATACAATTCATGTCTTCATATTCTTCACACAATTCATGTCTTTATATTCTTCATAACTTCATACATATTCTTCATACAATTCCTGTCTCCATATTCTTCATAACTACATACATATTCTTCATACAATTTCTGTCTTCATATTCATCATAACTTCATACATAGTCTTCAGACAATTCATGTCTTCATATTCTTTATAACTTCATACATATTCTTCATACAATTCAGATCCTCATATTCATCATAACTTCATACATATTCTTTGTACAATTCCTGTCTTCATATTCAACATAACTTCGTACATTTTCTTCGTACAATTCATGTCTTCATATTCTTCATAACTTCATACATATTCTTCATACAATTCATGTCTTCATATTCTTCATAACTTCATACATATTCTTTATACAATTCATGTCTTCATATTCTTCATAACTTCATACATATTCGTCATACAATTCATGTCTTCATATTCTTCATAACTTCATACATATTCTTCATACAATTCATGTCTTCATATGCATCATAATTTCATACATATTTTTCATAAAATTCCTGTCTTCATATTTATCATAACTTCATACATATTCTTCATACAATTCATGTCTTCATATTCATCATAACTTCATACATATTCTTCATACAATTCCTGTCTTCATATTCATCATAACTTCATATATATTCTTCATACAATTCATGTCTTCACATTCTACATACCTTCATACATATTCTTCATACGATTCCTGTCTTCATATTCTTCATAACTTCATACATGTTCTTCGTACAATTCCTGTGTTCATATTCTTCATAACTTCATACATATTCTTCATACAATTCCTGTCTTCATATACATCATAACTTCATACATTCATGTCTTCATTTCATCATAACTTCATACATATTCTTCATACAATTCATGTCTTCATATTCTTAATAACTTCGTACATATTCTTCATACAATTCCTGTCTTCATATTCTTCATAACTTCATACTTATTCTTCATACAATTCCTGTCTTCATATTTTTCATAACTTCATACATATCCTTCATACAATTCATGTCTTCATATTCTTATAAAATTCATACATATTCTTCATACAATTCATGTCTTCATATTCTTCATAACTTCATACATATTCTTCATAAAATTCCTGTCTTCATATTCTTCATACAATTCCCGTCTTCATATTCTTCATACAATTCATGTCTTCATATTCTTCACACAATTCATGTCTTTATATTCTTCATAACTTCATACATATTCTTCATACAATTCCTGTCTCCATATTCTTCATAACTACATACATATTCTTCATACAATTTCTGTCTTCATATTCATCATAACTTCATACATAGTCTTCAGACAATTCATGTCTTCATATTCTTCATAACTTCATACATATTCTTCATACAATTCAGATCCTCATATTCATCATAACTTCATACATATTCTTCGTACAATTCCTGTCTTCATATTCAACATAACTTCGTACATTTTCTTCGTACAATTCATGTCTTCATATTCTTCATAACTTCATACATATTCTTCATACAATTCATGTCTTCATATTCTTCATAACTTCATACATATTCTTTATACAATTCATGTCTTCATATTCTTCATAACTTCATACATATTCGTCATACAATTCATGTCTTCATATTCTTCATAACTTCATAAATATTTTTCATACAATTCATGTCTTCATATGCATCATAATTTCATACATATTTTTCATAAAATTCCTGTCTTCATATTTATCATAACTTCATACATATTCTTCATACAATTCATGTCTTCATATTCATCATAACTTCATACATATTCTTCATACAATTCCTGTCTTCATATTCATCATAACTTCATATATATTCTTCATACAATTCATGTCTTCACATTCTACATACCTTCATACATATTCTTCATACGATTCCTGTCTTCATATTCTTCATAACTTCATACATGTTCTTGGTACAATTCTTGTGTTCATATTCTTCATAACTTCATACATATTCTTCATACAATTCCTGTCTTCATATACATCATAACTTCATACATTCATGTCTTCATTTCATCATAACTTCATACATATTCTTCATACAATTCATGTCTTCATATTCTTAATAACTTCGTACATATTCTTCATACAATTCCTGTCTTCATATTCTTCATAACTTCATACTTATTCTTCATACAATTCCTGTCTTCATATTTTTCCTAACTTCATACATATTCTTCATCTAATTTATGTCTTCATATTCTTCATGACTTCATACATATTTTTCATTCAATACCTGTCTTCATATTCTTCATAACTTCATGCATATTCTTCTTACAATTCATGTCTTCATATTCTTCATAACTTCATACATATTCTTCGTACAATTCCTGTCTTCATATTCATCATAACTTAATACATATTCTTCATACAATTCATGCCTTCATACTCTTTATAACTTCATACATATTCTTCGTACAATTCCTGTCTCATATTCATCATACCTTCATACATATTTTTCATACAATTCCTGTCTTCATATTCTCTTAACTTCATACATATTCTTCATACAACTCATGTCTTCATACTCATAATAACTTCATACATATTCTTCATACAATTCCTGTCTTCATATTCATCATACCTTCATACATATTTTTCATACAATTCCTGTCTTCATATTCTTCATAACTTCATACATATTCTTCATACAATTGATGTCTTCATATTCTTCATAACTTCATACATATTCTTCATACAATTCCTGTCTTCTTATTCTTTATAACTTCATACATATTCTTCAGACAATTCATGTCTTTATATCCTTTATAACTTCGTACATATTCTTCGTACAATTCCTGTCTTCATATTCTTCATAACTTCATACATATTCTTCATACAATTCCTGTCTTCATATACATCATAACCTCATACATATTCTTCATACAAATCATGTCTTCATATTCTTCATAACTTCATACATATTCTTCATACAATTCCTGTCTTCATATGCATCATAATTTCATACATATTTTATATAAAATTCATGTCTCCATATTCATCATAACTTCATTCATATTCTTTATACAATGCATGTCTTCATATTCTTTATAACTTCATACATATTCTTCATACCATTCCTGTCTTCATATTCATCATAACTTTATACATATTCTTCATACAATTTATGTCTTCATATTCATCATAACTTCATACATATTCTTCATACAATTCCTGTCTTCATATTCATCATAACTTTATACATATTCTTCAATCAATTCATGGGTTCATATTCATCATAACTTTATACGTATTCTTCATACAATACATCTTTTCATATTAATCATAATTTCTTACATATTCTTCGTACAATTCCTGTCTTCATATTCTTCATAACTTCATACATATTCTTCATACACTTCCTGTCTTCATATTCTTTATAACTTCATACATATTCTTCATACAAATCATGTCTTCACATTCTACATACCTTCATACATATTCTTCATACAATTCCTGTCTCCATATTCTTCATAACTACATACATATTCTTCATACAATTTCTGTCTTCATATTCATCATAACTTCATACATAGTCTTCAGACAATTCATGTCTTCATATTCTTTATAACTTCATACATATTCTTCATACAATTCAGATCCTCATATTCATCATAACTTCATAACCATTCTTCGTACAATTCCTGTCTTCATATTCAACATAACTTCGTACATTTTCTTCGTACAATTCATGTCTTCATATTCTTCATAACTTCATACATATTCTTCATACAATTCATGTCTTCATATTCTTCATAACTTCATACATATTCTTTATACAATTCATGTCTTCATATTCTTCATAACTTCATACATATTCGTCATACAATTCATGTCTTCATATTCTTCATAACTTCATAAATATTGTTCATACAATTCATGTCTTCATATGCATCATAATTTCATACATATTTTTCATAAAATTCCTGTCTTCATATTTATCATAACTTCATACATATTCTTCATACAATTCATGTCTTCATATTCATCATAACTTCATACATATTCTTCATACAATTCCTGTCTTCATATTCATCATAACTTCATATATATTCTTCATACAATTCATGTCTTCACATTCTACATACCTTCATACATATTCTTCATACGATTCCTGTCTTCATATTCTTCATAACTTCATACATGTTCTTCGTACAATTCCTGTGTTCATATTCTTCATAACTTCATACATATTCTTCATACAATTCCTGTCTTCATATACATCATAACTTCATACATTCATGTCTTCATTTCATCATAACTTCATACATATTCTTCATACAATTCATGTCTTCATATTCTTAATAACTTCGTACATATTCTTCATACAATTCCTGTCTTCATATTCTTCATAACTTCATACTTATTCTTCATACAATTCCTGTCTTCATATTTTTCATAACTTCATACATATTCTTCATACAATTTATGTCTTCATATTCTTCATGACTTCATACATATTTTTCATTCAATACCTGTCTTCATATTCTTCATAACTTCATGCATATTCTTCTTACAATTCATGTCTTCATATTCTTCATAACTTCATACATATTCTTCGTACAATTCCTGTCTTCATATTCATCATAACTTAATACATATTCTTCATACAATTCATGCCTTCATACTCTTTATAACTTCATACATATTCTTCGTACAATTCCTGTCTCATATTCATCATACCTTCATACATATTTTTCATACAATTCCTGTCTTCATATTCTCTTAACTTCATACATATTCTTCATACAACTCATGTCTTCATACTCATAATAACTTCATACATATTCTTCATACAATTCCTGTCTTCATATTCATCATACCTTCATACATATTTTTCATACAATTCCTGTCTTCATATTCTTCATAACTTCATACATATTCTTCATACAATTGATGTCTTCATATTCTTCATAACTTCATACATATTCTTCATACAATTCCTGTCTTCTTATTCTTTATAACTTCATACATATTCTTCAGACAATTCATGTCTTTATATCCTTTATAACTTCGTACATATTCTTCGTACAATTCCTGTCTTCATATTCTTCATAACTTCATACATATTCTTCATACAATTCCTGTCTTCATATACATCATAACCTCATACATATTCTTCATACAAATCATGTCTTCATATTCTTCATAACTTCATACATATTCTTCATACAATTCCTGTCTTCATATGCATCATAATTTCATACATATTTTATATAAAATTCATGTCTCCATATTCATCATAACTTCATTCATATTCTTTATACAATGCATGTCTTCATATTCTTTATAACTTCATACATATTCTTCATACCATTCCTGTCTTCATATTCATCATAACTTAATACATATTCTTCATACAATTTATGTCTTCATATTCATCATAACTTCATACATATTCTTCATACAATTCCTGTCTTCATATTCATCATAACTTTATACATATTCTTCAATCAATTCATGGGTTCATATTCATCATAACTTTATACGTATTCTTCATACAATACATCTTTTCATATTAATCATAATTTCTTACATATTCTTCGTACAATTCCTGTCTTCATATTCTTCATAACTTCATACATATTCTTCATACACTTCCTGTCTTCATATTCTTTATAACTTCATACATATTCTTCATACAAATCATGTCTTCATATTCTTCATAACTTCATACATATTCTTCGTACAATTCCTGTATTCATATTCTTCATAACTTCATACATATTCTTCATACAATTCCTCTCTTCATATTCTTCATAACTTCATACATATTCTTCATACAATTCATGTCTTCACATTCTTCATAACTTCATACATATTCTTCATACAGTTCCTGTCTTCATTTTCTTCATAACTTAATACATATTCTTCATACAATTCCTGTCTTCATATTCTTCATAACTTCATACATATTCCTCGTACAATTCCTGTCTTCATATTCTTCATAACTTCATACGTATCATACATATTCTTCATACAATTCCCGTCTTCATATTCTTCATAACTTCATACATATTCTTCATACAATTCCTGTCTTCATATTCTTCATACAATTCATGTCTTCATATTCTATCTTTTGTATGTTGGTACTTCAACTAGTATATGCATATATATTTCTCTACATTCTTAAAACTACCATCAATTGTGGTGTAGCTGTCTACCTTGCGTATGAAATGACCTTAAGATTTTTAGCTCAATATTCTTGCCGTATAGTTTGATCCTACAAAAATACAATAGGCCTCTCTTGTGTTCTGATTTGTGTTTACAGTCAGTACATGAGCTGTTGGAAATGACGTCTGATAAAGCATTAATATAATACTCAATTTGTATTAAGTTTCATTATTTGTTTGATCATTTTATATTGATCTCTATGTTAATTTTTGAAATATTTTTACCAAACATGAATTTATATTTAAAATGTTCATGACTGTCTACAGGAATTACAGTAAGTGGTATATATTGATTGTTAGGAGTACTGGTTCCACTGGTTGACCACTCTGCGGTAAATGTGAGGATTATAGCCCTGCAGATTGCAAGAAGTACTGCATCACTGGTTAACCACCCTGGGGTAAAGGTTTGGAGTTTAGCTCTGCAGTATAAGTGGATCCTTAGTTTTGTAGAAATTTTTTTCAGGTTTAAAAGGTTGACTCATTCACTGTAATTTACAGTATACAGATAAAAAGATACACTACACACGCAGATAATAGGAGGTATATGCAAAGTGATAGCATGACTCAATTTAGAAGCATAATTGCATATCCTTTCAAACTCATTCTTTGAGCTTTATAAATATGTATAGATATATCTATTCAAACATCTTCAAAATGATCAACAATGATCTGAGATTAACATAGACAGTTGTTAATGGGAATGTTGTCTTTTTTTTAATCTGTGCAATGAATTTTGGTGAAATATTTTTCATGAATTTAACATTGTTAACCTTTAAGTGTAAATGGAATTATAGAAATAAATTTCTATGATCATTCTTCTACCAAAACAACTACATGAAGATAATTTTGGTAGTTCAAATATTGTCAGAAAATATTTAGACAACCAAAGTTGTTGTTTTGGAGGGGGACAAAAATGAGTGAGAAAAGAAATACATAAAAAGGAAAAAGAAGCAAAAATAGGAAAAGTGATAGATAATAAATTGGCCAAATCTTTTATTTGACATGAATAGTAATTTATTTAAAGAGAATTAAACCATTGTCCTCAGAGTGTGAACATGTCATGTCTAGCCGAGGTAAACTGAGTTTGATTAGCCTCTAAGGTCAATTGGGAGCTCGGATCTTATTGGAAGATTTTAAAGTAATGGGACAATAAATTTTAGAAGTTCTAACTTAGATTGAAACTTTCTTCAGTTAGCCCAAAGCAGCTGAGCTTCACACATGAGTAAAAAAACTTGTGAGGTAATTTCCATTGATATTGAAAGGGTTAGTATAAGTAGTTATGTAAAAGACCTAAGATGTTAAATAAAAGAAATATGTACACAAACACAAGAGATGAATTCCTTGTTATTCATCCGAGCAAAGAAGATAACAGCCAAAAAACAATAAGGAAAAACACTAGAATAAGAATCACAAGAGAAGATATCAAATCATTAAAAAAAAGAGTTGGAAACAAAAGAAGAGATCAAAGGTGAAAAAGAAAAGCGAAAGAACATATGAAAAAGGAAAGAGAAAAACATAACAATAAACAAAATGAAAAAGGGAAAAAAATTTAACTGAAAGACGTAAAAAGGTCGAAAATGAATGTTTAATGAAATAAAAGAGGAAGATAGACATGAAAGTAAGAAGAAGAAAAAAATAAAAAGAGAAATTAATATGATAAAAGAATATGCTAATTTCTGAAAAATTACATTAATATTTCACAATTGTAAAAACTTTTAAACTAAATTCTTCAATAAAAATAGTCATAATATATTTATTGTGTTTTCACCCCAGTAGTATCTGATGGTTTCATGTGACATTTCTACATTTCAATAATCAAACACCCTCTTCAATATTCTGGCTGATTTTAGTAATTCTAACATTTGCAGAATTTCCAGTCTTCCTTGGATTCTCAGTTCCATCATCACCATCAACACATGCTAACAGCACAGATTCCCTGGTCACTCTCAATCTATGTGCTGCATCAGATTGGCTGGTGCAGAACTGGCTGGTACTATAAGCAGAATTGGCAAGAAAGACTTTCTTGCCTTGAAAACAACAGTTTTAAATAGATGAGCTGCATTGTTCTGCATCAGGTTGGCTGGTGCGGAATAATTATGATCTTTAAATTTACTTTTTAAAAGATAATTCTTCACTTCAAAAATGGGAGTTACAAAAACAAATACCTCCTGTAAATTTTGTTATTCTCTCTGCCCAAACTTAATGGATGTGCTCAAAGCAGCTCTAAGTTTTTCTTGCCAAAATGGATTTAAACAATAAATTGAAATTTGCTGAAATTTCTTTCAAAAACTTCTTACTCAAATATCTCAAGGGTTAAACTTCTTCAGTCATGGAAGAACAATATGCAGGAATAGTTAAACAATGTCTGTTTATCTACATATATTTAAAATCTGACACACTGATATCATTTTATTTAGGAAATGTATTGTATTAAATCCAGTTAGAATCATGTATAAAGTAGTGTCCTTCTCCTTTAATGAGCTGAAGTAAACATTTACAGAATAAACCAACTAAAAAAATACAAACATTAAGCCTGGAAGTAGTAACACAATGAGAGTACTTCAAATGAACTGATAACCTTACTTAGAACCAAAATAGAACAATAAGTGTTCCAAATTTATCATTTTCACCATCTTTTACTCAAACAGACCAACGTGAATAAAATAAGCACCAGTGAAAATAAATATCAAGAAGGATTTTTGACTGTAGATTTGAGACCGTCTTTATTAAATGAATCTATCACAAGGATAGCCATTGTGTTATATACAATTCTCTTATATTATTCTTTAAAAGGATTTGGAGGGGGGTCCCAATAACCTTATTAATACTATTAATTCTACAGATGTACACAAATAATTTGAGACATGGTTAACACTTTACTAGTGTATGTTCAAAGGCTCCATTTTTGGTATCTCACAAGATGCTTGAAATATAAGGCCACCTTGTAAATCATAGCAGTAGAATAGATACAGATAAATAGGATCCAGACTAAGATAGATCCATACATGGATCTTCACTGGAAATGTTTATATATTGACATATACTACAAAAAGCATTTATCATTTAAAATGTTGATTTTCCTTGAGAAAGTGATAGATCTTTAATATCAGTATAATCTCATAAAAATCTGCCTTTTAAATTTAATATAGGTTAGGTTATCAGCTTTTAGATTGAATGGTGAATATGAATTGCTTGTAGAAAGATTGGATTTATCAAGATCTAAAAAATTTTTTTTAGAATAAATTGCATTTATATACCTTTTCATAAATATTTGAAAAATTATTTTGCTTATCTAATTTGCTAAGAAATACCTACTGATACTTGGCTTATTCACAAAATATCATTTGTTTCCATAACAAAATTATTTTCTTTTCATGAAGTTTTAGATTAAATACAGAAATATGAAGGAACATAATTTGTTCAAATAACTCTTTCATTGTCACAAATAAAAATATTTTACATGAAGATAAAATGTTTCATTCACTTTCTATAATTTATGATCATAAAATTTGGAAATAAACAAAATTGTATCAATAACTTTACTTGTTTAGTGACTAAAATATCTAAACTAGGATTCACCAAAGTTGTTGATAAAGCATTTTAGGGAGCCAAAAATTACTTTAGCATCAATTGAGGCTTGCCATTGTTGATACAGATACAATACTGGACAAAATAAAAACAGACAGCAGACAAAAAAATGTTATTAAGAAAATTAATGACAGTTCTCAATAACTGTGAGTCACAATTTGACATTTTTCAAACTCAGAAAACTGTTTACAAGCCATTAGCAAAAGACTAATCATAGATAAGGATAACAAATTAAAGAAAAGAAAATTCTAAGAAATTTCCTATTTTTTTGGTATTTCTGAGAATTTTCTATTTAGAAAATTATAACTTTTTGCTATATAACTAATGGAACTTTTACAACAATCATCATCATCATCATGTCGCACTATCAGCATGGATATCCCTGACCCTCTCTCACCACCCCTCCCTATCATCCATTGCTTCCGACAGGTCGTCAGGGCTACATCCCATATCGTCGCAGAGCTGCTGTATGTATGTTGGAGCTGATTGTCCTACCTTTGCACGTCCATGTGAAGGGGTCCACAGGAGTACATCACTTATGAGCTCATCCCTACTTCTCCAGCAGTGTCTGGTTCATCTAACTTGGATAGTTTTTGTGATGGGTGGTAGGTGGCCGTACAGCTGCTGTTTTGTGAGGTGCTGTCTCCAAGACATGACTTTCTACAGAAATGTACAGGACATCATTTTCTACAGGGATACATTGTTATCTTTTAATATAGGAATGCATTGGACATCATTTAATACAGGATTTCATTGAACATCATTTACAACAGGGATGCATTGAAATCATTTAATACAGGAATGGGTGGTTGGTTGGGTGGATGGGTTTTAGGGCATATCAACCACTTAAGGTTTATTTCATGCCAAAACCTGTTTATGTATATATATCAAATATATATAAATTGTAAACACATATTTTGTAGTTTAACATTTTTAGACAAACCAGAACTCACTTGTTTACACAAAGTAATACTTGGAGATATTTTAGCTAACACCAGTACTTCTATCTAAAGTTAGTAATTTGTTTCCACATAGTTAAGTGATTGCGAGTATAGAAAATACATCAGTCTACATTTTTGATTGGAGGCTGATTCTTTTCAGAACATTCAATATCTGCTTAGGGTCTATGATTCTAAATTGTTCATTCATATTGTCAACATTATAAAACCTTTGTCAAATGTTGGTTAGTTTTGTGCATTCAATCAAAATGTGTTATATAGTGCATGGATTTCCACATGGACATTTTGGGGGAGGCTCATCTTTTAGAATGAAGAAATGAGTGAATCTAGTATATCCAATGCATAGCCAGACAAGAGTTGTTTCTTCTCTTTGGGGTCTTATTAGGATCCAGTTTCCTTTCTTTTAAAATGGGCTCTACTTGGAAGAGCTGGTTGTAGGGAGGGGGTTCTCCCATAATTGTTGCCATTTCTTTGTAATTATTTGCCTGATTTTCAATTTGAGGTCAGTGAGACACAGACTACTTTGACATTGTAGCAAGAGTATTGCAAGGGGACACACTAGCTCCATACCTCTTTATCACCTGTCTAGACTACATGCTTAGAACATCATTTGATAAAATCAAAGAAAACGGCTTTGAGCTGACAAAGAAAAGAAGCAGAAGAGACTCCGCAAAAACAATCACTGACGCCGACTACGCCGATGACATAGCAATTCTGGCTAATACACCCATCCAAGCCGAAACACTACTGCATACTCTGGAATGAGCAGCCATAGGCATTGGCCTTCATGTCAATACACAAAACGGAATACATGTGCTTTAATCAAACAGGCAACATTTCCACCCTAGGTGGTAGCTCTCTGAAACAAGTTCACTTACCTAGGAAGCAGTGTCTCATCAACCGAAAAAGACATTGACACGCAGCTAATGAAGGCATGGACAGCTATCGATAAGCTATCAATCATATGGAAGTCAGACCTGACAAATAAAATGAAATGCAGTTTCTTCCAAGCAGCAGTCGTCTCGATACTGCTATATGGATGCACTACATGGACGTTAACTAAACGGCTGGAGAAAAAGCTAAACGGCAACTACACAAAAATGCTGCAAGCAATACTGAACAAGTCCTGGAGGCAACACCCCACAAAGCACCAACTGTACGGCCACCTACCTCCCATCATGAAAACTATCAAAGTTAGACAAACCAGACATGCAGCACACTGCTAGAGAACCAGGGATGAGCTCATAAGGGATGTACTCCTATGGACTCCCTCATATGGCCAAGCAAAAGCAGGACGACCAGCTCGAACCAACATACAGCAGCTCTGTGAGGATATGGGATGTAGCTCTGAGGACCTGCCAGAAGCGATGAACAATAGGGAGGAGTGGCGAGAGGGTCAGGGATATCCATGCTGGTGGCACAACATGATGATGATGATATTGAGAGCTGCTTTAGCAAATGAATCTGCGCTATCGTTTCCCTGGATTCCTACATAGCTTGCGATCTAACAGAATATTACCTTTTTGCTATGGTTCATGGAATTGAGTTTGTTTAGAAGATTGACAATGAATGGATTATCAAGTTTTGTATTTTTAAGAAATTGTAGAACAGAAATGGAGTCTGAATGAATGATGAACTTTTCCTCGTTGCTTGTTGAAACTAGTTTAAGTGCCAAATTTATTGCACAGATTTCAGCAGAAAATATGGAGGCCTCTTTTGGGAGGTGTTTTTTCAAAGTCTTCTGGTAGAGAACTGCTCCAGATCTGGTTCCATTGTGGCTTTTGGAGCCATCCATGAAAATATGTAAGTGATTGGGATATCTCTCCTGAATGTTGTTTTGTTTCTTTTGGTAGGATGAGTTTTATTTTTAGGGAGCTTGTTTAAATCAAGGATAACTGCTGGTTGCTTTAGTAGCCAAGGTGAAGAGCTTAGTTGTATAGTATTATGAATGTTTGTGAGTGAAATGTCTGTGTCTTCCAATATGTGTTTCATTCAAAGACTGAATGTTTTTATGGTCTTTTCTCTTTGCTCAAATAGGTTTTGCTGTTTGGGATTGAAAGTGCAGTCATAACCTTGATTGGATGGTTGTGATTTCAGTTTACTGTAGTATTGAAGACCTAATTTTGTGAATCTAAATTTTAGAGGTGGCTTGTAGGCTTTAGAATAAAGGCTCTCCACTGGGAATGTTCTAAAAGCCCCTAAGAAGAGTCTCAATCCTTTATGGTGGACTATCTGTAATGATTTGAGGTAAGATTTTCTGGTTGCTCCATATATGAAACAGCCATAGTCAATTTTTGAGCGGATTAAGATTCTAGATAATTTCAACAAGGTGTGCTGGTCTGCACCCCAGTCTTTGTGGGCTAATTATACGAAGGAGTTTTAATGTTTTGCTACATTTCTCTTTTAAGTATTGAATATGTGAAATGAAAGAGAGCTTTTTATAAAAAATAACGCCGAGGAATTTGTATTGGTGAACGACTGGAATTTCTGATCCATCCAGATTTAATGTAGATTTGTCATGCATTTTTCTTGGTTGACAAAAATGCAAGCACTGAGTTTTTGTTTTGGAAATTTTAAAGCCGTTTATCCTTGCCCATTTGTTTTATAGGGAATAGAAAAAATTTTAAAATTAGATTAAATTAAAAATAATTATTAAAAATATGCAGAAACTCCCAGAAGCCCCAGACAGGAAGAGGGGCAATGTATGCACAAAGAAAAGGAACCATCCCGACAAAAGAAAGAATCTCGTTCTCTTTCAGTATTGACCAGCAGAGTGACAACACCTAAATCGTTCTTGCTAGTGCATCCATCTCTTGATGACACGTTGGCTAAACTTTCCACTAGTAGCAGCCACCTCTTTTACTAACATCCCACAACTAAAAACACCAAATAATGAACTCGTCAGAATCCCAATTAAGACACCATACAATGGACTTAATGACTACAACTGAAAGCACCAGATTTAGACATATCTCCCAAAATCATCTCCATAGTTTATTTTACTGATGCCCTGTTGCAGTTAACATTCTGCTGTACATATATATTTGGATGTAGAAATGATGCAGAAGTCATCAACGAACAAATACTTGTACATTTTCTTTTTTTAAGTAGAGAAATTATATTGTGAATTGAATTACTATGACCAGAAAATCAGGCAAACACTTGCGTGCAACATACAGAAACACTGGACAGCTGTTTCAATCTTATTAGGTCTCATCAGTAGTGTATACCATGATCTCCACCACTGGAGATCGAACCAGTGACTACAGAATGCAGAGAGTAGACTGAGTTTTGCCAGAAATGTTTCAGATTATTTTCCAAACTGTGTTTGTTTTGGTGGACAATTTAAGTTTATTTATATAATTTGGCCAACTGATTTTTTTGCTTCTTTAATGGTTTTCCTTACCTTTGCTCTGAACAGTTTAAAAGAGTTTAGAGTGCTTCTTAAGGGTTCTTTTTTAAGATTTGCAGAGGGCAGCATTTCATAGTCTGATTGCTATTTTGCACTCATTGTTAAACCAGGGTATGTTGTGTCTTTATGGGGGTGAGGTTTTTGGTATAGTTTCATTTGCAATTAACATTTCAGTAAAATGTTTTATTAGAACTGTGCTATTTGGGCCTTGAAAGAGTCCTATTGCATAAGGTTTTAAATTGTTGCCAATTGGCTTTATTTGTTTTCCAGCAGGGAGGTCTATTGTTGTCATGAATAGGTTGTAGGATTTCCAGTATTATGGGGAAGTGGTCACTGCCACAAGGATTGTCATGGACCTTCCATATGTAATCCATGTAGCTTGAAGGATCAGAGTGATGTCGATAACTGAGTAGGAGCCGGTTGATGGGTTGGGATAAGTTGTAGATTTGTTAAGATACAGAGATTGTTGCTATTGATTACCTTCTCCAGATCCTTGCTCTTTTTGTTGGTATTCAGGCACCCCCATATAGTATTGTGACTGTTAAGGTTGTGGTCCTATGCTAGCCACGGAGCCCAAAGTGGTGTACTACTAGTCACAGTAGTTGTTGTGGATGTTGTGTCCTTGAATACCACATTTGCTTCCAACTGTTTGCTTTGTCAAGTCCTTCCATGCCCACGCTGTGTTTGAAAGATCCACAAAGAGGGGTTGACACAATTCAGCCAGATCTTCTTCTGACAGTTAGGTATGAGTGACTAGATTGTCTAGCAACTCAAAGAATAGAGAAAACCCATTGTTAACAAAAATAACAAAAATGTTTTTTATTGAAACACGTTTGTGAGACAATAAATAGCAAGCAAACAATGTTTGCCTTCCTGGCAAAAAGAAGAAGAAAGAATATCAAGAGAGGAAGAGTGACGATGAGGTGCGGTTAGTATGACACTAATTTCTCTAAAGTCTGGAACTTCAAATTTATGTTAAGTCTGAAGGTTGTTCAGAGTGCCTCTGGTCTAGAATGGAAGGGATGCTCCTTTGACAGTCTTGAGTTTTTTTTTTGGTCCCTTTCCTTATCCTCTCTGATGATTTGTTTTACCATCCTGTTTTTATAGATCAATATCTGGACTAAAAAAGGTCTCTGTTTGGTTGTCCAATAAGAGACAATTAGGAGTTATATTCCTATTGGTCAGCTAATCCTAGTTCAGGATTATATCTTACAGGTATCGGGAAAACATTTTTTAGATGCTTTGACCAATGGGACAGGTTTAGAGCAATGGAGTAGAACTAAAAATTCTCAGCCTCACCTGACTGGAAGAGCCATGCCCAGCTCACCTTTATTTAGGGTGGAGCAAAATTAAATCTCCCTTTTGACATTGACCTTTAATATAAGGACTAGAAAAATATGTTTTACGAAATGACCTGTTTCATCATTATGATCAATGAAGTTAGTCAACAACTGAAAAATTAAATAAATTCACTGACCTTTAAAATCAAAAACAATTGTCTTTGACTTAACTGACCTTTTAAGAACAATCAACCAGCTTTTTAGGTCAATTTAAGCCTTGAACAAAAAGATACTTATTTTATGGATCTTTTTGTTTTTGAGATATGTATATTAATTTTCATATATTTCATGAATTTTAATTTTTACATATTAATTAAGTATTTAACCATACATCGGGTCACAAGGTCACTGAGTAATATGTGGGGTTTAGGAATTTGTTCTATTAGTTTATTAAGTTTTTTGTCATTTATGGGATTATGTGGAGGTATATAAATGGATATTTACTGGTTTGGGAAGTGTAGATTTGACAGCAATGATTTGGAGTTCACTGTTGATGTTGAATTGCTGTTGGGGTATGTCCTTCCTAAAAAGGATAGAGACACCCCCAGAAGCTCTGTGTCCATCTTTGTATAGGTGATTATATGACTGAAAGTGTTTTATATTCATCTGGTTCTTATCTTTGAGGAATGTTTCTTGAAGACATTCTACTTTGGGGTTATATTTATTTAAGAGTTATAGTAATTCTTCATAATTAGCTCTAATTCCTCTACAGTTCCATTGTAGACATTTTGTTAGACATTTTTTATTGTATTTAAACCAGACAGTTCCACAGAGTTATTTGGTGGTTCATTATTAGTCCTTTGCTCCAGGTTTGTTGGTTTATTCTTTTGAGTTTTAGGTTTAGTTAATTGGGAGCTGCTCTCTGTTTTTCCTCTTTTCAAATATTCTGAATTTATTCATTGTTTCTGTATTTTCTGTTTCTTGTATTTTTGGTTTTGGTGTAGGTTTTTGTTTGTCTTTAAGTGTTTTTTTACTTGAAGAGGTGTCTGTAGAAGTGGGAGGTTGTATTGGGGATCTTTTGTCTTTTGATCTAGTTTGTCTTTTGATCTAGTTTTATTAGGAGATTTTGTTACAGGGTGTTTTATCGACTGTGAGGTTGATGTTATTGCCATTTTCTCTTCAGTATTGGTTTTCCACAATCAGGTCTGTGTTTGGGTGGATGATTCTTCTTTGTTTTCTGCAAGATCCACTGGGTTAGGGTTAGGGTCAGCGGTAGCTCTGGTGGTATCAAGCAAGGCTTTGATTTTATTGATGAAGCTTTCCCAATCGCTCAGCTCCAATTAGATTAAGGTTTTAACAATCGTCTCATACTTGTATGGAGATTTATTATACTGAACTGCTTGGGAATATGTAGTCTTAGAACCTACTACTAATTTACAGACTTCATAGTAAGGAATATTATTCTGGTGTTTTACTGTTAATACTGCTTTCTCTTACCTCCAACTCTCACAAGATCTTGTGTACACCAGATTACTGCTACCATAATTGGCACATTTACATGGAAATTGACAGTCATTAATATGGTGATCAGGATTTTGTCGACCACATTTTCCACACACTTCTTGCTCTCAACAATTATCCTCATGGTGGCCATATTTTTGGCATTTGTAACATCACAATGGGTTGGGTATGTATGTTATATATTGACCTTTGACTGAGCCGTCAATCAGAGATACACCTGTGTAAATAAGCAGAAGAAGAAGCAGAAGTAAGTGGGCATTATGAACGAATATAGGAAGATGCCGGCAGCCGTTGAGTTCAGTTGGAGACAGGAAGACCAGCTATCTTGCAGACTGAGAATGCCCCGGCTGAGGGCTGTTTCCCTCAGCGACCCCTGGTTGAGCAACCCCAGCCAAGATGCGGAAGAAGTGCTAAGTGGGTTCTTGAAGATAACACAGCATGCTATGGTTAAGAGAAGAATTTGGGTCAATATAGCAGTCTGTCCCTGTCTCCACCCATCTCCCACACACCACAGAAACATCAACCCTTTCGAGAATAAAGTGTGAGAGATACATATTTTTAAAAAGAAGTGTGTTCATTCATTCACTGAAGTTTGTAAATTATGTTTGATTATGTTTCCGCTTATATATGTATATGCGTAGTATATACAACATGTATTGCTTGATCCTCTCCATTATATTGCCAACTTTTATTTTTTGGGGTGTTAAAATTCATTATATAGGTATTCGTCTCTATTGTTTTCCTCTCTTTTTTAATTGATACTCTTTTCACTTGAGTCACACTTTTCTTTTTTTAAGCTCTCTTTTTATTTCCTCAATGATGCATAAGGAGAGTTCTAACAACCCCCTTACTCACGTTCAGAGATTTGTGAGGGTATGTTTTGACACTGATATTGTGAAACTTCGTCATTTTCAGTAGAAAATCAGTATGTTTTCTCTTTTCTACCTTGGCAAGCAGAGTTTCATTTTTTTAATTTTTTGACAGTAATGGGCATTACGTTTGTTGATATTACTTTTTCAGTTATGAAGGGTGATAAATTAGTAATTGGAGCACTGTTAGATTCAATGATTATAAATCTAGGAAAAAGTGTTTCTGTTTTCATTATCTGAAGAGTCTGATTCATTTAAATTACTTTTGAATTTTTATTTGAGAAAGAAGCCATATCAGTTATATATTTTTCACTGGTCCTATGTTCCACCACCCATTATGGAGTCCAACTTGAGAAGGGAATGAACCAAGGGGGGAAACCCATTCACCTTTGGGGATACAATGCCAGTATACTCATATTAAGAAGGAGATTTCAAGCCACTGCCAAATTCTGTTTTTTATAACTCAATCTAACAGGGTCAAAAAGTCTTTTCCTCTAAACACAATTGACCCCCACCTCAACCCCACCTTCTAGCAACTATGAAATAAAGGGTTGAGCATTGTCCAACAAGAGCAGATTGGATTGTATATTCGGAAGAAAATAAACATGTGCTAGGGCATGATGGGACATTGGGATGTCTTACCCCTCTTAAAAGGTACAGTCAGTGTATTCTACAGCCCCAGCCAACAGGTCCACTACAGGAATGATTTGGAAATCATTTACTACAAGGACACATTGAAATCATTTAATACAGGAATGTATTGGATAGGATTTACTACAGAGATGCATTGAAATCATTTAAAATGAGAACGCATTGAACATCATTTAATACAGGAATTCATTAGACATTATTTTATGTTGCAATGTATAGGATATTATTTAATACAAGAATGTATTGGACATCATTTTCTGCAGAAATTCATTGGACATGATTTAATACAGGAATGTATTGGACATTATTTTTTTCAGGTATTCATCGGACAGGATTTACTGGAGGAATTTATTGGATATCACTTACTACAAGAATGCATTGGACATGAATTACTACAGGGATGAATTGAAATCATTTAATACGGGAATTCATTGGCCATCACTTACTACAGGAATATATTAGAGTTCATTTAATACAGGAATTCATTGGACATGATTTAATTCGGGAATTCATTGGACATGATTTTCTACAGGTATGCATAAAAATCATTTAATACAGAAATGTATTGGCCATCATTTAATAAAGGAATTCATTGGACATCATTCACTACAGGAATGTATTGGATATTACAATCTACAGGAATTCACTGGACATGGATTACTAGAGGGATGAATTGAAATCATTTAATACAGGAATTCAATCGCCACCACATACTACAGGAGTGTATTGGATATGATTTAATACATGAATTCATTGGACATCACTAACTACAGGAAGTCATTGGACATCATTTAATATGAGAATGCATTGATGTATTATAACTGTTTCAAATTGATTGAATAATATTTGTTTGAATATTTGTTTTAAGGGTGTATTGAAAATATTCCAGAGAATATTTGAAACTTGGATTAATAGCTGACTTATGAATGAAACAAAGCCTGTTTCCTCCAGTGCTAAAGGGTATTTAATATTTATGCTTTGAGATCTAAAAACATAAAAGACCAACTTCAACAAATTTGATTGATAAAAAAGATAAAAATATTGCTTAGCATTTTGAAAGACAAATATAAAAAATCATCAAATATTATGTCATTAATAAAATCACTTATTCAAACTGATAATGAAAGAGGATTAAAAGAACCCCAAAATATTCTTCCCCCAAACTCATATCATATTACAGAAGTATATTAGTAATTATAATATTGTCAATTAAACAAAGTGTTTAAAATTGCAATGAAAAAAAGACTCTGGCTCTGTTTTAAACAGTTTATCTTTAAGTGCAAAGATGATCAGATGACTGAAAATGGGGGACAAAACTTAGGCAATGTCAGTTTTCAACATGAATCAACTTTTGTTAGTTCAAATATTCCTATTGCTTATGGGGAGTATTTTAGTCAAACCCCAAAAATTACAGACAATTTTTTTTCAAGGTATCTTAAAGGAATATTTTAACAAGCAGAATATTTCACTGTGGTAACCACCAATGGTGTACCTTCAATGGTTGGCCATTACATAGGATCTGCTACATTCATTAAGGAAAATATTCACAATGTGCTCACTATTTACTGCGTATTACACAGACACCACCTTGTGGCAAGAAAATCAGTGATGAATTGCATAATACTCTACATCAGATCAATAAATAAGATTAAAATGCATTCACTTAATTTGAAACTGTCTGGGAAACTGTGTGAAAAAAATGATGAAGTTATAAACCAATTTACTGTTACACATTGGAATAAGGTGGCCATGAAAAGGTGTTAACTTACAAAAACTTGTTGAATTAAGTTTCTTACAATGTGGATTCCATTCATTGTGAGGATTTGAAAAAAAAACAAGTATCTCTTTTTTTTTTTATTTAGCAGACCTCTATTCAAAATCTAATGATGCACAAATCCATTTGCAAAGTTACAATTATTCAAGCCTGAAAAATCCTGTCAGATTTAAAAGTTAAAATAAACCTTTTTAAATCATCATTTTTATGAAAACATTTTTCTGTAATTTTCTAACTTGCAGCAAATGGAAGATGAAAATCATATTATTTCCAATGATGACTTGGATATCTACACAAAGCACCTCAAGAAATGCAGACTTTGAAGTGCAATATAAGGACTTGGAGAAATTGGTTTGTTATGCCATTTGATTCAGAACTGTAAAATGAACTCATTGAACTGTCCATAAATCTCAAAACTAAATCACTGTTCAAGCATATGACTCTCAGTAACTTCTGGGGTAATATGAACATTCTCAACAAGTATCCCAAACTTTATGCAAAGTTGACCTCTTTTTTACTTGCATTCCCCAAATCTAAACCCAGCTCTCGGGTTACTATTTGTCAACAGTTGAGAACATGTAACAAGTCACGAGAAAAGAACTGAAGACAGTGTCTGTTGAAAACTTCCAGCACTGTTTCTAGAAATGGGAACAATGTCTTCATTGATGTGTGACTTTCCAAAGAAACTATTTTGAAGGAGATAAAAATGATCTTTAATTAAGTTGGTAATATTTTTTTTTCACATTTAGTCTCCTGACTTCATACATCAATGTTGTATATGAATGTCTTTGAATTACAAGCTATTTCCATTTGAAACGAATCAGAATATTTGCTTCATGCTTGTAAAAATATTTACTATTTTAAATAGCATTAAACAGAAACTTTAAATTGGTACATCTCAAACTTTATTGAATGATGACTCATTAAGATCACGAGATCACCAAAGTTAAGTAGATATTCAAGGTATTACACTTGTATCTAATGGAGAGGTTCCAGTTCAAGAAATCTTGGGAATGGAGAGAACCTCTTCATTGCCATTACTTCTAGGTATATTCTGACCTGGATGGTAGTACCAGTTAGGGTCCCAGCTAAGGGTCAAATAGGTTTATTTAAAAAATTATTTGTATTCAATAGGACCATATGCAAAAAAAGAAACACTTAAGAAGCAACTACACAAACAATATAAATATGAACAAACAATGAATGTGATTACCTAACCTCTGGACATAAAATAACAGTAGGCAGGTTGACATGCCATTAAACTCAATCAATCAATAAAAGTTAAGCCACAATGAGTGTTAAATACTTAAGTGGGTGATCACTTAGGTGGAAATTAGAACTAAAATATGGGTTTCCTATTTCCTCATGTTTGCTTTTTATTTATTGTTGGATGCTTCACTTGTTTAAAACTATGAAAATTGTAATTATTCAAAAGTAACCTGAGGCCTATATACCAAATAAAACTTTAGTAAGATTGACATTTTCTTTTTTAAGTAGAGAAATTATATTGTGAATTGAATTACCATGACCAGAAAATCTGGTGAACACTTACACATGACATATGGAAATACAGGACAGCTGTTTCAACCTTATTAGGTCTCATCAGCAGTGTATATCATGATCTCCACCACTGGAGATCAAACCAGTGACCATAGATTGTAGAGCCAAAACTCTGTAAAAGAGTACAGATGTAACTTGCAAAACACATTTAGGCCATGCAATTATCATGACTAGTTAATTTGCTGTCATTTGTATGTGATACAAACTGGTGGTTCAGTTGTTTCGGCACTGCAATCTGTGGTCGTTGGTTCAATCTCCAGTGGTAGAGATCATGGTATACACTGCTGATGAGACCTAATACGGTCAAAACAGCAGTCCAGTCTTTCTGTATGTTGTGCGTGTTTGCCGGATTTTCTGGTCATGGTAATTCAATTCACAAAGCTTAGTAAATAACAAGAAGTACATTTGATTTACACAAAACACTAACTTTTTACTCCATTAAAATATACAAGAATGTTTTAATAAATAAGAGGAATTTTTTCAGAATTTTTACTATAAATCTTAACTCTGCATTGTTTGGAATTGATTTATAGCAAAATCATTATAATCTCATAAATGTATTTGCTTTGAGGCAAATCAAAATGGTGGCAAATCAAACAGAGTGCTCCATGCTTGAACAGAGGTCTGTCAACAAATTTTGGGTGGCTGATAAATGCAAACCATGCAAAATTCACAGAAGAATATGTGATGTATATGCAGAAGTATGTTTTAGTCAAAAAATGTTTACAAATAGGCTGAACATGTGTTTGCTACTATAAGACTGAGTTTAAAAGACAGTTGATCAAGTGAAAACACACTGATTCTCTGATAAAATAAAACAGTTTGGAGTACAATAGTCAGTAAAGAAAGTGGGTCTGACAGTGTTCTGGGACATGAAAGAATCCATCACTCTTGATTTCCTTAAAAAAGTTACAACTGTAAACAGTCCTTCCAATTAGCAACTTGTTGGACAATATTTCACCAAATTTATTGAATGTCCTTTGTCCATACAGACATAATATCCATACTGGATACATAAGTAAAGTTGGCGACCTAAAGGCTCCCTTTTCAATAGCTACTACACCAAGGTGTAAGGGAGGGCAATACTCCTTTCTCTGAATTGCTCCACTTTACCCTTAATCCCTACCTTATGATGCTGAGTGTTAAGCACAGTGGCATCAAGTATCATTTTTTGAGTCTTTGGTATGACTCAACCTGGGATTGAACCCCGGTCTCCCAAGCCATTGCCAAACACTCTGCCCACTAATATACCATACTGGATATGTACAAGGTTGGAAATACATGTTATGCAACACACTGCCAGGTGATTGTGGCATACTATTTTGCCATTTGGTAATAATTTGAGAACCACTAGTGTCAACATTCAGAGATTCAGAAAATGTCAGGGCCAAGAAAAGTGAAAAACAAAAAAAATATCTAACAGAGAATATATTCAATATAAATGGAACCCAAAACATAAATCCCTTCATAAATTACACACACACATACATATACACACACATACATATTTGTTGTTTCCTAGTTCCTGGGTTGTTTGTTTGGAGCTTTTGTTTTAAATAATTACAAGAAAAGTTTTTAACAAGTGAACCCTCCAACAAAAGATAAAAAATTCAATATTTTTAACTATCTGTGTATTATTATATTATGCCAAGAGGTTAGAGAATAGTGTTCATTATACATCTATATTTTCAATTTTCATGCAGTTGTTTTGCTCACAGCCCTATCAAATATGAATAATTTTCAAACAGATCTATTTTAACCCAGAAGGCATGAGTCTCAGCTCATGCCTGACCTCCTTAAAACTCCGACTATAAAAAAGACCTTGCATCAAATCTTGTCTGGTGGGAGGCAGCAATAAATATAAATGCACTGATGAGACCCTAACAGGTCAGAGTGAACCTGGGAGTAATGACCAGATGCAGTTTAATTTCATACCCAGAACATCCTTTGATGGAGTGGGGTTACCCCTCAGCAGGGGATACAGTCAACATATTCTAATCCAGGCTGACAAGTCAGGATAAAATTCAGATATGTGGAAGAGGAGAGCCACATTTTAGTCCTGAGTTCCAATAAATCAGGACAAACAGATTTATATTTTTTCATCCAAGAATCTTTTGGTGGGGAGAAGACATGTCATTGTCAGTAAATCTTGGAACTTATCAATCTTGCTGTTTCCCAGCCATTATTGTCTTGGTTTTCATTGAGAATTTTTGCCCTGATTTTTTTTACTTTTTATCTGTTGCTGTTCACTCTAATCTTTCAGGATTTCAACAAAGAGCAAGTCAAGTAGCACTGGCCTCTATACAATTCTTTGAAGTTTGAAATATCTCAAAGGAAAAGAGAAAATATTCAGAAATGGGTTCCCTCACCACTTCTCAAATAAACAACAATGCATCAAATACCAAAAAAAAAATGAATGATCTAATACAAACCCAAAACCTAAATTATTTATGGGAAGGCTACTCTAAACATTTTCAAAGGAAACGCTGATGTTTTGAAATAAATTCAAATAGAAACTCAGAAAAAAAGAAAAATGATATAACAAAAATTCCCAAAATAAGTGAGCTATCTTCTGTGATTATCTATTATATATTGACCACAATTTTGTTGATATTATGAATGATAAGACTGTCAAAGACTTTCAAAGTTACCTTTATAAATGGGAATTTATGTCAGCTCTTATTGATATATATATATATATATATATATATAAGTTGCAAGTATTTACATGCCTGTCTGGATTTATCAAACACATATGATTTGACTTTATATAAAGTAGATATTTACCCAACCCCTCTGCTATGAGTAACACCAGATCAATTTTCAAGTGGAGTAAAGCTGGTTTGAATTCAGTTTTCCTTCTCCAAGACTAGTTTCCTAACCAAGACTAAAGAACACAGACTGCTCAACTACTTATCCATAGCTGGGGGAGAAGAGATGGATTTGTGCCTTTCCCAAAGGGTATTAGCCCAAAGGGAAATGCAAACAGCCTCATCCAGAATTTTAACTTATGTCACTGATTTTATTCCCTACAATTATAATTTTGTCTTCTTCTTTATATAAAATAACCTTTACAATAAAAACAATCCTTTGACAGATTTTTGTAACTCTTAAAGATTAATTTTTTTTTAAAGGGCATTTTTTTCTTGCTTAAGATTATCTGCTATAATAATATCTTGTTTTATTTACTCATCTAACTTCACTGCAAAACTCAACATCAGCAATGTGAATTTATTAACATAAAAATCTCAAAACCGATGTTCCTATTTCACATCCATTTGAATAATATTTTTGAAACAAAACTGAAGACAAAAAATTACAATGAATAAACACAGAGCAACTAATTAGATTGATTATTCCTTTTTGGGACATTTACTGTATTTATTTTGATATACTTTCAATTTATAATATATACATAGATCTATATGATAGGTAGGTAGGTATATATATATATATATATATATATATATATATATATATATATATATATATATATATATATATATAATAGGCAGAGAGAGGCTTGATCTTGTTATCATAAATAACCTTTACATAACTAAAAATTCACCAGATGATGACTCTAAGTCAAAGGTCAGAAACATTAAAGAAACATTTAGCATTAAACTAAACATAATTTTAATGTTATTCTGAAGTACTTGATATTCTTAAGAAATATTTTTGCCTTTAACTCCATAAAAGAATATGAATATAAATTAATCAGCTTACAAATATTTTAATCTAAGATTTTTTTTTAAATTCAAATTAGAATCTTTAACAATCTGATTTTATATGTATGTATGTTATTCTAGAGAACAAATTATAACAAGATTTTTACTAATGCATCGAAATGAAATCAACAGCCAATTTGCAACTTAATAGCAAATGTGAGGTTGATGTTCTTACACACCCAGATTACTATAATTTCTCAAGGGAGATAATTCTTAAATGTTTAATTATAAATTATATCCCCTTATCTAATTGTTTGCAACTAATTATAAATTTTATAGATAGGATATGACTAGAAGTTTATTTTAATTTCCGCTTAAGGCAGCTTTTAAACTGATCATTTGTACAAGGAATTTGAATTAACATAGGTGCAAACAAATGAACCTTTTTTTCTGCATTTTTAACAATTTAATTCAATTATAATGAAAACATTAAAAACTGTTTTACTATATGACTATTTTTCAAAGAATTGTTTTTTTTTTAAATATTACAATTACAAGGAAATATTATGAGATTAAAATACAATAAAAACAACTTCCTTAAAATCACTGAATACTACATGTTTAATATTTTTGTTGATTATATAAAAACATATTTTAACATGCAAAATGCAAAATGTTGGAAGATAGACTAGAACCGGTTGTAAGAGGGTCAGCTGAAAACTTCATAGGCTAACCAAGATACTCTCATGGAAATGACCAAATGAGGTTAATTCTTTTTAATTTAGTCCTCCTTATGATTCACACACTTCTTTCATTAGTGTTGCAGTGCTTAGATCCCATTGGTTAAACAAAGTCATCAATAGTAGATATGATGTCAGCCTATGAACTTTTCAGCCCACCCTTGAAAATATATAGAACCAGTCAAATTTTCAATTAACTTACCTTTCAAACCCAACTATTGATTTATATCGACATTTGTAAGTTTTATAATGAAATTTGGAAGACAACATCCATGTTGACCAATCATCACAAACCTAAATCAAAAGAAAAGAAAATCACAATTTCTTTTTTATATTTGAATTAAAAGTCAATTTGAAAAAAGAAGACAAAAAAAAGAAAGAAACTGTTTTCACTCACACAGACAATACAAAATATTAAAGTTCAAAACATGAACACAGCTGTTGATTTTTTTAATGCATAACTTTCAGTTATTAGTTTTGAAATTATTTCTTTAAAGTATCTCATCTTGTCTACTGTAATGTCTTAAGACCTCAAGTGCTTAAAATGTCTCCACCATTACATTACCAGTTTATAGATAAGTAACAAAGAACAACTAATAGAGATGCTTAATTATCCACTATTCATGACAATAATACAACTAATTGATAACAAGGCCTGATCATAACCATGTTAAGTCTTTCTAACCTCATGACTATAACTGTCTATTTACATATTAATATAAAATCATTGATAATATAAATGTCAATTTTTTTTAATCTGTAAAACAGATAAACTTTCTATTCAAAAATAAATTTCAAGTATTATTTTATTTAAAATTCACTTGAATATTTAATTAAAATCACTAAGAAAAAAAAATAATTTGGAATTATTCATTTTTCAAAGGAGAAGAATTGCCAGTGACTTTTATCAATTTTTCTTCAGATAACAGTAGCAAAATTCAATGTCAAACTAAAAATGAAATTTAAATTTAAAAGGGCAGCACATTTTTTAATGAATAAGAATTGCCATTCAGTATCATAATAGCTGAGGTACCTGTCTACACAGGGTAAGTGGTCAAATCTTGTAGATAAGTTTATTTTTTTATTCAAATATGTGACACTTTGAATATTTATCAATTTAAACATAATTGTTTTTGTCTAGATTGTTAATCCTGAGAAATAATACCATGTAATTTACATCTCCAATTTGAAGAACTACTTATGTTTTTCATTTGAAATTTTAAAGATTGAATTTCTGTACAATTAGTTTACATCTTTCAGCAACATTGATTTCTTCTGATTATTGTTTATTATTAGAAAACTTTTCTCTCAAAAAGAAACTCTTTTCCAATTAGGAATAACATTTTCATTTTTATATTACAACATTACAAATTAGTTTATATTACATCAAACTGGTTGGCAATATATAGACAATTATAGATATCCTATAGGTTTAGTAGGATTAATGATTATAAGATTGACTGATTAGAAGAATAAATTTTTCCTGCTTCCCCTTATTTCAGATTTGTAGTTACAAATTAGAATTAAATCATTCTCTAGAAAACTGCAAACAATATTTAGTGTAATTCTTTACTGAGAAGGATAAAAAGCTCTGGGGTGGGGATGGAATGAAAAAGTTGGGTGAAAGATGACAGTAGAAGTATAATAAAAATATATACAAGAGTTATTAAAAAAGAAAGTGAATTTTGCTAAAGGATTTGCACTTTTTTCTAGGGAATCAAATAGAAAATGGATCCTTTATGGCTTAAAACACTGTCAGCATGACCTTCTTTACTGATTATGGTACCTGAAACTTTTTCTTGAGTTAATGTGTTTCCACTCCATAAATTGTTTTTTGACTCAGACTTGTTGTAGCAAACTCATGCTTAGCTCATTTGCAAATATTTTTTTTAACTAAAACATACTTCTGCATAGACATCACACATTCTTCTGTAAATTTCATGTGGTTTGCACTTGTAAGTAAGTAAGTAAAGTTGACGACAGTAATCAAAGGTTACCTGAAAGCCCCCTTTTCAATAGCTACAATACTGAGGTGTAGGGAAGGGCACTACTCTTTTCCCTGGATTGCTCCACTTTACCCTTGATACATACCTTATAATGCTGAACATTAAGCAAGGAGGTATCAAGTACCACTTTTGAGTCTTTGGTATGACTTGACCAAAGATTGAACCCCAATCTCCCGGGCCATTGCCAAACACTCTACCACTAAGCCAAGACCTCTATTCTACCCTGGAGCAAATTGATTTGCTGCCATTTTGAATAACCCCAAAGCAAAAAATCCAAACAATGCAGAATTTATATCTATGAAAAAAATTTATTTTGCTTTTTTTCAAAAAATTCCCCTTATTTATTGAATAACCCTCATATATTTATTCCTTTTTGAATAAATGTGATAATAATACCAAAATTTTCAAAAAATAGCATTTTTTTTAGATTACCATAATCACAAAAATGAAAAGAAATTTTAAGTATTCACTTTACTGCTAAAATATATATATGAATTGTAAGAAATTCTTTTTTTCTTATGGATAAGAATATTGTTTCATTTTTTGGGGAGGGTGAGCATGGATAAAAATATTATTTCACATATTTTTTCTGCCACAACAATATTCATTATCTCTTGTAATTTTCAATTTATGAACCTTTTTATTAATTGTTATTATTCAATTCTAATGTTAATTTTTTTTATTATTAATCAATGTTCAGACTCTCTTATTTAAAACATAGCTTCATAAAAGTCTAAGTTTTATACAGTGTATTTTTCCACCTACATAGAAAGTTTCTGCTTGTTATATGTATTGAAAGCCCTTAAGAAATAATGTTACCACATTCTCATTGAGTCTGTATGAAACATTAACAATTCAAAAAAACCATATGATTACTTTCCAAAATGTGATAATGGTAATACAGACAAACTTATAAGGTTTCAAAGGAAACTCATTTGTTCATATGAAAAATGCAATTGTGTAGATAAGCAACATTCAATTAATAACCAAGAGATTTTATTGATATCACACAATCTTTATTCAAATGTTCTCAGGAAGAGAGAAATAAATAGCAAAATCTTGGTATTAGTTGGTAGCATCCATTAGTGTAAAAGGGAGTCCTTGTGGCTAACATTTTGGACTGCGACATCACAGTAAGTTCAAACTCACACTATAACATTCCCTTTTGGACTAATACCCTTGTGAAAGGTATGAACCTCTTTATCCCTCCTCACCAGCTATGGGTTAAATAGTGCCACTACTGTTCTTCCACAATGGTGGTTTTACCATTAAATAACCCACAAAAGTTAATATGCCATTGTGATGAGAAATATTTGCACTCGCCCAATTCAAAACATTTACGCTGTCTTACTTGCCAAGCTGCCATTCTTTTGAGGTGAATATATAATGTTCCACTTTCTTATAGGTAATGCTGATGTGCATGCAAGGGTAACTAGAGGCAGTAAACAGAGGTGAACAGAACAATATAGAGACATGTAATAAAGATGAACCGATCCATAACAGACATTAATTAAACAAAAAAAACCAAACCAACCATTAGTCTCATGAGATCTGCATCTCTAAATCTATACACACTCCCTAATTAAGGTTGTATGGAAAACCAACAGCTGCCCATGCTGCCAGTCTCTCTCTCTCTCTCTCTCTCTCTCTCTCTCTCTCTCTCTCTCTCTCTCTCTCTCTCTCGCCAATATTGTCCAAGAAAAAAGCAGATGACACTGGTTGGCATTAGTGTGATTGAAAGAGATGATAGAACAAAGTCAAAGACAATTTTGTTGGACTGATTGCCAAACAATTGACCTCAGAAAAGTCCTGTTTGTTTACATAATGAAATGCCATCAAAATTATTTTCTCTGCCCCATTTCATACAGCCACAAATTGACTGGCAGAAAGATTTGTACAAACACAGAAATATAGCTTCAAATCAATGGTGAAAGGTAAGACAGTAGAGAAAAAGTTGATAAATTTTCTCCTAATGTTCAGAAATACGACCCATGCAGTGACAGGTGAAAACCCAGCGGTCATTTTGGAAGCATCTTTTATGTTGTAGACTCCATGTCTTGAAACCAGATATTTAATGTCAGATTGCCGATGAACACTTTCAAAAATGACAATTTGCATCACTTCACAATGAGACAAAGTTCTTGTACACAGTTACAAGAGAGACCAAAAATGAATATCTGGAACAATATTCAAGTGATTTGGAATTACAAGGTTAAAGTAGCCAAGGATAAACTGTAGAAACATCATACTAATCAGATCAAAATGAAGAGTCACCAAGTGATGTTGAGTAGGAACAGGACACTTTACTGAAGAATCTTGCAATGTTTTTTAGGGGAATCCCAGGGAAATGGGGAAAAGCCTAGAAAATTAAATTAGTTTTCATTCAGTCTGGAGGAAGTGCTGAATATTTGCAAATCAATGTACAAATGTTTTGAAATATCCATATAATCTTGCCTCAAGTCGTAGCTCATCGTTTTTATGCAAATGAGTATTTACTCACAGCTAACGAGCATTACAAATGAATTCCAACAATATATATATATATATATATATATATATGGAAGAAAATAATGGATAGTAATCTGACAATTTGTGAAGAAAAATTGACAACAAGTAATCCAAATAGAAAATAGGGATTTATAGAGAAATAAAGTCAGTGTGTGTGTATAAATCCCTACTTTCTATTTGGATTACTTGTTGTCAATTTTTCTTCATATATATATATTGGGGATGCATTAAAATAAAAAGTTCAGTTCTATGAATCGCATCTAAGATTCTAGTTATTCTTTTCATCATACAAGTTAATCTTGACTGACCAACAAAATACATAATACTTAAGAATATTCTTTTAACAGTTTTGTTTTTAATAAAGTAGGAAAACTTTTTAGTTCTGTTCAGTAAACTAAACAAGAAACCTTTCAAAGTCTCTATGAGTTTACATCATTTTAAATGTGTAATCATTATGACATAAAGGAAGAAAAAGTATTTTATCCAAACTCATATATCAACTAAATATTGACTTTAATTTTATCCCAAAATCTGAAATACAAAAAATTCAAAAATTTAAATGTGCCATTTTAAAGCAAAAAAGTTTTTCAGATTTTTTCTATGAATTTCAACTCTGCATTGTTTGGATTTGGTTTATGGTAAGAACATTTGTTGGTTGGATTTTATTTTATGGCATATCAAATTTATAGGTTATTTATTATCAAATCCGCTTTATACATATATATTAAATATATATGATTTGTAAACACATTTTGTTGATAACATTTTTAAATGAACCTAAGCTCATTCATTTGCCCACAGTTAAATGGTTCCAAGTATTGCTAAGTATCACTAAAAATTCAATTAAACATCAGTCATTTGTTTACACACAGATAAATAATCAAACAGTTCAACTTCAAACAATTCAATTTAGCATTAGTCATTTGTTTGCATTCAGTTTAAATGTCAAACAGTTCCATTTGACCCACAGATAGGACCCTGTCAGGGGCTGCCATTCCAGGCTAGAGTGGACCTGGGAGCAATGGTAATGAAGGGTTACTCCACATTCCTGGATCCTCACCATCAGATTGTTAAGTGTCATATCCAGGACACTCATTGGGAGGGGTGTATTACCCCCTCACAGAGATGCAGTCTGTGTATTCTAAAGCCTAAGCCAACTGGGCTAAAAATACTTGTTTTGAGACTACCAAAAATGATGGCAAATCAAACAGTGCTTCAGGCAGAGATCATTCATCAATTATTGCTGGCTAACAAGGGCAAACCAATGGGAAATTTACAGAACAATGTGTTATGTGTACAGAGAAGCATGTTTTGGTGCAAAAGATTTTAACAAATGGGCTAAATATGGCTTTGCCACTGTGACCCTGAGCTGAAGAACAGTCCATTAAGTGGAACACACACTGACTCTCCAGTAAAATAAAAGTTCTGGGTGTAGCAGTCAGTAGAGAAGATCATGCTTACAATGTTCTGAGACATGAAAAGATCCATGACAATTGATTTCCTTGAAAAAAGTGCAAGTGTAAATAGTATTTCCTGACACATCTTCCTTAAAGGAGCTTGTAAAGAATGGAAGATTATCTACTGTAAAAAGTCAGAAATGATCGGAAGTATTTTCTATTATCAAAGTATTAAAACAAAAGGATGGAAGGAATGTATCACAATCAAAGAAAGAGTTTGAAGTAAACAAAACAAGAAAGTCTCATTAATTAAAGAAGATAGAAAAACCAGTAAAGAAACAGGTACAAAAAGAAAAAAGGAAAAATAAGAGTACTTTACGAACATTATCATAAATAAAAGTAGAAACAATTATTATAGTCATTTATAATAGCCTAAATAATTCTAGCTGGCCCCTCCCTCTGATATGAAAGATAAAAACATACACTCCTCCAAATCTCCTTTTCTTTAAAGACTTATTTTAATTGTACTGCTATTGAAATTTTGAATATTTCCTTATAAGTTGTTATGAACATAGGGCTGGTAAAAAGTCACAGAAAAAGTCACAATTTTGGCAGGAAAAAGTTACAATTAATTCATGGTAGCTGGTTTTGAAGGGAAATATGTCTTGGAGTGGGACATAAACGATTTATTAAGTAAACACTTTTGGTTTAAGATTCGTTTTTTTTTTTTTTTTTTTTTCTGTTACTTTTTTCCCTGGATTCTATGATCTATCTTAAAGTAAGATTTAATTAAATTTTAACAAACAGGCAACATAATACTGAAAATGAACTCTGAGAATTACAGTTATTTACAGGTATCATCAATGATATATTCATGTACTTACAGATTTTAAGTAACAAAGAAAATGACTGAAACCAAGTAGTGCTAAATTTAAACGTATTACTTTAATGAACATGGCAGAAAAAATAAAATGCAAGTGCTTCAAAGGTTAAAAATATTCAACCCTCATAAAATGATGATTACTTCCAAAGATATTGATTGTATTTACTTAAAACCGGATACAACGATATTTATTTTCGCGTAAAAAAATGATTATTCACTGGTTAATTAAAATAGTACTCTAATTATTATGTTACTGACCGAAAACCAAATGTTATATATACTACTTTATATCTCAAATTTCTTTAATGTAAGGAGAGCGATTCACTACCCAAGAGAATTAACTCTTAATTTTTATTTAACAAGTTACCTCCCTTAGATAAGATCCTGTCTCAAATAAATTCAAGTGCAAAGTAATGTAGTGTGTGTGTGTGTGTGTGTGTGTGTGTGTGTGTGTGTGTGTGTGTGTGTGTGTGTGTGTGTGTGTGTGTGTGTTGATCACATTATCTACTCATTTAAGCATATCATAAGCATAATGAGGCTGTTGAAATGTTCTCAGCCTAACCAAGATAGAAATGCCTTTTTTCTAATTTTTTGATTTTCTTTAGGGAGGTGTAAAAAATATAGATACAATGCATTAAATGTGTTAAACAGTCAAATGAATATGTGAAATAGAATGTATACTTCATGGCTCTAGGTCATTCTGTTTTTAGTTGGGCCAAGGACTTTTCAGCACCCTTTTGTATACAGCTTTCTGCTAGAATGGCTTTGTTCTGGTAAATTAATTGAATTAAAATGCATTAAATGGTTTATCGATAACAGTATTTGGTCTATATTTTCAGTTGCTTTCAAAATAAAAATGGCATCTGGATTCTTTTAATTATATTTTCTATCATTTTTTTTCACAGAGCCTGTTGATTAAATACCATTTCTTTGTTTTAATCCATTATCCATAACTATCAAACAAAAATATACAGAAGCAAAAGTTCATTATGACGTTATCAGTTTTAAGTTGCAAGTATCAAACATCTTACTTCCATTCATTTTCAAAATTTTATGAAAAAAGACAAATAAAATACTCTGAAAAAATTCACTCAGATTAATTAACAATGATAAATTTTCAAATAACAGTTCATTCATTTTCTATTCTATTATTTATATACTTTCATAAAAAGCTATAAAAATGTAATGATTTTTGCAAAAATTTTCATGAATGAATAAGATAAATTACAGCAAATTAAGGAGAGAAAAGAATTTGGTCTCAACAACAAATTATAATCTCAAAAGTTTTAATGTTGTTTACTTAAATCATAATTCCAAAAGAAAAAGATCTTACTTTATCTCATATATTAATTACTCTGACTTTCCTTGAAGTATTTTCATTATTGATCCTATCAACAATGCTGATTAGGATAGATAATATGAGTTATCCAATAAATAATGATAGATCTTTTCATGTCCCAGAAAACTATCAATATGACCTTCTTTACTGACTGCAACACCCAGAACCTTTTTCTTTCCCAAAGGTTCAGTGTATTTCCACTCCAGACTCATATAGTGATAAACCCATGTTTATCCCACAGAAACAATGACAGAAGCAGACTACAGAGATGAGCTAGCACTTCTTACAAATACACCAGGCCAAGTCAAATCCTTGCGGCATAGTTTTGATCAGACAGCAGGAGGCATTCACTCGTACATAAGCACAAATAAAAAGAGTTCAAATGTTTTAAACAAGAAGAAACCATCTCCACAAGAAGTTTTAAACCTCTGATATCTGTAAACCAATTCTCATACCTTGCTAACAAAATCGACAGAAAGTGATGTCAACCCAGAGAAAGTGTGAGCTATGATTGGCAGGTTATTGGAAATCTGATCTTTCTGATCTAATAAAACCAGATTTCTTCCAGTTTGTGACTGTGTCACTATTACTGTATGAATGCACCACATAAGATGTAAATAAAATACAAGAATCAAAAGCTAGAAGGAAACTACACAAGAATACTACATGCTGTTAAGAATAAATCTTGACCCTACAAAACTGCTGCTGTTTATTTCACAAACCATCCAAGTAAGATGAACAAGACATGCCAGTCACTGCTTGATTAGTAAGAAAAAACTCAAAAGTAATGTTCTCTAAAGAACTTCTACACATGGACATGTCAGTATTGGTCAACCAGTAAGGACATATACATCAGCTCTGTGTGGACACTGGATGCAGTCTAGAGGATCTGTCAGTAGTAATGGATGATGAGAATAGATGGTAAGAAAGTTTCAGGAACTCCATACTATTAGAACAATTTAAAGATGAAATGTGACATTATTTGGCACAAGGAGTGAAAAACTTACATTCTATTCTAAATACAAAATAAATAAGTTTGAAATCAAAATTATATTTCATTTTATTCCCACTGAAACAAAATATCATATTGATAAAGTGGAAAAATTGAGGATGAGTTCAAATGGTATTTTCTTGGTGTGGACACTGCCAACATTTCTGTGTGGTTGATATGGGACTGATTTATGAGAAAAATTGATAATGTCCCTGAAGACACCCAAAAAAAATTCCTGAAGCTGATATATGATTCCTCTGCAAAGGATAAATTTCATCTTTCGAGTTAGTTTACATGGATTCTATCTGTAAGTGAATAAAAATGTATTGACAATACTTGTCCCTTTTTTTACTCAGGTATCTGTGAGAATCAGGCCTTTCATTTTCTTATTAAATCTAAAATACAAAACTAACTTCATGTAGAATATAATCTCCATTAATCAATATCTACCACCTCCCCATAAACTGATGGACTCGATTTTTTAAAAAAACGAAGGCACAGCCATCACAATGAGTGCTTGCTGATTATTAAAATAAACTTCATCATTGGCTGCTTAACTTTTTTTCATACTTAACCTATTTTTAAAAAAGGGATAAAGGAGAAAAAGGCTTATCAAAAAGTTAAAGAATTTATATGAAGAACATTTAGACACAATGGTCTAAAACAAATATGGCAATAAATCTTGCATTATTTCAAAACTATACTAATTAGTAAAACACATTTAAGATAAAAGAATTACAAGGAATATTATTGAAAATCACACGTCATTTTACTTTCAATGTGTATAAGAAAACAATTTAGACATTTCTTTCTTTAAAGTTGCATATAGATTATTTCTGTGGCTACGAAACTGAAATTTATATTCATAAATTTACATATCAATACATAAAACATAAGTTTGTCACTGAAATAAACAAAAAAGCTAAGTTACATTGCTTAAAAAGTATAATAAATTTCATCTGTGCACTTACAAGTTGCTGTTTTATATCATTAGAAATTAAAGCTTTGTCCTACTACTTTGTAGTTTACACAAAAGCAGTGGCATCTCTTTCCTAGCAGATGTTTTTTCTTTTGTGTGCACTTTTAGATGTCTTTTCTTTTGTGTGCACTTCTTAGATGTCTTTTCTTTTGTGTGCACTTCTTAGATGTCTTTTCTTTTGTGTGCACTTTTAGATGTCTTCTCTTTTGTGTGCACTTCTTAGATGTCTTTTCTTTTTGTGTGCACTTCTTAGGTGTCTTTTCTTTTGTGTTCACTTCTTAGGTGTCTTTTCTTTTTGTGTGCACTTCTTAGATGTCTTTTCTTTTGTGTTCACTTCTTAGATGTCTTTTCTTTTGTGTTCACTTCTTAGGTGTCTTTTCTTTTGTGTTCACACCTTAGGTGTCTTTTCTTTTTGTGTGCACTTCTTAGATGTCTTTTCTTTTGTGTTCACTTCTTAGGTGTCTTTTCTTTTTGTGTGCACTTCTTAGATGTCTTTTCTTTTGTGTTCACTTCTTAGATGTCTTTTCTTTTGTGTTCACTTCTTAGGTGTCTTTTCTTTTGTGTTCACACCTTAGGTGTCTTTTCTTTTTGTGTGCACTTCTTAGATGTCTTTTCTTTTGTGTTCACTTCTTAGGTGTCTTTTCTTTTTGTGTGCACTTCTTAGATGTCTTTTCTTTTGTGTTCACTTCTTAGATGTCTTTTCTTTTTGTGTGCACTTCTTAGATGTCTTTTCTTTTTGTGTGCACTTCTTAGGTGTCTTTTCTTTTTGTGCGCACTTCTTAGATATCTTTTCTTTTGTGTGCACTTCTTATGCGTCTTTTCTTTTTGTGTGCACTTCTTAGATGTCTTTTCTTTTTGTGTGCACTTCTTAGGTGTCTTTTATTTTTGTGTGCACTTCTTAGATGTCTTTTCTTTTGTGTGCACTTCCTTTATCCATCTTAGATGTCTTTTCTTTTGTGTTTACTTCTTAGATACCTTTTCTTTACTGGTTGTACAAACTGGGAATTGGACCATTGAAGCAAATTAGGACCACACCATTCAGCAGCTCTGAGCTAACTAATTCAAAGTGTAATCTAATTTTTAACTTTTAGAATTCATAGTTATATGACTTTACAATCCTCCAATGAAAGCTAAGTTTTCAACTAACCAGTCAATTACACTCAGCAAGATACAACAGTGCTACTCTTGGGTACAATGGTTTCAAGTTTTTCAAAATACTTATACACAAGATGCCAAATAAAACATTTGGTCAATTAATCATTTAACATTTGCAATTTCCTCTACATACATTTGTATATTTCTTTCTAACCTTTTTATTTGGTTTTATATTTATAAGATAAAAAGCCAAGAATTATAGTAAAACCTTTGGTAGTGTGACAGGTGCTGATAGTGAAATAAAGTGCAAGATAAATTTAAACATTATAGTTTATCATAACCTCTCAATATTTATTTCATCAGATATGTTATGAAAAGCTTCAAAAGATTTTGATAAATAATGAATATGAATTATACTGAGTTGAATTTATTTTTTATTATTAAAACTTGCAGCAAAAAGAATAAAAGAAAATATTAATTTTGTTGAATGTTTTTAAATTTGTATGTCAATAAATCATCAAAAATATAACAAAGACAATTTAAGAAAATCAATTCAGGAATAAGGGAAATAATATCAAGTGAATCATAGAAAAAAATTACATCATTTCATTATTCAAAGATATGGTAGCTATATATATATATATATATATATATATTAGATTTATATATTTAATGCCATGGAATTTAGTCTGCAATCATCAGGCAGTTAACAAAATGAATTTCATTTTGTTGACTGCCTAATGATTGTTGTTTTTAAAAACTCCATGAAACCCAGGGGTCGCAGGCTAAATTCAATAGCATTAGATATATAAATCTAATATATACTTATTTATAATTATTATGTAATAGCTTTATCCTAGATATTGAGCACTCTCCATGTTATATTGCACTTGGTTCGCTACAAACCCACAAAGTGATTTAGTGACAACCAACACTGGTATAATATATATATATAGAGAGAGAGGACACACACACACACACACACACACACACACACACACACACACACACACACACACACACACAAAATCAATCAAAATATTTCTCTCACAGAAACAGAAAAATATTTACAGTTGAAAATATCTTTTTCAGTAAAGTAGTCAATTTACAACTTAAAACATCTTTAGAATAAGATCAGAAAAGATCTTGAGGATAACCAAAAATTGGTTTAATATTATTTACAAAGTTTACTGTACTAAAAACTAGCTTGCTAAGTATTGAAGCATTTGTACGTGTTAAATGTTACAGAATTCAAGGAAGAAAAACTAATGAAAAAAGATTTTTCCCCAAAAAAAACACAAGGGAGATAATTAATAAACTCTAATGTGATTTTCATAAAAGATATTAGTCAATTAGATATATAGCTAACAAAGTAAATCATTTTTAAGATGAACAAAAACTGTTTTCCTGAAAAAATAAGCAACTATTAATCAAAATACTTGATAGCATGCTTCAAAGTGAATGGTTCAATAAGAATTCATAAAAAGAAGAAAACTAAACAATTCAGATTTCAAAATTCTTTTTAAAAAAAAAAGTTAATAGAAAAATATTCTAAATATAACAAAATATAATAGAAATTACAAGAAGCATAATAATAAAATATTTGACAAATATTTGCTCAAGAAGGAAATGGCTTAATAAGTAATTGATACTCACCAAAAAGTGAGCAGAGAGTCAGATGCTACTCATGCCATTATCATTCCACCAAGTAACTCTACACAATGGGATTTTCTTTGTTGAATGAAAGTTTTAGCCTTATTTCTTTTTCTTATTCCATATGGAACTATTTTCCGTTATTTCTATGAGGCGCCTTATACATTTGGCTCTATTATGCTCTTTGATTCTGATTTGACCCAGAAACTGGTACAGGGTATCCACTACAAAACCTCTTGCTTCTATTCCCACAGCTTTTACAATCATGCTATATCCTTCCTTTTCCAGCTTTTTTTAAGATTTTTGTATTTGCTAGTTTTATACTCATGGCTTTTCTCCATCTGGCTTTCATATGGTAGTGATAATTCTACCACAATGATTTTAAGGTTTACCTTTGACAGGAGAACAATATCTGATCATAGACTTTTACTAGATATTGTTTTTGGGTAATCATTGTACCATCCAGGTACATCGGCAGGTACCTTCCAATTTCCACTTGATCCAAGAAGGTTTTGACCAGGTACAGTTTGATTGTTTGCTTAGAGCTGGCATATATTCTGCCCCTCTCTGAAACAAATTTCAGAGTTGAAATAGTTGGTTCAGATTTCATATAATTCTTTATAAATCTGATCAACTCATCCAATACTCTATTGTGCCTCCAGGTTTATCTCCCATTAACAAGAGCTGTCTTACAAGAACAGAGGACATGTTCCCATGTTTGTGCACATTATATATTAATATTTTAAATGTATGTAAGTTGAAATGTTATTTGTATAACTAAACTATTTCTATAAATTTTCATAAGTTTAAAGTTTATTATATTCTTAATATTTATTTCTAGAAGGTTTGTTAATTTCTAATATTTAATCAATCAAATCATTTTTACTTAATTTCTTCTTATTCTATAAATAAGCACAATCAATAAATTTAATCAAATAAGCGATTGTGCTGGCAAAATTATCTAAGCAGTTTATAAGATAAAGAATTTAACATTAAAAAGAACAAAATTTGTGAGTGAAAAAAGAAAGAACCAAATAATGATAATACAAAGTAAAAGATAAAAGTATGAAAATAAAAAGAAATGAAATGATTGATTAATGAAAAAAAAAAATTTTTTTGCTTACTATTCTATTAAAAGTCATATAATATTTAATTTTCAATTCCCGTTGTTAATGGATAAAATATTTTTAGAGGTTTTTCTTAAAGACAAACCAGCATAGATTTGTCCAGATTCCTAAAAACAAACATTTACACATGAATAAACAAAATAAAAATGGATATGATTTTGTCCTTTCAATAGGAGACAAAATTAGAGAAATACAGAGACTGAAAGAAAATATCAAAGATTTAGTTCACATGAAGTCAAAAAACATTTTATTAAAGCTATAAGAATGCCTTGTAACTTTTATTATAGCTATAAGAATGCCTTGTAACTATATATACTGAATAAAAACATCTCCCAAATTGTGTTCAACATATTTCTAAAAAATCTGGATTATTTTTAATTTAATTCACAATCTCTTATAATGTATCAATTTTACAAGGGAGATAACTATTAAGTGCTAATTACAGAGTAATCTCTCTTTTTATTTATTTCTGGATTGCCAAAATATAAAGTAGATTTGAAGAGCTGATTTTTCATCATCTTATGAGGACCTATTGGACATATGGAAGGGTTTGTTGTGGTTGTGGTTAATTATTGGTATTGTTGGAAGGTTCTGAGGTTTGTAAACCTCAGAACCTTTTATTTTTCTTACCCCATTTGCTTGTCTTCTTTTTGTTTGTGGAAGCTATAAGGGAATTAAAGACAGAAGGAAAAAAGACAAGGATACATTTAGATTTTGGGGGTTTACAACTATTCCGTGGTGAGAAATGTTTTTCTGAACCAGTAAAAATAGTTGTGTTCTCCAGACAAGGTGTTGAGGTATATTATGGACTCAACTTCAGCAAGTTATAAGTTTGAAGGTCCATCATGTGTCTTGCTGCTACTAGCAGGAGATGCAACACACTGGTAGGCCTCAGGATTTAACCGGCAAATGCACGCTCTACCAGCGGCTGAAAGAAAAAGGTCCATCCGTCCCAGCCAAGATGATAAAAGCTTATAAGGAAGAGCTTCTCATTGGTTCCAGGAAGCCTCTCTTTTTAGGCATGCACCAATTTTGCTTCCTGTTAGAGGGAAACTGTTACTTTTGCATTTATTTATTGTCTTTTTTATGTTCTTGTCTTTTTTATTTCTTTTTAATCCCCACAGAAATTGGTTTCTCCAAGGCTGTATTGAAATATGAATGGAATATTAGTGAAAAACTACTTAAGATCTTATTGTAGCAAAAATAAACACTAATAGTTTTAAAAAATGATGATTCCAAGAAATATATTTAATTTCAAAAGGTGTAAATGTCTCTTTTATGGAAACCTTCCTGACTATATATAAACCAGAAGACTAAATCATGGAGGATATATTGATTTATCACAAGAAACTAGTATTCCAACATGGTTTGCTGTATATGGCTTGAAGTCAGGAGGGAAAAAAAAGAAAAATATTAGGGTATTATGAAAATGACAAATCAACCAGAAATGTTGTCAACAAAAGAATTTTTCATTAAATAAACAGAAGGTAGATAAATTACTGGCAAAAGAAAAAATCCAATATACACATTGGTCAGACAGGATTAATTGTTTAAATGAATAAATTAGTTAATAAGATTTATAACCAAAAATATAAGATGAATGAAGGAAGAACAGACAAAGAAAGAAAGATAAAAATGAATGGTAACAAAAAAAGATGAACCTGGAGAAAAATGAAAAGGATGAACTGGTTAAAGGAATGAAAGCTGCAATGAAAGAAAAAATAAACATAGAGACAGACAGAAATTAAGGAGAAAATGAAAGAAACTGAAGGGAAAATGGGTATGAATTAAAAAAAATGGAAAGAAAGAAATTAGAAAACCAGAAATATTCATCGGATAAACACTTTAATTTAACTTAACATTTATTTTGCTACACATCTTTCTTTAATAAATTGATTTTTTCTACTTTAATTTTGAAAACAAAATGATTGCAATATCATTCAGGAAAAATTTATGTTCATTTTGAATGAACTGAATAACCCCAGTTTTATGTGATGGATGAGCAAAGGCAGGACAACCAGATAGAACCTATATACAACAGCTCTGTGCTGATACAGAATGTATCCTTGAAGACCTACCAAGAGCAATGGACAATAGAGATGGGTGGCAAGAGAGGGTCAGGGAGATTCGTGCTGGCAGCGCAACAGGATGATGATCATTGAATGCACTATTTTCTTCCAAAAGGTGACTGCTGTGTAACAGCTTTCTTCCCCAATTATTCTAACCCAAATGAAAGTGTGAAAGTAATTAACAGATAGAGGAGGGATTAAAAGTTATTTTCAATTGAAACAATCAATGAGAAATTTTGTGTTTGTAAGATTTCAGGTGTGCTGCAATGCAGACATCTGTTTTTTGATTTTAACATTTCAGAAGCCACTTATATTATTTTCCTTATAATATAAAAAAAACTTTCCTCCACCCAATGAAAAGTGGATTGGAAACTCATTGATATGGTTGGCCAGAATTATTGACTTATGGGAATCAAACATGGGAATCAAACTGTAACAATGTATTTGTTCTTTCATCCACCAGGATTAAGTGACAACTTCCTCTTTTAGACACATCACTCATTACCATTATTTTTAACAACTTTTCAAGAAACCAACTTTCAAAAGACTTACAATGACCCAACAGGTCACTAAGTTGTCTAGTTAGGACAAAAGCCAAGAAAGTCATAGAACAAGTAAGACTGTCTCTCAGACTTCAGTGAAACCCCACCAGTTATAAATGGCACGAAAAATTTAAAAAGGAGTAAAGAAAAAAAATAGTAACTGTAGGAAGGCATTTGAAACAAAGTAGCATCACAAATGACTGTAACATCAAAAGCCAAAAATTTCATAAGAATAAAACTTGATTACCTTAAAAGTGTAAGTTTCCCCTTTTTACTTTTTCTTTTTTTTTTTTTTTGTGGCCCACTGAAGTGTCTTCTACTTTGAAAGAATACCAGGTAACATCTGTGATAGGAGCACAGATAATAATTAACCTCTGGGGCTAGTATAGCCACATTAAACTGAAAAATATTAAATCCAAATCCAAATGACAGATGTAAGTTTCATGATCAGCAGATGTTTCCTTACTAGTCAACATGGGAGATCGGATCAGCATCCTGCACGTGTTGGCTATTCTAATTTCAGATACACAAACAATGACCAAAGCAACTAACCATCTCAGAAACAGCAATGGAAAAAATGAACTAGAGAAGACAAAAAAATGTACTCCACTTTTTATTTCAAAAGAAATCCTGAACAAAAAGGGTATAGTAAAAGAATGATGAGAAATGAGCACACTCCAAGCTAGAATGATTTTAAAGAAAGATTGATTTACTGATCTTGAGATGCTAGAAATATGTAGACATGTAAGTCACAAAGAATATGAACAAGAGCCTCCTACTTGAACTGAAACACAAACTACTATAAACCAAAACACTACAAACCCCAGTTAACATAAGAAGCCAAAAAAAATAGAGTTAATAACGAAAATCATGACTGAAAAGAAAACTACAATACCATCCCTCAGGAAATGAGATTGGAAAACTAGTCTGAGATAAAATTGGTATTACCCAAGGGAACCCAAACAAAAATACAAAACCTGAATGGGAAATTAGACAAGAAGAACAAATAAACAAACTGCAACAACAAGCAAAAGTGCAAAACAAGGAAAAACACAAAGGAATATATTTGGAGGAAAAGACCGAAACAACACAACTGACAAGTCTGACAATGCAACTTAAAGAGACTGGGAAAGGGTCAATACAAAAGAAACAGGACCTTCCAAACTAATGAAAAAATTTCTATCAGCAAGTCGATGGAGAATGCTCAAAGACAAACCAATAAATGAAACAAAGCAAACAAAACTATTTTGGAGTAAAATATGCTAACAGAAAGAATATAACAGAAAAGCCAAATAAAAAAGAATTATGAGAACTTAAAGAATTACGAAAACTCAAAGAAGGCAATGAGACAGACATACACCTGAATTCACAAAGAGCAACACAGAAGAAAGTACAAAATGGGAAAATACCAGGCCATGATGGATTCTGGTTTTAAAAAATTCACGTCCATCCATGAGATATTGGCTGTACAACTGAGTAAATGCTTAAAAAAATCTAGTATATCCAAATGGATAACAAAGGGGGAAAACTACCCTGATTCAGAAAGACCCCCACCTAAGAAACCATCCCCAGCAATTATATAACAATAACAGGTCTATCAATGATGTGGAAAATCCTGACCACACAAATTAAAGAGATCTATTACTCACTTGTATGTTGCAGACTATTTTCAAAAGAACAAAAAGAATGCTACTATACATAGATCAGCACATCCTCAAGGAGGCTAAAACGAGGAGGGAAATTGTAGCTATGACATGGATTGACAACAAATAGCCTATGATATAGTCTCACAAACTTGGAAAATAGGTTTGAAAATGCACAAAATATTCAACAAAGTCATAAACTTCATCTCAAAAGCCATGAAAAACTGGAAAATGGAATTAATCTAGCAGAAGGAGAAAATCTAGAAAGGCAGCTTCCAGAAAAAATCCCTTTAGTTATTACAATTTGCAATAACAATGATATCAATAAATCACATTCTTAGAAAGTGCATTGAAGGCAATAAATTTATGAAATCACAAGAAAATATTATTCACCTTATGTACATGGACAGCATCAAACTATTTGCAAAATGTGAAAAAGAACTGGAGATTTTGATACAAACAATGAGAACATACAACTAGGATACAGGAATGGAATTTGGCATAGAAAGACTCCTCAATTGACTAAGAAAACTTCACAAAACCGAGCTCTGCAGTAGAAATCTCATCAAAGAGATAAGCACCTGGGAAGTCTTGCCGTGACCGGCCTGTGAACATAAACAGATCGGATTACACCTTTGCCCTAGAAAAATAACATCTAGGCACAGCCGGAAATGACTAAGCCCTTTTTCAACTCTAACCAGCTGTTACAGCTAAGAAAGGGATAAATTAATATTTATCAACATTTGCAAAACACCTCTGCCAGAAATAATTCTATAAAACTGGAAGTAATACTATTCGCTAACCTATACCGGACTATAGAAGTACTTATTTTCTACGTCTTTTTTATAAAAGAACTTTCTATTCATGTGGCACGACAGAAGTGGAGTTCCCTTTCTTCCATATAAAAAAGGCTTCAGGCAGCGAAAATTCAGAGGTCTACGCGGATGCTCTCAGGAGCCACTCGGCTCCACGAGGCTCGGGTCCTACGTTATCATGGTTGCACCCACCACACCGACACTTCTAGTGGTAGATTCAACAACCTTTCTTTCATGGTCCTTTTTAAGGGCTATGAGAGGTCTCCTTCTGCGGGTCGGAGCATCTCTGGCAGTCATTAATGACCAGTCGAAATAGACGGCCTGGAGGCAAACACGAAGAGGACTCACTAAGACCAGCCGGTCTTAACCATCGCTCGGTTCTGCTCATCAGTTTGGCTGCGCAGCACTAAAAGGCAAGGGTTAGCCTTTAGCTACCGCTCCACTATCCACACAGCACTAAGATAACGCCAATCTTAGCTTCAGCCTCCTGGCCTGTTCACTCGACAGTGCAGAGCTTTGGCGCGCAAGCCCTAGCTATCATCTCAATACGTCTGCACAGCTTTGGCGCACAAGCCTTAGCTACTGCCCGATACGCTCGCACAGCTTTGGCACAAAAAGCCTTAGCTACCACACAGCTTTGGCACAAAAAGCCTTAGCTGCCACACAGCTTTGGCACGAAAAGCCTTAGCTACCGCCCGATACGCTCGCACAGCTTTGGAACGAAAAGCCTTAGCTACTACACAGCTTTGGCACGAAAAGCCTTAGCTACCACCGCACAGCATTGGTGCGAAACAGCCATAGTTACCGCTCCGACTCATCCGCACAGCTTTAGTGCGAAACAGCCATAGCTACCATCAACGATATGCCCGCATTGCTATCTGGCATGACAAAGCCATAGCTACTGTAAACGATACACCCGCACAGCTATCTGGCATGACAAAGCCATAGCTACCGTAAACGATACGCCTGCACAGCTATCTGGCATGACAAAGCCATAGCTACCGTAAACGATATGCCCGCACAGCTATCTGGCATGACAAAGCCATAGCTACCGTAAACGATACGTCTGCACAGCTATCTGGCATGACAAAGCCATAGCTACCGTAAACGATACGCCCGCACAGCTATCTGGCACGATAAAGCCATAGCTACCAACCACGATGCAGTCCACATAACGACTTGCTGTTACGGACTACCCTAGCAATGCAAGCATCTAGTCCACGTTACGACTCGCTGTTATGGACTACACTAACATTGCAACATCTGGCCCACGTAACGACTCACTGTTACGGGCTAGCAACCACGACTCGACCATACCAATGAAATGTCAAAACCGGGACATCGATTTACCAACAACTTGACCGACCTCAGCAGCCCGCAACGATCACCCAGCTACATTCAACGGCCTGACCGATCTCAGCTTACCAGCATCAAACATCCAGCTGTATCTCCACGACTCGACCTACGCCAGCTACCCTCGTCGAACGTCCTGCTGCGCACAACTACAACTCGACCATACCAGCTAACGACATAACCCATCCTAGCTGAAGACCACATACAACCGCCACGGACATTTACATACACGTTTGTAACTCCAGCAATAAAAACGTCACTTTTGTTGTATCTGTTATCTCGCCTTCTGTCTCCCTTCATTGTCTCTTGCTGTCACTACACATTAGCACGCATAAAACCCTTAAATAATTTGCAGAGCCGACACACTTATCGGCTCCGCAACAGTCTCCTTTGTAAGATATGCAGAACCATTCTTAAAATGGATAAGGAACTCAGACAAATGGACCAAAGGACAAGAAAGATGATGACTGTACACAAGGCATTACACCCAAGAGATCACATAGATTATATGTGCTAAGAAAAAGAGAAAGAAAATTCAAGAGGTATGACTGGATGGGAAAGGTGATCCACTGGGAATTGTGCAAGAGATTAAAATTTGACCATGCTACTAAATGGTATATGCACAAACCAGAATCCACCCTAGAGAATAAGACACAACATTTTCTGGGATTTTTAGATACAAATGGATTACTTAATCCCAACCAGAAGACCAAACCAATTATTGGTTAATAAGGAAAAAAAACTTCTCATCTAGTTGATGACAAGTGGACCTCAGAATGGAAATGAAAAAAAGCAAAATCATTGACAAATACTTGGACCTTGCCAGAGAAGTAAAAAAAAAAAAAACTGTGGAACATGAGGGGGATGGTGATACCAATTGTAGTTGGTGCACTTGGAACGGTTTCCAAAAGTGTAGAAAGGGAACTGGAAGAACTGAAAATCAGAGGAAGAATCAAGAGCATCCAGACAACAGCATTGTTAAGATTGGCTAGAATAGTCAGAAGAGTCCTGGAAACCTGAAGAGATTTCCTATCAATCAGACTCCAATGAAAGACCATCAATGCTTGTGTGAAAAACTTGAAAAGAGTAAAATAATAATTCAAAAATAATAAATAACAAATACGATAAATATATAAATCCAAAGTAATAACCCAACTTACATAAGATCAGTTATTTTTTTGTGTTAGTTTTTGGTATTAGAGTTTAAGTATAGATAAGGCAGGAGAAATTAGAACTGGATCATTTACTCAATCAACAAACCAGTTTGTTATCTATATATAAATAAAGAAAAATAATGAAGCTTTAAAAAAGCTGTAAAATGAACAAGTTTAATGGATTTCATAGGTCAGAGAAAGACAAAAGAAAATAAATGATTTATAAGTATTGACTAAAATCTACTGCCATCACCATGATTAGAACTGCTGATTAGTTTTACTAATTATATTTTTTCAGATCCACTTTCAACAGCTGTTAAAGATAAAAATAAATAAATATAAAAGTAAAGCAAAAGGGAAAAACTTGTTTTTCAATAACCAATAAAAATATTCAGTCAAAGAATTCTTTCCAACTTTTATCGAAAAGATATCTACTTTTGTATTTCAATTTCAATTCAAACTTCTTAATTTAAGAAGCAATATTTAAAGAAATAAGTCATCTTCAAAGGAAATCAATCTGCTTGATTTCATAAATACTCCTATGGAGTACACGGACACATCAGTAGATCCTATATTCATCAGCTATGTGTGGACACTGGGTGCCATCTAGAGGATTTACCAAGAGTGATGGCCAAAAGGATGTATGATGAGAGATAGCTAGGGAACTCAGGCTGTCAACATGCCTTGATGATGATGATTGTTCAATAGAAAGAAACTATATTGCATTCTTGGAGTTTTAAACTTACTGTGCATGTTTAATCTTCAGAAAACTGTTTTTTGTATTTTCTAATTCCTGACACCCATACGACACTCATTGCCTTACCTAAACATGGAGTAGGGATACAACAAATAATTATCTCCTTTAGATAATTTGAATGTCCAGTAGGAACCCTCCAGAGGGTCACAAAACAGCACAAAAAATTCATTCCTACTCGTTTTGCCTTTGTTCTTTGAACAGTAGAGATGTTATCTCTGGCCCTGCCAGGAAACAGTAAAACCACATCTACTCTTTTTCTAAGTCTTTTTCTATTTTGTAGCCTTTTTACTAACTGCATATTCATGGAAAAACATAGGCATAGTTCTAGCTGTTGGGACATATTCGGGAAGCCTTTCTTTTTAATGTCACTTGGAGGTGTATTGTGCAAATAAAATGTTAGATATTCTTGGTACATACAAATGAGTTTATCTTGGTCTTCCTTCGGTTGTGTTCAGCATTATTATATCATGCAGGGCTGGCATGCATTACGCCTAAACCCCAAGTTTGCTTGGGAGCTCCAGGATGGCAGGTATCATATATTTTCTATGAATACTACTTTATGAAAATTGACGTGTAGTAGAATGGGGCCCCATTTTATAGATTGGAATTGGGCATATCATAGATTTGGCGAGGCATGATACCCTAGTATCAACCCTGATATCAAAGATCTACTAATGCTAATATTTGTCCTACCAACAAAACATTCCAATAACAGTATTAGCACGCTACTAATAGAATTATTTGTGAGTTTCATATATACTGCCTCTTTCAGTTTATATATTTTCTGCTGTGATTTTTATTATTATTATTATCATTATTTTAGCTTCACTTCAGAAGAAAAGTGTTTTTCTTTTTCTTCCCATTTATGATCTGCTATATTCTATTTTATGACTTCATCTCACATTGATTTCATCTCTAAGTTTGTTTTATTTTTCTTTAGGAGGTAACTAGGTTTTCTTTCATATTCCTTATCATAAAGTAAGCTACCACACATCTATAGCAATGCAATGATGGTATTCTACCATGACCCATTGTCAGCTTCCAAGGTTCAGAGAGTTCTTGGTCAATATAATCAATCCGTTATCAGGCAAGTAGACAAAATGTGCAAAAAAACAAAAATTGGCCCAATTTGTAAAGGTCATCAAAGAAATGCACCCATCATTTTCTAACAAATAACTCTAATCCATACAGATAAAACTTTTCTCATTAGTTTGTTATAGATTGAATAATGATTCTTTACTAGGATAAGTCTGATCATCCTATTCAACAACATCATGAAAATGATAGCATTTTTCATACAGACAATACAATTTTAATTGATGATCAGACAACTAATATTGACAAGAGAAGAATATGGCAATGGGATATGTCTATCTTTTGTAGTTATAGACAACTACATAGGATACTTTGGAAAAAAAAAGTCTTATGATTATTAATACATACATAGTAGTTAAGCTGGCAACCGTAATTGAGGACAACCAGAAGGCTCCCTTTTCAATAGCTACTACACTGAGGTGTAGGGGAGGGCGCAACTCCTTTCTCTGGATTGCTCCACCTTACCCTTGATACATACATATTGCTGAGTGTTAAGCAAGGAGGTATCAAGTACCATTTTTAAAGTCTTTGGTATGACGCAACCTGGGATTGAAACCAGGTCTCCCGGATCATTGGCAAACACTCTACCTACTAGATGCTCTAACAACACTTGCAAAGTCCTATGAACTCTATTAGACCTTTTATATAGTTTCTATTATAAATGAAATGGAAAATTTACCTTCTTAGATATTCTAACACAGAAAATGAGTTCAATATATTCAGATACTTTGGACTATAAATGAACTTTACTTTCCACCATCCATACAGTGTAAAGACACTCTTATGCTGAACATATCTATAAATAGTGACTTAGCAACCTAAAGAATAAGTCAATCCATTTACAAAATAATTAACAAAGAAATAACAACTCATCAGCTTTCACTAAAGGAAAATAAAATGCTTCCATTCAAAATTGTCAAAAATACAATATACACCAAAGGAAAGATGGAAAAAACATCTGTTGAAAGTTTTACCTGATATCATTCCAGATCATTTGCAAAACAACCTCAACACAATCCTACACCATAATGAGGCCTCCTAGCAATGTTTCAATACATTAACAATGAATTGGTCAATGAGCAGCCAACAGAAAAATACCTTACATTGAACTACAATTAAACAACAAAAATTTTGCTCTGCCAGTGTAATGTTAGTGACAAAAATGCCAACTTCTCTGCAGAATGAATAACAGTTTACACTCTTTTCATTAGACTTTATAATGGAGGAAAAAATTATAATCAAATAAATGTCAAACATTTTTGTTTTAATGCAATAAGATAATAGAATACTAAGAGTTAACAATTTCTTCACATAACCAGATTTTTTAGCAAAGAAATTTAGTGCTTGTTATCTTATTTTCATCATAAATAACCTCTAAGAGTTTATTATATAATAAAAATGAGGATAAATATGTTTCTTTTCAGCTCAATAACTTAATTATCTTATTTATAATAGGAAAGAGAATTTCATTTTGAAAATATGTCACATAACCATTTTGTCATATACACTTGTTAACTTAATTTCTTTAATTAAAAAAACAACGACAAATGATAATTGGAAACACACTATGCACCACTTAGTAAGAGCAGCCAGTATTGTAGGTAACCTGAAGTCTGTGTACCAAACTAAACACAGGTTAGTAAATAACAAAACACAATGTGGTTACAAGCAAATTACTTACATCAGTCGCACTTTTCTTTCTCTGTTTTTTATCACATTCCAGAACTTCTGATGCTTCAAAAATCTGTGTGGAAGGCCTTTGTTCACCACTGAGTACACTGTTAAAGAATAAACACCAGAAAATACTGTTTATCAAATCATTATTATCATCTTCAGTTTTAACCCTTATAATTCTATCCATTCACAGCCAAATTATACAAAACGTTCGAATAAAAAGAAAGATAAATTCAAAATCATAGAGGCATATTAAATATATACATGAATGAACAAAATATTCACTCACCCGATGGAGACACAGACTTCTTTGACATTGTCGCAGGTGTGCTACAAGGGGACATATTAGTCCCATACCTGTTTATTATCTGCCTAGACTACATGCTTTGAATGTTGGTAGATTTAATGAAAGAAAATGGCTTTACACTGGTAAAGGCAAAAAGCAGAAGATACCCTGCACGAACAATTATGGATGCAGACTTCGCTGATGACTTAGTGCTTCTGGCAAATACACCCACCCAGGCCCAATCCAATGTGATTTAATCAAAGAGGTGACATTTCCACACTAAATGGTAGATCTCTGAAACTTGTGGACAAGTTCATCTACCTCGGAAGCAGCAACTCATCTACTGAAAATGATATCAACAAGAGACTAATGAAGGCTTGGACGGTTATCAATAGACTATTGGTTGTTTGGAAGTCAAACCTATCAGATAAAATAAAGTGCAGTTTTCTCCAAGCAGCAGTCATGTTAATACTGCTGTATGGTTGCACCACATGAACCCTGACTAAGCGTATGGAAAGTAAAGCTTAATAACAATTGCACAAGAATGCTGTGAACTGTATGGAACAAGTCCTGGAGGCAACATCCCACAAAGCAGCACCTGTACGTACAGCCTCCTACTAGGACACTGCTGGAGAAGTAAGGGCAAGTTCATAAGGGATTTATTCCTGTGGACCCCCTGACATGGACAAGCAAGGGTAGGGCAACCAGTTAGAACCTATCAACAAAAGCTCTGTACTGATACAGAATGTAGCATGGAAGACCAACCAAGAGCGATGGACAATAGGAATGAATGGCAGAAGAGGGTCAGAGAAAGCCATGCTAGCAGCACACTATGATAATGATGATGAAAGAAAACATTACCATCTAAACTTAATTTTAAAACTTCAATGAAGTAGCACTAACCCACAAGGCAACAAAATCTTCTAATATGATAATCATACAAGTGAGTGTGTAAGTGTATAGATAGATTGATAGAACAAAATATATGAAACAATATTAAAAAATAACAAAATCTTCTCTCTTAACTCTAAAATTCATATTGTTATAATCTTTAGGTGAGCAATTATTATAAAAATGTGTATCTTGAAGTAATGAGAGAAATATGTGATTTTCTTCATATTGTAGTAGTATTGTTATATTTGCTCCACTTAATTGGTAGTGAGCTCTTCTTGAAGTTTTTTATTCATACCCCTTAGTTTTAATAGGATATATATATATATGTGTGTGTGTGTGTGTGTGTGTGTGTGTGTGTGTGTGTGTGTGTGTGTGTGTGTGTGTGTGTGTCTGTGTATAAAGGAGTTATATCTGTTTTAGTTTGTACATATAATCTTATAACTCAGAAAAGAAATGTTATTGAGCATTAAAATCGCACATACACTTTCATAATTTTACAAAAAGAAAAAGTTAAATATTTAGTTTTTGATTTTTACTGATTAAATTATATAATTCAATAATTAAAAATCAATCAGTTTGTGGAAGTCTTTACAGTTCTTCATGAATAAGTACAAAAAAAGTGAAGGAACTTTTCATTTCTTCTTCAAACATCCCATGTTTAAAAATCACAAAGATTCTATTGATGAAATTTGAATTTAATACTTTTATTAACAGTAAAAAAAATTCTTAATTTTTTAGAGAGCTAAAAATGTCATAAAATTGTTTTAAATCAAGGAGCACATTATTTAAACAACTATTTTAAAGGCAAACCAAAAAAATAAAATGTGATACAGAAAATTTGACATTTTTATTTCTTAGCTTCTTTTTATTGTAAGGACAAATTTTTATTTTTTAGCTTCTAAATGTAAGCAATGTTTATTGATAACTCAAAAACTGATTTTTTTAAACAAATACTTTCATATTTCTTTAAACAAAATACATTAATTTTAAATGATTGTAACTCAAAAGCATTTTTAAAAGAAATAAACTATTTATAGAAAAATGAGTACTTTTCATTTTAGTCAATACACAAAATCTTCTACCCAAAAATAAAGATGTATTTTAATTCTTACTTTCTTTTTATTATTATAATTTCATAAGGTAAAAAAGAAAATGAATTCAATGAATACATTTTTTATAACTGTAACTCAATTACCTGAATTTAAATTTTTGTCACTTAAAAAAAAGTCTTTAGAAAAATAAAATGTTTCAAACCACTCATGGTAAGGGTTGCATTTTTAAAATTATATTTTGATTGTAAACAAAAAAGAAAATTCCTAAAAGAAAAGAATACTTTAATATATGAATTATTAGATTTTTTTAGAGGGTAAAATTATTCTATTACTGAGCACTAATTGTAAAAAATAGAAATTTATTGGAGACCCCCAACCCCAAAAAATAATAATGAAAATGTTTTGAATCTTTCACTAGTTACATATTTTTATATGTTATTTTAAATAAAGAATAAAAAAGAAAAAACAATTGATAAAATAAAAGAAGACTTTTCATTTGAATTGAAAGACAAAATCTTTTACTACAAAAATAGACACATTTTTAATTCTTAGTTTACTTCTCTCTTCCCTCTTTCTATTTCACTCACTGGTGTTCATAGAATCCTTTCAGTTTGGTCATGGACTAATACTTCTGCAAGTGGATATATATATATATATATATATATATATATATATATATATATATATATATATATATATATATTTAGAGAGAGAGACGGAGAGTATAGCAATAATATTCTCCACCGAAATAAATTTATTATGACGACTTAACCGAGTTTGAGTCTCCATAAAATTGTACTATATATATATATATATATATTGTCATCCACAGACAGACTGTTTCGTTCTATCAGAAATTCTGTTAGTTTAATTTTGATTTTCAATAATTTTTCTTATTTGTGAATGAGATACTTTCTCAAATACTTTGAAATTGTGTAATTCATTATCAAGAAGATCAATGATAATATTATATTAATAGACTGTTAGTCTAATTCTTTTTTTTTTTTTTTTTTTGTTAATTTTTTTAGTCTGTGAATGAGATGTTTGCTGAATCATAGGTAAGAAGGAACTGTCTAAAGTTCATTTTATTTTTTATCAAATTCTTTCAAATTGTGTCCTTCGTTATCAACATCAATGATAATATTATATTAATTGATTATTCATTGTTCAGGCACTTTAACCAAAAAAATTGATACTTTGTTATAGACATTACAAAATGCCTGCTCACAAAGAATACATATATTTTCCAAGCATATTTTGGGAAAATTTCAAAAAATATAAATGCAAATTTTTTCAAGTAAAAATTATTAAATATTTGTTGTTGTTCAGTTCCTTAACTTATGGCCGCTACTGTATACACAACTTATTATTGACTTTAGTAGACATTTCCTACAATTAAATCCACTTTACAAAAAACTAGGATTAATAGGCAATTGTTAAGCTTTGTTAAGCCTGATACAATTATTTGCTTCCAATTGATGATTGAATTATATAGTAATAAGAGTTGTCTAGACAAACTCACTGACCATTTCCCTACTTCAAATTATTTGCCCCAAATTCTGAAAACAATACACATTTTCTTTACCCAACTTTAATATTATATATATTAATTTTTAGTCAAACATAATTCAAAGCTAAGTTAAAACCTTTTCCTCAAATCTCCTTCCCTATATACATTACTTTACCCAATATTTACATTGAATAAAGATATACTTATAATTCAATTTACTATTTTTTAACCAAGTGAAATAAATAAAAAAATATCTAAGAGAAATATAATCACTGAACAATGCCAAGAGCAGAGGAATTGTCCTATTTCAAAATGAGTCCTACATTTGGTCAAATCAAAAGTGTAATAAGCTATCACCAATGAGCACTAGATTTGAGAATTCCATTGTTAACTGTGAACAATTCATTGATAAAAAGAAAGAAAACCACGGCATTTCATTCAACTCAACACGAACTATCAAAAAGTTGTCTTCGGGTGATGAGATGGAAAAGTGAAAATCAACATTTTGTTAAATAATAATTGATTGAATCTTTTATTTGGCACAAAGTGTAGTTTATTTAAAGAGAATTAAAGCATTGTACTCAGAGTGTTATTTCTAGCTAAGGTCAACTCAGTTTGACTGACAAATGGTAACCTTTTGGGTCAGTTGAGAGTGAGGTTTTCATTATGGGATTTTAAATTCATGTGTCTATGAATTCTAGAAGTTAGAAATTAGATTTTAACTTTGAATTAGTTTAGCTTAAGCAGCTGAAGCTCATGTACCAATACTTTGTGTGATCAAACTTCCATCAATGATCCAATGGCTAACTCCTGGTTCATACAACTGGTGATACTGAAGATAGATAAAAGACTGTGTGAACCTGAAAGATATTATTGTGTCTATTTTCCCATTGAAAGAATAGAGCAGCTGAGAAGATAGAATGGCAAGGAAGAAGATGGAACCATGAGAAGGATCAACCATTGCCTTAAAAACTTGAAGATAGCAAGAAGAGATGACTATATGACAATTTGACTAAATCAAAAGTGACCAATGAAGATGGTGGACAAACATTTGGGGTTTTGGCTACACTGTGGGTTTTTTTTTTCAAGTATGGTTCCTCATTTTTAAACAGCAAATCTGATGATGATTTCACCAAAAAGTTTGTTTAAATTGTTTATGGATAATTATCAGATATGGTGAAAATTTGGTTATGAAGTAAAAGTCATTCAAAGTTTCTGAAGTGAATGAAGAATATCAACTTTTAAAACCACATATCTATTCTTTACAAATTGTTATGGAGATAAAACAGAGTTTTTCAGAATTCTATGCCATGAGCAAAATAAGTAGAAAATAACAAGTTAAAAAAGTCAGTTTTCTAACTTTATTCCCATGAAATATGTCTGAGCCATCTTAAATCAGAACTTAAGGAAAATATCAACATCATTTTTTCTTTGTAGAATTTTTTCCCTTTTATATGTGCATCAATGTGTATATATACATGTAAGCATACATAAACACACAAATATACATTTACACACAAGTATACATGTGCATTTTTAATTCAGTTTTAATATGATTTCCTGTATTTTATTTCTTTCTGACAAATATTTCTTTTACAAGCTTTCAAATAATACACATCTGATTTTTTTAACTTATATTAAACATGAAAATTATATTTTATGAATTTTAAAGATTCTATGCTGCCATCAAATAAAGAACTCAATGTCTAAGCTACAAACTGAACTTTCAAATTTCATGAACTTGGATTAATGTTTTATCATCTATATATTCTGCATTCTTTGTCATTACTAGGCAAAAGTTTGACAATATCTTGGTATGTGCAAATCTGTGGTATGTATATTACATGAAGCAGGTCAAGCTGTGAAAGGTACCCAGTGTGGTTGATAAAATCATGTTAGTTAGTACACTTTCATGTTGTGCATTGCTTCCCTGCATGAGTAATTTGAAAGCCACATCAATGAACATTCAGTGTAATTTAAAGAGGACGTCCTTCAAGGTGCAATGGTTAAAGCGATGGACTGTAGAATTGTAGTAAGTGAGTTCAAACTCCAGTCGCTCTATAATGTTCACTTTCGGACAAATACCCTTAGGTATGAACCCTCTTATCCTCCCAGCCATAGGTTAAATAGCATCACAGCTGTTCTTCAAGAAGGATGACTTTGGCATTAAATAACCCATGAAGGTTGATATGCCATAAAACAAAGAAACTGAAATCAAAATCAATGTAATTTAATTCAATTATAATGCTTTACAATTTTGAATTGGGCCATAATGCCATGGAAGCAAGCAAAGATATTTGTAGTGAGGGTGCACTTGATCACAGTACAGTAACCAGATGGTTGAAGAAATTTTGCAAGGGTTGCAAGAACCATGACAATCAGGCAAAGACAGGCAGGCCTAAAAACATGGATTCCAAGGTCATGTTTCAAGCCATTGAGGTAAATCTGGTGAGAAGCACTGAAAAAGTATCAGGCAAGCTCAGCATCTCACAGTCCAGTGGGGCTCATCAAATTTACAACCTCAGCAAAAGCATCTGAAGTTGCTGAATTGTATCTCACATCACCAAAATATTGCAAAACTTTTGATTCACCTAAGAATTTACTATTATGACTTCAATTTGAAGTTTAGTTCAGCTGAGAAAATATACAAGTAAAAACTGAAAGGTTTATGATTTTCTTAATAATAATATATATATATATATAGATATACACACAGATTATGATCCTCATCATAATCAAGTCTTGCTGACAGTACATTGTTCATTGACTCTTTCTTGTCATCTGTTCTTATCATCCATCTGTTCTTATCATCCATTACTTCTGGAAGGTCCTCTAAACTGCATCTACTTTTTGCATAGAGTTGACACATATAAGTCCTTACTGGATGGTCAAATTTGGCACATCCATATGCAAGAGTCCTTGGCAAAATGTTGCTTATGAGTTTTTCATTACTTTCCTTGCAGTGTCCAGAATGTCTTACTCGTCTTACATGGATAGTTTGTGAGATGAGAGGTAAGTGCCTGTACAGTTGATATTTTGTGAAGTGTTGTTTTTAAGATTTATTCAAAACAGTATGTAGTATTCTTGTGTAGTTACCATCTAGCTTTTTCTACGTGCATTTTGTTTGTATCTAAGTGATACATCCATACAGTAGTACTGAAAGAGCCACATCTTGGAAGAAATCACATTTTATTTTGTCACAGATATCAGACTTCCATGTCATCGATAACCTGTCAATAATGGTCCAGGCCTCCCCTAGGCATATGTTGATATCATTTTCAGTAGATGAGATATTGCTGCCAATGTATGTGAACTGGTCTAATAATTTTTGAGCCTTGCCACTTAAAATGGAAATGGCTCCTGTCATTCAGATATATATCTATATATATATATATATATATATATATATATATATGAGGATCATTAAATAAGTTTCCAGACTTTTTTTGTATGGGCACTTTTATTGATAGTACACACATGAAACTCTAGTCCCCTTTGAAGTAATCTCCTCCGGCTGCAATGTACTTGTACCATTCCAACAACTTCTGGAAGGCCCCATGGAAGTCCTCTTGTGTGAGTGTGTCAATGACCTTCATCACAGCCTCTTTCATCTCTTCAATTGTCTCATAACGACAGCCTCTGAGCTTAGGGAATAACCAAAAGTCACAGGGAGCAAGCTCTAGACTATAGGGAGGCTAAGGAACTGTCTTGATACCCATCTTGGTCAAATAGTCTGTGACAAGGATGGAGTTGTAGACTGGTGTATTGTTCTGGTGGAAATACCACTGACCCGATTTGAAGAATGCTGGCCTCTTCTGACAGAATCTCTTCCTGAACTCCCTTAAAACCTCAACATAGTAACCCTAACCCTAACCCTTTGGCCAATCAACTCTGGTGTATTGACTTCCTTACTCCTCCTACACCTCTCATCATCCCTCACAGACTTCCTGCCTTCTTTGAATCTGTTATGCTACTCAAAAACTGATACTCGATTCACGTAAGATGGTTAAAAAGCAGTCTGAAGCATTCCATACGTTTCTGTGGCATTTTTTCCAAGTTTAAAACAGAATTTTATTGCATTTCATTCTTCTAAAGTGTCCACACATCCAGATTGCATTTTTGAAATTCACCAGCTGTGACAATCAGGCTTTAGTAGGGTGTAATCCAATTGCTGCTGTAGCTGTTCATTTGAACCTAAAATCCTAAAAATTGATCAGTCATCTCATAAGATGTATAGCAATAACATAGTGAATTTTCAAGAGTCTATGACAATTTTAAATGCCTATACAAAAAAAGTATGGAAACTTATTGAATGCACCACGTGTATATATATATATATATATATATATATATATAATTTTGGTTGACTAAGCAAAGTTTCATATTCTAAAAACAAAATATTGGTTAAAAATAGTTCCTTTTATATTTGTTTCACTCATTATAAAATGTTTATTTATTAGAAATCATTTTAAAGCAGGTAAAAATGTCTCCTGCAGACAAGCCAATCTGAAATCTTTACAATTCACAATGCAACTGAAATGTAGCTATGGCTGAAAATGTCATTGAGTCATGATGCTTCTTCACTTAACAATTGCAAGTATAAGAAAAGGATTTGGCAACTAAAATGTCAAAGCAGAAAACATTGGTTCTTGATCATCTCATACCTCTTACCAGTCTATTGTTTTCTTGAGTCTATAACTGTTATTCACACAATATATTCCTAAAGGCATCCACTTGTCAGTCATTATAAAGCAAATGAATTGAGTATGTAGAATTATTTCATAAAAGTTTGGCTGCACCAAATGCACAATAGTAAATACCACATAAATTAGTACCTTGCATCATTTGAATACCTAAGTTGCATCAAATCCAATTGCATTAAATAAACCCAGTTCCAACTCACCCATTAGTGTTTGATCATTCATAGGTGGTAAAAAAAAAATGAGAAATCTGGTTTCAGATTTTTTTACCCTCTCAATTCCACAGGAAAATACTTTCTTTATAATTTTATTTAACTAATTTTTTTATCCCTGTTTTGGGGAAAGTGAGCATATAGAGAAACCTGGAATACTGCCAAAGTTAAATGGAGCAATATCATTATTAACACAACCAAAAGGAAGATCAAAGTTTCATATTCTAAAAAATACACATTGGATGAGTAGAGCTAATGTAAAATTTTGAGTTCTCTTGCAAAAGAAATCAACTTATACATATCACACAAGTAGCAGACACATTCTATAATACAGTTACATTTGTAAAGTGATTCCCTCAACTTGGTTTGAAATAACTTTAAAAAAAACTAGTTTAGAGACAATTTATCAGCAAGGCCATTTTTAGACACATATACAGAGATTATCAGTTCCATTTATAGATGAAAAAAAAAAACAGCTGTAAAGCACAGAGAAAACAGAAAGTATTTCTGAGTCATTACACTATCATATAAAGAGAAGTTTGTTGCAAAAGTAACAAGACTGATGCTGTATTTAACATGACACAAACAATTTATGAAATGTTAATTTTCTCCAAAATAGTTCCTTTGGCATTCAATACAGTTATTTCAGTGAGTTTTCTATTCGTCAAAGTACCTCTGAAACTATTCTTTCAATGTGTCATCATGTTTTTTTTAATGTTTTACATGTCTTCAAATGTTACTGTTCAAATAAATTTTCAATTAATGAAACAAAATAGTGAATAGAGCTATTCTTGATGAGTATAGAGGATCCACTCGCACAATTGTGTGTTTTGCCAAAAACATTTTATTCAAAAAGTATCAAGACTTGCTTTATAACTTTTAATCAAATTGACACTGACTTATCAAGATGAAGGCTTGAGGTCTAAACATCATCATTTTATCATACAAGTTGTTTAGCTGTGCACAACTTTATTTAAGTTTTAAATTTTAAAATTCAAAGATTCACTCTTGATATATTTTGAGTTTATTTTGTATATTGTAATATTTCAGTTCTATTTGTATTCAAACTTGTGGGGAAATTGACTGAGCAAAAAAAATTATTCAAGCAAAAAGGAATAGAAATGATTATATAAAAAAAACTTATTATACACTTTCCAAGCAAATATGTAAAATTGTTTACAAGAAAATTGATCCCATTTTTTTTTCATGATGATCTTTTCATTAGAACCTGTAATGAAAATTGCTGTTATTTGATAATCTTTAGTGTCTAACATTAGCCAACATTAATTCAACTTAAAATAGAATTTTGTGAACCAAAATAAAGATAATCAATTGGAATTGTTTTATTCAGTAATAAAACAGAAAATACTCAGATGGCACAGTTTAATGTAATAGTAAACTGCAAATGATAGAAAAGCATTTTTGTGGTTCTTTTCGGTTCTTTTCAGCCAATAAATTTTATACAACAAAGCTAAGAAGAAATAACTTTAAAGAATGTTATAAAAAAAGATAGAGAAGATTGTGTTTATATAAAGCTTGTGTGGGAGAAAAGGTTTTGGTCTATGAATATTTATAATAGAATAGTGTTCTTTGTATGTTTAATATAAAGCATAAATGTTCAGAATATTTGAGAATCATGATATGTAAACCTAATACTAAAATTGGTAATTCTTTTGACCTTTTATTCATTTTTGAAATCCAGTAACAAAAATGTCTACATTGTTAAATCATAAATGGGCTGAATATTCTATTTGGCATATAGTGCAGCATATCTTTAAAGGAATTGAATGGTTGTAGTTAGAGAAATCATTATGCCTACTTGAAGTCAACTAAGTTTGATTGATATACAATGATCCCTAAGGTCAGTTGAAAGATTGGCTTTTATTAGAGGAGTTAAAGCCATGTGACTATAATTCTAGAAGTTAGAAATTAGATTTTAACTTTGAATTAGTTTAGCCTGAGCAGGTGAGACTCACAGACCATTAAAGCTTGTGAGGTAATTGCCATAAATGTTTTAAGGGTTGGCTCCTGGTGTATCATACAAACTAGTCATGTAAAAAAAATGTCTAAAAGAATTAAGAATTTGTACGCACACAAATGATGTTATCATTGCTATTTATCCCAGTGAAGAAATGGAAGAGTGTAGAGCAGCAAAGAGAAGGATCAACCATTATCCAAAGAAAAACATGAAGATAAGAACAAGATGGCTTTCCAACTCATATCTTTCCCTTGAAAAAGGTATAAATCCATCTTTTCTCCCTAAACTATAGATTAATAGAAGGACAAACTGGGTTCTTTTGTTTTATCTAAGCAACTAGGTGAAGGAAAACTCTGAATTCCGACCAGCTGTACTCTGCTTAAAGATTGATCTTCTGTTACATTCTGCACAGAGCAAAGAGGTTGTGTAAATACGTGCAAAAATGCCTACAATGTAAAATGCAAATGTTTTGTATTTAAGAATAAATATTTTGAATCATAGATCATTTTAGTTTATATTAATTAATTTTGGTTACCTTTACTGATTAGTATAAAGAAACTGACTTTATGATAAACATCATAGCCTTCAATGATATAGATGTCATACCCCACACACAGAATTTTTAATTAACTGCCATTCTTTAGAATTATCTTTCAGTCACACATGAGGAGAGATAGCAACTCTGGTTGCCATAGTAAACAATGTCATAAAAAGAAAGAAACTGACAAATTTGACTCTCTTTTTCCAGCTAGCATCTATTATAGTCAGATACTCAGACATGAATCTTCTCAAGGAGTTGTTACATAAGCTTTGCCAGTGAAATGTTACTTCTAAACCAAGTCATTTCCACTTCAAATCATGACATTCAGTCGCTTTCTCTTAACCTCAGGAAATAACAAGTGTAATTCAACTCCTTTCCATGTATCATGGTATGATGAACAAATGTCTAATGTCTACTCTCTTCAAACATACCTTTAAGGACAGTGGATTTTTCTATATCCATATAAAATAAAAAGAGCAATTATCTTTAACAGTTTTATTATATAAGTAAAGCATGTCTTTGTCAGCTACACAATGACATCCAAAGAAAAAATTATGAATATTATGACTCCAAAAAGTTAAACAGTTGTATCTTGTAAAAATCATGGTAAATGGTCCAAACAAAAGATCTTCTCCCAGTAATTAGTGGATAATATTTTTAATATTTCATATGTATTGTACATATATCTTAATTCCTGTATTGTACATATACTATAAATTTACTATTGATAAATCTACAATATTTTGTGTGTGATTTTTTGGACTGTTGTCCTCATCTTTATTGCTGTTAGTTGTAACAACTAATAGCAATAAAAATGAAGAAAACAGTCTGAAAAATCACAGAAAATATTGCACATCAGACCTCATCTCAAAAATTCAGATTGATAGATCTAATTAAAAAAAAATGGCTTTATACTAAAAAAAGCATGAAGCAGAATTTATCTTACAGACACTATAACAGATGTGGACTATGCAAATGATCTAACACTTCTTGCAAATACACCTGCCCAAGCTGATGGCCTCCACATGAACACAAATAAAACAGTTAATGTATTTTAAACAAGAAGGAGCCATCTCCACTTTAAGAGGCAGGTCTCTAAAATTAGTAGACAAATTCACATACCTCAACATCAACATCTCATCTACAGAAAGTGATCTTAATATATACCTAGTGAGGGCATGGACTGCAATTACTTAACATACAACTTAACATTGATATGTTATTGTAAACAACAAATATTTTATTAACTCAGCAATTTTTCAAAAATCATTAAAAATATCTGTGTTGTAAAACAGAGTTTACATGTTTTAATCGTGATGGTGCCATCTCTTCATTGAATGGCAAGCCTTTGAAATTAATAGACCAGTTCTCATACCTTGGTAGCAATATCTTATCTACTGTAAGCGATGTTAACATATTCATAAAGATTGTGAGGACAGCTATTAACAAGTTAACAACCATATGGAAATCTGATCTCTCTGATAAAGCAGGAATTCTTCCAAGCTGAAGCTATATGCTACAACTAAATGATTGCACCACCTGGATTCTAATGAAATGCTTGAAGAAAAAGCTAGATGGCTACTGCACAAGGATGCTGCATAATGTTTTGAACAAATTCTAAAAGCAGCACTTGACAAAACAGTAACTGTATGGCCACTTATCTCCCATCTCACAAACCATCCAAGTAAGACAGGCAAGACATGCTGGGTATTGTTGGAGAAAGACAAACTCATAAGAAACATTCTCCTATGGACATACCAATGTAAGGCAACCAGCAAGAAATTCAACATTTCTGTATAGAATCTGGATACTATCAAGATGATTTACCATGAGCAATGGCCAGTAGGGATGGTTGCTGAGAGAGAGTCAAGGAAATCCATGTTGTCAGCATAACTTGATGAGGATGATTTTTATTAATCTTTTTATAAAAGAAACTGTTGTGAAAGTAGTAAAGTTCCCCATTTGTAATATCAATAATATCAATTAATACAAAATAAATAAGGAAAATTTTACTTAACAAACTGGCAATAGGAAGCAGTGTTTGCAGTTGTACCTTTTTTCAAGGAAATCAATAATGATAGCTCCTTTCATGTCTCAGAGTGTTGTCAGCATGACCTTCTTTACTGACTGCTGCACCCAGAAGTTTTTCTTTACTGGAAAGTTGGAGTGTTTCCACTCAATGAACTGTCTATTCAACTTTGGCTCATAATAACAAACCCATGTTGAGCCCTTTGAAAACACTTTTTTGACAAAACATTTTCTCCATACACATCACAAATTCTTCTGTAAATTTCACATGGTTTGCACTTCTCAGCTAACAAATATTTGATGATAGACCTCTGTTCAAGCCTGTAACATTGTTTGATTTGCTGTCATTTTAAATAGTTTCAAAACAAATGTTTTCTTGAGATTAAAATAATTTTTGCTATAAACTAATTGTAGACAATGCAAAATTTAAATTCCCCATCATAAATAAATATGAAAAATTCCCCTTAATAAATAAATAAATATAAATTTAATAAATATTAAATGACCCTCATATTTATGATCCCAGCTTTAGAAAAAATGATGTTTTACTTACTTTTCTTTTGTTTCCCTTTTTTTTGCAGGAATCCAAATATACTGTGACTTTGATATCCTGTTAGAATCTTCATTTATTATAAATCCTTGAATGATATGGACACAGGGTATCTTATTTTCTTTGGAAGATTGAATCGAAACTTTTTCTTCAGATCCAGGTGGACATTTGGGAATATCAAACCTAAAAGAAATTATACATTTTATCAAAAGTGTATATAAAATATTCAATTCAGATTTTTCTACCATTTTATATGATATAAAAAACACTACACTCAATATCTTATCAATTTAAGAAAAACTTTATTAAGAAGCTTAATGTTTTATGTTTTATTCTTAACATACAAAGCAAAATAATCTTAAAATAATAGAACTATCCATGTTTGAATCTTTGGAACCATTTAACTGTGGACAAACAATAATAACACTTGTGGGCAAACAAATTAGCTCTGGCTCATTTTAAAATATGATTACCTAAAAACTGTTGATTTACAAATCCTACGTATAACCATTTAACTGTATGCAAACAAATGAGCTCTGGCTCATTTAAAAATGTTATCTACAAACTATGCATTTACAAATCATATAAATGTATGAAGAGTGATTGGCATTAAATAACCTTCAATGGTTGATATGCCATAAAACCCAACCAAACTAATCAAAAAACCCAAAATAACTTGTATTTTAGATCAGGTAATATATATATATATATATATATATATATATATATATATATATATATATATATATATATATATATATATAATTGCAACTGTTTGATTAAATGCACACATATTTTGCTTGTTTTTGGTGGGGGGTTGTTTGCTTAATTTTGCAACAGCTGTTTTTCTCTGCTGCACTTTAAGAATATAGAAGAGTCTGTTTTAAAATGGATTCAATCATAATGGAAAATATTTTATATAAAATAGAATTTTTGATACTAAAATGAAATTGAAACAAAGGAGACAGGCTGAAATTTGTCCACTAAAAGAATTCATAATTAGGTTGTGACAATATACCACTTTTGTCTTGAGTGTATCAGCAAAATTAGGTGATAAGTTCAAGCTTTCAACTCATAGTTTTATTCTCTGCTCAATTTTTTTTGTTTTTGGAGTCTGGAATTTGTTGTAACTGCTAATGTATATTCACCCAGACTAAACAAACAAAATAAATTCTCTGTGTATTTCAGATCAGGTAATATATCTTAAAGTAGATAATGATCTAAGAGTTTTTCTTTAAAGATTTTTTGTTTATATTTTAGTATTTCTTACTGAGAAAATATATATATATTTCTTCTTCAGAAAGTAAATAAATGTTTATATACTTCTTAACTAAAAATTTATATTAAGATAAAATTTAAAAGTTACTAAATTTTATATACTTTTAACTACAGAAGCAAATAAACATTGTATATCAACAAAAAAAAAAGAAAAGTAAAGAATAATTACAACTTATAAAGAAGAAGAGGATTAGGGGAAGGAGCTGTTTCCTAGTCATCATTTTCTGGCAGATAATTAGGGAGCAGGATGATATAGGATATTGAATGTTATATAATGAAGGTCAGTTTTCATTTCTTTGTTTAATTGCATATCAACTTTCATGGGTTATATAATGCCAAAGCCATCCTCACAGAAGAACAACAGTAATACTATTTAACCAATAACTAAGGGAATAAGAGAGTTTATGCCTTTCCCAAGGGTATTAATTTGAAAGTGAACATAATAGCATAACTAGAGCTCAAACTTGCTTACTTTGAAGCCGCAGTTCAATACATTTGCCATCATGTCACAGGTATTCACCCAACCCCATATAATGAAGGAAAATAAGAGATAGTGCTTTTGGTGTAATGGTTATCATCATAGATAGTGGACTCAGCTATTCAAGTTCAAATCCTGAATAAGGCTGTTTGTATTTTATGAAATACTAATACCATTGGAAAAGGTATGAATCCAACTATTCTCCTTCCAGCTATGGAAGTAATAGGGTAGACTGGGCTCTTTAACCTTGGTATGGAAACTGGTCTAGGAGAAGGAAAACAAGTTATAGACTTGGACAGGGATGGACTCCAATAAGCTATTTCTTCCAAAGACATTCTACACAAGTAGCACTCCAACAACCAACAGGTTCTGGGATCAGTGAAAGTAGAGATAACATAATACTGAGATATAAAGTAGCTAGAAAGAATAAATCAAAAATTTATAGTAAAGTGAGAACTAACTTTAATGATTATCCTTGAAATTATTATCTAATAAAAATAATGTTGAATAACCTCTGACAGTTAAAAATTAGTCTAAAATAAAAACAATGGAGTTGAGGAATTTAAAATGAAATCTCTTTCTGAATCATCATATTTGGTGTCTGATAAAATATTTTCAAAATATTATCAAGAAAAGGAAAATAAATAGCATTCTTATTTGAAACTCTTTTGCTGCTTTTCTTGAATCCATGGAAATTCAGTTGGTGTGCGTGTGTGTTTGTGTGTTATGTAGTAAATTACAAAATGAATAAACCATTATAATTATTATTTTTACTCCTTGAGAGTTTTTCACATCAGCATTAGCTGATGGTCTTTCACTGAAGTTTGAGTGAAAACAAGTGACAACAAGTCTCCTCAAGTTTCCAGGACTCTTCACTGTAATTTGGTCAATTTCTGCAAGCTGTAGTTTGGATTGTCTCCATTCATCCTCTTATTTCTAAGTCCTCTAGTTCTTTTACCAATCCTTTGATGACAATACCAAGAGCACCAATTACAATTGGTATAACAATTACTTTTATGTTCCACAATTTTTTCAATTTCCTTGCAAGATCCAGGTACTTATCCTTCTTTTCGCTTTCTATCAACTTTATTCTGTAGTCAGCCAGGACAGCAAAGTCCACAATTCTGCAAGTTCTTTTTTTTGTTGATTATTATTAGGTCCGGTCATTTGGCCAAGATTAGGTGATCTATTTGTATCTCAAAATCCAAGATGGGGGGGTTCCTTCGTGGTGTAATGGTTAAAGCGATTGACACCAGAATCGTAGTAAGCGAGTTCGTACTCCAGTCACACTATTACGATCACTTTTGAACAAATACCCTAGGGAAAGGTATGAACCCCCTTATCCTCCCAGCTATGGGCTAAATAGTACCACTTCTATTCTTCTAGGAGAATGGCTTTGGTATTAAATAACCAACAAAGGTTGAAATGCCATTAAAAACAAAGAACAAATAGAATGAATAGAAAATCCCAGAAGAGTTTGTGTATCTCATTCTCCAGGACAGATTCTGGGTTGTGTATATACCATTTGTTCATATGGTCAAATTTCAATTTATTGAACAGTTCCCAGCGGATCACCTTACCCACCAAGTCGAGTCTAGTCTTATACTCTTTCTGTGCTAATTTACTGCATTCATTTCTTATGTAATTGATCATTTTGTCCCTATCACCACATAACCTACATTTACTGTTTTGTTGTGTCTTATCTATTCTTGCTTTGATATAATTGATCTTTATGGCATTGTTTTGTGTTGCTTTTCCCTTAATGTTCTTATGGAGCTGAGGTTATCCCTTGGACATGGGGTGATCATGATTGTATGATGAATTTATTTGATAAATAAAGTTCTCCTTAATATATGAGCTGAAGGGAAAGATCTTATGGGTTTATTGCATATTTGATGTTGCCAGGGATTTTTTAGTAAGTTCTTCATCCCTTTACTAATCAGACTGAGAGTACCTATCACTCCTGGTATCATTGTGGAGTTCACACCTCACATTCTCTCAATTTCTATATCTAGATGATGATAATGATGATAATGATTACTTGCAGTAATAGTAGTCATTTTGATTAGTACTATCTTCCATTTTAATTTTAGGTGCTCTTTTTTTAATCAAAACTCATTTCAGCTGTTAATCTGTGGCAATGACAAAACAGTGCATATTGAAAATTATAAAGAACAAACTGTTGGTGAGATTCAAACATACATCCTCGTTGCTTTGAGGAAACTTGGATAAATGTACCAGCTGCTCTAACCATCTGAGCTATAAAAATCCATTGGTTGGGAGAAACCCAAATATCATCCTTTAATCTTTTCTTGAACTCTCTCAGAACAATATTTGTTGCTACTGATTTTTTATTTTATTATTATTATTATTATTATTATTATTATTATTATTATTATTATCAATAATAATAATAAGTTTGGAAAAAAGAATGTTATCATGCATGCTGTCTATGATAAATAAGACTTTTTTTCATAAGCATTTCTTTGTGCTTATTGATTATTTAAAGAGTGTCACAGATGTTATTAGTTTGAATTGGCAAAAGCAGATAAATTTTCTGGCTATGGTTATAAGTAACTTGAAAGTTGAGAAAACAATAAAAGAAAAAGGAAGAAAAAAAATAACTTAAAAAATAAGTTAATTCAGATCAAAAAGAAACCTATTTGACAAACATATGATAAAAAATTTATCATTTTTATAACAATTCACCAAATGTTTTTTCTGTCTGTATGTCTGTCTTTCATTATATAACTTAAGGACAGTCAGAACCATGGCCACCAAATTTTCTTTGGTTACTAATAGGAGACTTATAGCTTCATCTTGCTGTATGAAGGGCATTGGTTTAAAAATAAATCAATAAATGCTCACACATTACTAGTGAGGAAGAAGTATAGATATTCTGTTTTGAACTGGCCCATGGTTGACCTTATGGTAATAATGAGTATTTATCTGCAAGCAATATTAAACAAGTCCTGGAGGCAGCACCCCACAAAGCAACAGCTGTACGGCCACCTACCACCCATCACAAAAACTATCAAACCTAGATGAACTAGACATGCAGGACACTGCTAGAGAAGTAAGGACAAATTCATAAGTGACATACTCCTGTGGACCCCTTCACATGGACGAGCAAAGGCAGGTCAACCAGCAAGAACCTATATACAACAGCTCTGTGCCAATACAGGATATAGCCTTGAAGACCTACCAGGAGCAATAGATGAGAGAGGCGGGAGATCCGTGGTGGCGGCACGACATGATGATAATGATGATAACCTTTCTTATTGGGGGCAGTATGTATCTAAACGTCCTGCACCCTTGTGAGTTCAGAGCCACAGCACACCATGTCTCTGATTGTGCTGTAGTAAGTTTTTTTTTTCTATGACTTATTTGTTTTCTTATAACCTGTTGGAATAACAGAAAGAAATTGACATATATTCACCAATATATTTTATTGAAGGAACTATGCAAGAAAATAGTTTTCATTCTTCATGTTACCACAAATCTATACTGATAAACAGTTTATATTGCCCAAAATGTGATTTATATAAGATAAATTATTTGACAGCAACTACACAAGAATGGATGATGATGATGATGTTAAATACAGCTATTAACTTTTAACATAAGTAAAAGGAATTAATCTATCAACAAAGTTTTATCTATTTTATAACAAGTTAACTTTTTAAAAATCTAATATGTTAATGTAAAGTACATTTTACTAATAGCCTTAAGAAAACAAATCCTTTTGTAGAATTTTCCTTAAAAAAAAAACTTATAGGAAGATGCCTATTTTTTCTTTTTCACCTTTGCATAAAGGACACAATCCTAAAGATAAGGGGAATAATGCATGGTATAATGGTTAGCAGGCTGGACTAGCAGATCGTTGTTAGTGAGTTCAATTCTTACTAAGTGCTCCATACATCCAGCCTTGCATCAAAATAAGCTAAACTTAGTAAATAACAGCCTTAAAGATGAAGAGAATAAAATTTACCCATACATATATTTTATGTTACCCAATTAGTCACATGGCAATACTGAACCCAGAGACAATAAAATTTAAACTACATCATGTGCTAATCTCATTCAGGCATGCTTTCTTTTGTGTTTTACCATCAAAGGTATTTTCCAAGGATAAACATGCATTCATTGTTGAGACTTATTTTGAGAATAAATGTTTCTTTTTTTGAAGATTTTTGAAAGGTGTGTCACGTGGTCTCTCACTGAGAGGAGAGAAATAAGAAATTTCCCCTACCCTTCTGTGTTTGAATTAACAGGCCTCAAAGACTGACCGTTAAAGGGAGGAATAAGGAATGTAAGTCAACTCCTCAGCCTGCCTGTTGAAGGAAATTAGAATGTAGGTCAAGCTATCTGTACTTCATAACCTCACCTGGGTGGATAGAGATAGTAGTCCGAACGAATCGCCTGACAGGGTGAAGGAAGAAGAAAGAGGCTAAATGATTGGCCAGAACCCTAAAGCTGGAAGCACCCTTTTCGTCAGCAGAAATAGGAATGAAGAATGCAATTTTAGGATAGCAGTTGGTGTGACAAGATGTGTTGACACTGTCGCCAAAACTCCGAGTGAAGAAGCGAAATAGAGCTCTTGGACAAGAGATAGCAGACGCCTTCAAGCCGAGCTCCATAGAATCCCACTAGCCCATTAAAGAAAATACTCTGCAAAGAAATCCATCGAAAAAGCTAAGTACACCGTAAAACTGTTTTCTCTCTCCACCCTTCCTAAGTATTGTCATTGTATGCTCTCTCTCTCTCTCTCTCTCAATTTAAAGAAAGAAGAAAGAAAAGAAAAAAGAAGAAAGACATTTGTATTTGGTATTGTCTGCTGGTAATATAGGTGGCACTTTAAATATCTGTCTGGTCCGCACGCATTAAAAACCTTGTTATATTTTAAATGTCCCCTCGTGTTGAAACTTATTCGTTGTGTTGTTTGCCTATCGAGTTGCCTTCTTTTTGCATGTTCCTTTTCAGCTGCATTCGCCTCAATTTATTCTCGCTAAATGTCTTATTCGCCTTTAAAGACATTATACGGGAAATTGGAGTCGCTGATTACAAAGAATAATATCATATCTAAATCTAGAGGCCCATATCTTCCATTATCCTAGGGGTAGGAAGATGAAGTGGTCTGGTGTGTGTGTGTAATGTGAAATATGGAAACCCCTCGCCAGCGGCGGTCAGTCTAGCCCCAAATTAACCCCCACATTATCTGCCAGTTCCCCATGTGCCCGAAGAAGGAATCTTAACTGGAACTTATTTTGCGAGTGATCAAGTGCCAGACTGCCCCGTCTTCACACGTGCGAAAAATAAGCTCCCATCCTGGGATAAATATTCTCGTCACCGTCACAGGTGTAATGTTTCAAAACAATCCAAATACAATTGAAAAATTGAAGACAAATGTTAAAAAGTTGATTTTAAACATAAGTAAACAAACATTAGAAAAGATCAATAGAAATTATTTACATTAATAATAGTTTAAATGAAAGCAGTCAAAAATAAGGCCCTTTACCTGGATGCTTGTAGAAGGCCTAGAAATATTTTTACCAGTTAATTGATTTGTGCTATTATAGAAAAAAAATACATATCCAAGAACATGTGACATTCTATCATAGGAATTAAACTATCAGCATTTCATATTTTGCAAAAATGTTGTTGGAATATAACAATTTTAATGTACTTCATAGTTTTTCATCCATTGAATAATGACATGAATTATTTTAGCTTCAAATGAAAATTTTTTAACAATCAACAGGCCAACCATATGTTGATGACAAGTGAAGATATGTCATGAATTACTTCTGTGCCACACAAACATTCAAAGTTTGGACTGATTCATCATTGGCTCTGATGTGTTATTATTCTGTAATGCCAACTCACCATAGAAACCAATTTTTAGAGCCACAAAATCTTGTGATTTATGATGAATAAAGTTACTTTATAGAATCATGGTTGAAAAGCTTTAATAAATAGAAACTACCACAAATTTACTAGATAATCAATATCTTTTAATCAGATGAATAATTTCGAAAAAAATGATGATTCCCCATTTTAACTATGGATGAATAACAAAATAAAGCTGGAAAGTACAAGAGTGAGTCGAAAGTTTTGAAATAGTTTGATGATATGAGGTGCATACGATAAGTTTCCAGACTTTTTTCGTATGGGCATTTAAATTGTCGTAGACTCTTGAAAATTCACTATGTTATTGCTATACATCTTATGAGATGACTGACCAATTTTTATGATTTCAGCTTCAAATGAACAGCTACAGCAGCAATTGGAATACACCCTACTAAAGCCTAATTGTCACAGCTGGTGAATTTCAAAAATGCAATCTGGACGTGAGGACACTTTAGAAGAATGATATGCAATAAAATTCTGTTTTAAACTTGGAAAAAATGCCACAGAAATGTATGGAATGCTTCAGACTGCTTTTCAACTATCTTGCATAAATTGAGCATCAGTTTTTGAGTGGCATAAGAGATTCAAGGAAGGCACGGAGTCTGTGAGGGATGATGAGAGGTGTAGGAGGAGTAAGGAAGTTAATACACTAGAGTTGATTGGCCAAAGGGTTAGGGTTAGTATGTTGAGGTTTTAAGGGAGTTCAGGAAGAGATTCCTAGGGAAGAGGCTAGCACTCTTCAAATCGGGTCAGTGGCATTTCTACCAGGACAATGCACCAGTGCACAACTCCATCCTTGTCACAGACTATTTGACTAAGATGGTCATCAAGACTGTTCATTACCCTCCCTATAGTTCAGACCTTGCTCCCAGTGACTTTTGGTTATTCCCTAAGCTCAGAGGCTGTCGTTATAAGACAATTGAGGAGATGAAAGAGGCTGTGATGAAGGTCATTGACACACTCACACAAGAGGACTTCCATTGTGCTTTCCAGAAGTTTTTCGAACAGTACAACAAGTGCATTGTAGCCAGAGGAGATTACTTTGAAGGGGGACCAGAGTTTCATGTGTGTGCTATCAATAAAAGTGCCCATACGAAAAAAGTCTGGAAACTTATTGTATGCACCTTGTATGAAGCATAATTCAACAGCTTCAGATACTTTTGCAGTGGTTGTCAAGGTGACAAATCACTGGAATGTGAGATGGTGAGCCTGCCTGATACTCTCTGAGTGTTACTTGCCAGATTTGCATCAATAGTTTGTAGCACAACCTCAGAATCCATGGTTTTTGGCCTGATCATCAACATTCTTGAAAGCAAAGCGAAATTTCTTCAACTGTCTGGTTACTGTATTGTGATTTAACTTCACTTTTCAAACAAATGTTTTACATAACTTCTACAGCATTATGACCCAGTTTGAATGTGTAAAGAATATGTTCTTGAATTAGACTAAGGTGAACATTCATCTGTGCGGCTTTCAAATTACACACAGAGTGAGGCAATGTACATGCCAGTGCACCAACTACTATGATACTATTAACCCCAATGGATACTTTTCATAACTCAAACTGCTTTGGTCACTTGATATACGTGATGCAATTAGTATGTACCAAAATATTACAAAACTTTTTAGATATCTAAATAAAGAATATTTAGTGTCAATGTGTTAGCTGCTTATCTGTGGGTTTGAGATAGTGACATCAACCATATTCATAACACAGGAGCAGGAATTGATTGAAAGATCTTCTTGAATAAACAAAAGAAAAAAAGTAATAAACACAAAAAGAAAACAAACATATTCTAAAATATTGCAAAACTTTTGACTCACCCTAATATCATCAACACAAATTCATTCAAATTCAGTTCATTTATTTCATAGTACCTTTAATATAGTGTATTTATTCTTTGGGGATAATCTATCTATTAAAGATAATTCTCATTAATTAATCTGTCAATTCAACATGAAGAGGTTCTGTTCATATTTCTCTAAGGAGAATATGAAACTGAGCCATAGCACTTTTGAATAAAATTTTCACAATGTTCATTTTAAAAAATGTGAAAATTCAGTACACAAAGGCAGTAGCATAATTATCTTTTTTTTTTTCATTTTTCTATTAATAAATTGGAATTTCTGCTTTAAATGCATTCTATGTTACAGGTAAAAAAAAAATTCTTTTATTTGATACAATGAACAAGAAAGAATGCACTCAGTGGAATGGAAAAACTAATAAAACCTCACAATCACTTCCTCCTCAGTTTACCATTATCTTCATATTCTATGCAGATTTTGTTGCTAAAAAATGTACACAGCATGACCCAAGTTAAAATCAATGCTTGAATAAGTATATAACACAGATATTTTGGTAAACTTTACGTAACGTATGAAAATAAGATGGTGTAAATTTTACAATTTTCAAGTTTGTTTTTTGTTTGTAGTAGTAGTAGTAGTAGTAATAGTAGTAATAGTCAGGTAGGTAGTATTCTTGTAGACGAGATGAGGTTAGATTGATTTATTTTAACAGAATGTCAACTTGTCTTGGGTTATTATATTACTAGAGGTTAGGGAAACATGTTCATATTTAATTTTTTTGTAGTTGTTTCTTAAGGATTTTTTTTGCCCACAGTCCAATTGAATACTAATAATTTTTAAACATATCTATTTGACCCTATAGATGGAACCCTAACAGGTGCTATCACTTCAGGTCAAAGTGAACCTGGGAGTGATGGCAATGAAGGGGTACTCCACACTCCCCATCAACAGAACTGGAGCTTTACCATCAGATGCACTTTAGTGTCATACAGAACACCCCCTTTTGAAGGTGGTTTTATCCTTTGCTGGAGGAGGAGATACCCTATTTACCAACCCCTCCACTCGGGTAGGATATGACACAAGGTCAATTTTAAAGCGGAGTTTAACAGGTTTGAATTCAGAGTTTTCCTTCTCCTAGACTAGTTGCCTCACCAAGGCTGAAGAACCCAGTCTGCCCTACTATTTAAGCATAGCTGGAGGGAGAATAATTGGATTCATACCTTTCCCAAGGGTATTAGTGCTATGTGAAATGCAAACAGTGTTGTCCAGGATTTGGACTCGTGTCGCCGTGTCTATTTCCTGCGACGATAACGATTACACCACGGGCACCTCCAAAGGAGGAGGAGATACAATCAGCATATTTTAAGCTCTACCAACAGTTGTTGTTGTTGTCATATAGAAATATTTAAACAAAACAAATGGTAATGGCTTAGAAACTTGGTTCCTCTTTATTAATCTCTCCTGTCTTACTTGTTGTAACACATATAATTTTCATTAGACAAACTGTACTATCATGATCAGATGAGGAGGAGAGCTTTTTTGAACACTTATCTATCAAATAAAGAATGTGGATTTTAAAAAGAGAAGATAGCAAAAATTCAACTGAACTGAAAGAAGCAATTAAATAAAAAAATGAAATAATAATAAAACTAAAAGAGACTAAATCTTGAGTGGGGATATTGGTTATTCAGAATAATTTTATCCAACATAAATGTGAAACTTTAACTCATTGGATCAAAGAAAGAATAATTAAAATTAGAGAAGTATAGATTTATATTATGAAGAATATAGTATAGACTTCTCTGGAATGTTGATTTATTTAGCTCCTGAATTAATATCATAAAATTTATTTAGAATTGACTGTTCGTCTGGACTCTCACACATGTCATCCAATTGGCTGGCTAGGCACCAAAAGTGCCTGAGTTCTTTTGATGCTCTGATGAGGTCAACTATAATTGGATTAACCACTATGAATACTAAAAGAATCTCTACCTTAACAGGACCTCACTTAAATGATTCTTGTATGATATGATAATTATTGTAAACATGCCGCGACCTGCCGATAAACCTAAACATATCAAGTTACACGCCCGCGTTAGGACAATTATATCCGAGTACGACCGGAACTGACTAAGCCCTTTTTCTTTCTAATGACTTTGACATCTCGTTATAGCTAAAAGAAAAAGATGAATTAAAATTAATAACATTTACAAAACACTTCGGCCAAAAATTACCTGATAAGACTTGAACTAATAGTCGTCGCCAGCCTATAGCAGGTTAGGAAAATACTTTACGGCTACACTCATTTTTTATCAAAGAATTTTATATTCACGCGGCTGAGCTGTGTGTCACAGCACTTTCGTGATATCAACAGGCCCTTTTTAACGCTCGTTGGCATGCCCCAGGCTTTTTAGCTGGGCCGTCTGGCATTCGTGCCGGATGGGTGCTCGAAACCAAGAGCAGACTCGGGGCCGAATAGGCCCCCAGCTTCGGCTGGGCAACCTTCGGGTGGGCGAGCTGCACTTTTGTCCCCTTTGTACGGCACTAGACCAAGCGTCTAGTTTAAGCCGTAAACTGGCATACGTGCCCGGACCCACATTTGGGTTCGTGAAACTGCTTGCCTCATCAGGCTCACATTGCACTAAGTGAGCCGATGAGCAGCACAGACAAGCAGGGTTCGAGTCTCGGCTCCTTCCCGACCTTCCCCTCCCCTTTATCCCCACTTTAATTGGCCTTCGGGCTTTTGACCTTGTGTCAAGTCGTGTCTGGTGGGAGGCAGCGACAAATATCTGGCACGCCCCCGGCTTTTTAGCTGGGCCGTCTGGCATTCGTGCCGGATGGGTGCTCGAAACCAAGAGCAGACTCGGGGCCGAATAGGCCCCCAGCTTCGGCTGGGCAACCTTCGGGTGGGTGAGCTGCACTTTTGTCCCCTTTGTATGGCACTAGACCAAGCGTCTAGTTTAAGCCGTTAACTGGCATACGTGCCCGGACCCACATTTGGGTTCGTGAAACTGCTTGCCGCATCAGGCTCACATTGCACTAAGTGAGCCGATGAGCAGCACAGACAAGCAGGGTTCGAGTCTCGGCTCGTTCCCGACCTCCCCTCCCCTTTATCCTCACTTTAATCGGCCTTCGGGCTTTTGACCTTGTGTCAAGTCGTGTCTGGTGGGAGGCAGCGACAAATACTTGGCACGCTCCCGGCGAGCGCCCCGGGGCCTGTTCTGGACTTCGGTCCGGAGCGTGGCCCTGGAAAAGGAACAATGGCAGACTTGGGGCCTTTAATTAGGCACCTAGTTTCGACTAGGCTACCTTCGGGTGGGCGAGCTGCATTTTTGTCTCCTTTGTCCCCTATGCACGGCACTAGACCAAGCGTCTAGTTTAAGCCGCAAACTGGCATACGTGCCCGGACCCACATTTGGGTTCGTGAAACTGCTTGCCTCATCAGGCTCACATTGCACTAAGTGAGCCAATGAGCAGCACTGACAAGCAGGGTTCGAGTCTCGGCTCGTTCCCGACCTTCTCTCCCCTTTATCCCCACTTTAATTGGCCTTCGGGCTTTTGACCTTGTGTCAAGTCGTGTCTGGTGGGAGGCAGCGACAAATACACGGCACGCTCCTGGCCTTTTGGCTGGGCCGTCTGGCATTCGTGCCGGATGGGTGCTCGAAACCAAGAGCAGACTCGGCTGGGCAACCTTCGGGTGGGCGAGCTGCACTTTTGTCCCCTTTGTCACCCATGTACGACAAATACTCGGCGCGCTCCTGCGAAGCTCTTTAAGGAGGAATCCTGCATTCTGTGCGGTCGCATTCACCTTAACTTCCGACGTTGATCACACTTCTCGTGGTAGATCTGCCTTTCACCGACATAGGTATGCACAAAGGTCCTTTTTAGGACCATAAGAGGTCTCTGTCTGCAGGTCAGAGCATCTCTGGCGGTCAGTAATGATCAGTCGAAGTAGACGGCCAGGCGGCAAACACGAAGACGGATTCTAAGACCAACCGGTCTTAACTCTCACTCGGTTCCGATAGTCCGATAAGCTGTGCAGCGCTAATGGCACGGTCCAGCCTTTAGCTACCCCTTCGCTATCTGCGCAGCGCTAAGATAACGCCCATCTTAGCCTCGGCCTTCTGGCCTGTCCGCACGTCCGCACGGCTTTGACCCGACAAAGCCTTTGTTCCCGTCCGCACGGCTTTGACCCGACAAAGCCTTCGCTCTTGTCCGCTCGTCTGCACGGCTTTGACCCGACAAAGCCTTCGCTCTTGTCTGCTCGTCCGCACGGCTTTGACCCGACAAAGCCTTCACTCTTGTCCGCTCGTCCGCACGGCTTTGCCCCGACAAAGCTTTCGTTCCCATCCGCTCGTCCGCACGGCTTTGACCCGACAAAGCCTTTGTTCCCGTCCGCACGGCTTTGACCCGACAAAGCCTTCGTTCTCGTCCGCTCGTCCGCACGGCTTTGACCCGACAAAGCCTTCGCTCTCGTCCGCACGGCTTTGACACGACAAAGCCTTCACTCCCGTCCGATACGTCTGCACGGCTAGGGGGCCCAGCAAGGCCCTAGCCTTTCCTCAATCTCAACACTCTTGCAAGGTACAACGCAGTCCACATAACGACTCGCTGTTACGGACTGTTCTACCACTGCGACACCTGACTCACGTACGACCTGCCGTACGAGCCAGCAACCAGATCGATACACCCTTGGTTAACCACAACATACCGTCATAACCGGGGATATCGATCTACCAACCTCGACCGACCTCAACTGCCCGCGACGACTGTCCAGCTGAACTCAACGACTCGACCGACCTCAGCTTACCAGCATCAAACATCCAGCTGTATCTCTACGACTCGACCTACGCCAGCGACCCTCGTCGAACGCCCAGCTGCGAACATCTACAACGCGACTATACCAGCTAACGACATAACCCATTCTAGCTGAAGACTACATACAACCGCCACGGACATTTACATACACGCTTGTAAATATGACAAATAAAGTATCATTTGTAATTATCATTATCTCACCTTTGTTCCTTCATATTGCTTTGGCTGTTCTCATTCATATAAATCATTTGCGGGGTTGACATACTTATCGGCTCCGCAACAAACATCATGTAATTATCACTTATTGTATCATTTGATATATCATTAAATTTTATTGGGGTTCTTTTAAATAGATAGGCTGAGGTATTTTAGTGATTGCTGGAACAGAAGAAATTGTATAGTAGTACTTATTGTATTGTATCAATGGTTAGCTAGGATAGTTCAAATGTTTTTACAGATGACTACTAACCTTCCCACTCATCTACAAAAATCTTGGACTTTGTGTTCGAATATAAAAAGTATTTGACTATTTTATGTTAAATAAAAGACAACAGTTAAGTTATATTTGAATAAACCTTATATAAAGCAATTACCTTGTTCTTTTATTCCAAATGCAGAAAGTTTAACTTTCCATGGAAATGAAAGTGAAATTGTGGGATATTTTATATTATTTTATTTTATCTTTGTATTTCATTATTGGTTTTATTTTTTATTCACACATTTTATTAATTTATTAATAATCCTACAATAGAAAGAAAATGAAGAAAAAATGTATATCTTTCAATAATCATTTTAGCAATATAAAATTAGTATAATTTCATTTTAGAATAGGATATAATTCTAAATAAAGTCTAAAACATAAATGCTTTATATAATCTTTATAAAAAAAATATTTAAAAAAATACTATAATATATTTAATAATGAACAGTATGACTTTTTCTGCATATTTCTCTGAAGTAGCTGCAAGTTCTGCCTAAGATTAAAGCTACTACCCAGAACTTCTGCCTTGGATCAGAATGTAGTTCATCTACCAATGGGAATTTAATCAAATTTTTTTTCTAAATTCTAATTAAATAATTATATATTTATACATCTGTTTTTTCTTATTTTGTATTTATTTTGGGGGAAGTATTAAATGCTATATTTTTCACAATAACTATTTTCATGTGAATATCTTAATAACACAGCTTTAAAAATAACTGGGTTGGCAGATACTACACTCTGACCAAAAGAAGAAGAGCAGGAAAACAGGAATTTGATCCTTGGCAAGTTGTAAAGATGTTATGATCAGGAATGCTTATCCATAGGTAAATAATCCCATAATCTTAGATGAGTACTCAGCTATTAATTCAAATAATGAAAATTGAATAATGACTTCCTTTTAATTTGTTCCTACAATAACAAAGAATGTATTTATCCAACCCATCTGTCACAGAAAGGCTGTGACACAAGGTCATTTTTCAACAAAGTAAAACTAGTTTGAATTTAGAGTGTTCCTTCTCTTCAACTGGTTGACTATCCAAAGCTAAAGAACTCAGGCTGCCCAACTATTTACCCATTGCTAGAAAAGAGAAGAGATGAATTCCTGCCTTTCCCAAGAGCATTTGCACAAAGTAAAATGTAAATACCCTTATCTATGATAACCAAGTAGTCCTCTTATATAAAAATACAAACACACAAATCAGAAAAAACACTTCTTACTTTATAAGAAACTAATGTCTACTTGATAAAATATGTTATTTCAAAAAGGACAAATTAGACATTTTTACAACAATTTTATTGCAGTATGTAGAACTAGAGTTAAGATATTGTTTTTGAATTTTAATGAAAATTTCATTAACATAAGATCACCATACTTCTTGATATTTTTGTTTTTAAGCTTTTAAAAAAATTATTTTAAAAACAACAAACAGTTGGATAATTAATTCTTTGTTTTCAAACTCATCCTGAATCATTCAATTTAATAAAAAACAATTACTTTCAACTAAAAACAAACTATTAATTTCTAATAAAAAAAACTTTTATTTTCAACTAAAAAAATATTACTCCCAACTAAAAAAAACCGATTATTCTCTACTAAAAAAATTATTTCTATTAAAATAGACCTATTACTTTCAACTAAAAAACAATTACATTCAACTAAAAAAAAAATCACATTAGTTTTAACTTGCAATATACATTTTTCATTTTGTCATATTCATAAATAAATACCAAACACAGAGATATTTTATTTCATATATAAAGACCATATTTGCAGAAATAACTTCTCTCTATTTTCTAATTCTCCTCACATTGAAATATAAATTGTATAATGAATTTAATAAAATTGTATAATGAATTTAATAATTATAAACAAGAAACAATTTTTTCATTGATATTTTTTGTTTACTATCTATTCAAACAATGTGTTATGTTTTGACCTTCGACCCAGCCCCCAAAAAATGCTATTCCAAGGTGATGCACCGGAAGGAAGTGACACATTCCAATGACAGTTAGGAGAGGAAATCGTGTGGGCGGAAATTGGCTGATGAAATGGGACAAGGTAAAGCCCATGATACACTCATAGACTGATGCACCGGAAGAGAGTGACCTGTGAACTGTATGACAGTTATTTCCGCTTGATGACGATTAAACATTCGATTTCAAAGATCGAGTGGGCGATCGTGTAGGCGTTGAACTGTTATATAACGCAGTCAAGACGAAAGTTGAGGCAGTCGGCAGTGGCAGGGGCAGTTGCCAGGAGAGTTCCAGACAGTTGGAGATGAGGTGTGGTAGGGAAAGCCACACCTGACCGAGGGGGCCCTCGGAAACCCCGATGGAGTTTGGGGTCCAGAGAAGATGCTGATAAGATGCAATAAAGAAAGTCAGCATCCAGCAGTGGGCCCTAGGCCTCCAGTTGAGCAGCACTAAAGAATGAGAAAGACACAACGTGATGGTCATAACAGCGGGGTCAAAATATTGCAGTTATGTTCGATCTCCAGCTCCCTCTCACATGCAACCCTTGAACAACCCTTTTGAACCCTTGCAATAAAGTGAGAGGTAAATATATTTGTAAAGAAGTCTTCCTGCGTCGTTTATCCTGCGTCTGTTGTTCATTGCGTCTGTCATTATTATTGTGTCGTTATGATGCTGTAGATGACTATATAACAAATGTATAGACAAAACAAATACTTACTTTTTCCAAACAAATTTAAATTTTATAACATCAAAAACTATTTTATAACTATCCACAATAAACAAATAAAAAAATAAACAATAGATTTGATGCACATAAACAAGATAATATTTTATGAATTTTTCTTTTTCTTTTCATATTAGTGTAGAATTGATGATAAAAATAAGAAATTCTTCTGCGAATAAAGAACAGAATGTTACCAGTAAACCCATTGTGCTTGATTTATCCCCTTTTCCACTTATTTTTATCATCTTGTCAGATTCACCAAAATCTACCATTTTCCATAGAGTAGAATTGTAAACCTTATATGAACACCCAAATATTTTCTAATGGTAGATTTTAAAAAAACCAAGTTAAACCATATGTAATAAAAATGCATGTGTTGTTGATAAATTTGAAATGCTCTAGAATATTCCAAAAGAATTGTGTCTCATTGGAAGTGTTATAAAAATATCCTCCACTTAATGCGAGCATGATTCTTCTGAATTAAAACATTGCACTATGTATTTGAACCTTTTCAAAATTGTCACACAGTTTTCAGCAGGTTTTCTTTCAAAACACACATTCTTGAAAAATTTAATTTGTTAAATCAATGGAAAATTTATACAAATCTTTATTTGAAAAACGTTTATTGATTTTTCAACATTCATATTGATACAGAAAATACATATCTAATCTAAACTATTTGAAACTGAAACTTAAAATCAACTGAAAAGACAAATCAAATTTAAAATATAACCAAACATTTAATGGCTATATAACAGTATAACAGTTCATATTAAGATAAACTAAATTTTAATGAGATAAATATATTTTGAATTTCACTGATTTATTTTTAAGATGAGGTGATTTTTTTAAAAATATTATTTATCTAATTGTTTCTTAATAGTTGTATTTCAGTGAATATTCTGCAATATAATTGATTATTATAGTTATGTATATAAAAATAGAAATTTTGGTCTGGTCTTTATCCGGAAATGTTTACATAATGATAAATTTCATGCAATACCAAAATTAAATAATTTATCATAAAAACTACAAAACTATATAGCCTTAACAACCAAATGTAATTAAGATTATTCAACTCAAAAATTCAGTAAAGAATTGTGAAAAAAGAAAAAGTAAGTCTATAAATAATCTATGCTGTTACTTTGAAGTATCCATATTGAAACTTTTCTATCTTGATATTTTTAAAATATACTTCAGTTTAATTTAAATTGCAAGTTCTGTCTTAACTCTCAGTGAATCATTGGTGAGTAACAATTTCATGATTTTTTTATGAGCTCAAGATCACAATTTGCTTATGCTAACAGCTGCTCAAGATTCTTGAAAGTTTTCAGAAGAAGATACCTCAACACTTATTAGAAGCTCAACTTGATCTGCATTGAAACTCAGATTAGAAACTACATGACCAACTCCAAATAGAAACATTTTACCTCTATTCAATTATGTTTCTGTTAAATTCTAACACTAAAAGATCTAAATTCTCAGGCTAATCTCTTTTTGTTGCAATAAAATCATTCACTGCCAAGGTCTACACTTTAAGTAAATCTTTGATTTAATTCTTATTCAGTTAGATTTTTAGCAATTTTGTTACATAAACAATTAAAAATGTTTTTTGTGTTTTGCATTCAAGGTAGTTGAGCCATCTGGCACCACAAAACCTAACAAATCTATATACTTTCTCCTTTGACATTATGTACCTGGTCAAACAGTAAATCATTTCAATACAGAATTGTATTCCATCAAATGACAAAAGTCACTGCATACAATCACCACTTTAGTGATTTTCACTTTTACTACAGCTCCAAACAGTGACATTTATATTTTATAAAATGTTCCTGATTCTTTTAAAAATTCAGCATAGTGCATTAGTTTATTTTGTATATATATATATATATATATATATATATAAACACACACACACACACATATACAAACACATACACACACATAAGATAATTTACACAATGAACCAAGTTTGAATTCTGAATAAGGTTGTTTGTATTTCACAACTATGCCCTTGAGAAAGGCATGAATTCATATCTTCTTCACTTTGTATCCATGCCCTTGATAAGGGCATGAATCCATCTCTTCACTTTGCATCCATGCCCTTAAGAAAAGCATGAATCTATCTCTTCTTCACTTTGCATCCATGCCCTTGAGAAAGGCATGAATCTATTTTTCACTTTGCAACATCGACCTTGGGAAAGGTATGAATTTGTCTTTTTTTTTATTTTGAAAACATGCCCTTTAGAAAGGCATGAATCTGGCTATTCTTCACATTCAAACCATGCCCTTGAGAAAGGCATCAATCTGTCTATTCTTTACTTTGCAACCTTGTGCTTACAAAAGGCATCAATCTGTCTCTCCTTCACATTGAAACCATGCCCTTCAGAAAGGCATCGATTGGTCTCTTCTTCACTTTTAACCATGCCCTTGAGAAAGGCATGAATCTGTATCTTCTTCTCTATGAAACACTTAAGAAAGGTATGAATCCATCTCATCTTCACTTTGCCACCATGCCTTTGTCAAATCCATGAATCTAACTCATCTTCATTTTGCTACCATGCCCTTGAGAAACTTATCAATCTGTCTCTTCTTCTCATTGAAACCATGCCCTTAAGAAAAGGCATGAATCAGTCTATTCTTCACTTTGCTACCATGCCCTTAAGAAAGGCATGAATCTCTCTATTCTTCTTTTTGCAACAATGCCCTTGTGAAACGCATGAATCTGTCTCTTCTTCACTTTGCAAACATGCCCTTGGGAAAGGCATGAATCCATATATTCTTCACTTTGTAACCATCCCCTTGAAAAGGCATGGAACTGTCTCATCATCACTATGCAATCATGTCCTTGGAAAAGTCATCAATCAGTCTATTCTTCACTTTCAATCCATGCCCTGGAGAAAGGCATAAATCTGTCTATTCTTTATCTTGCAAACATCCCCTTGAGAAAGACATGAATACATCTCTTTTTCACTTTGCAACCCTGACCTTGAGAAAGGCATAAATCTGTCTCATCTTCACTTTGCATCCATGCCCTTGAGAAAGGCATGAATCTGTCTATTCTTCTCTTTGAAACCATGCCTTTGATAAAGGCAGAAATATGTTGATTCTTCACTTTGCATCCATGCCCTTGAGAAAGGCATGAATCTGTCTATTCTCCCAAGAAAAAGATAATGATGCAATTTTTCTGCCTTTTAAACTTTTATAATAAATTCTGAGTGAAAAAACAGATCACAAAATCCCACTTAATCAAAAATAATAATAATAATAATAATAATAATAATAATAATAATAATAATAATAATAATAATAATGAAAATAAACAAAACTACAAAAAATTAATCCTGAGTAGAGATTTCTTGTTATTTTACTATAATTCTTTAAATGTCTTTTTTGTCTGTTTTTCTCTCTGTTGATCTGTCTATCATTAAATAAAGTACAACTATGGCCACAAGAAATTCTGTTGTTACTAATGAAATTCCAGCACAAGTTTTGGCATTTGTTTTTGAATATTCCAAAATTTTAGAAGTATTTAATAAAGGTTTGATTTACAATGTAAGTATAATGATAAACTTATTTTATGTTTATCAAATTAGATAAATAAGAATTTTTTTGTTACAATCTTATAAAGTGGACCCAGCTGTGTGTAAAATAGTAGGGCAGTCCATGCTCTTTAACCTTGGTAAGGCAAACAGTCAAGGAGAAAGAAAACCCTAAATTCAAAACCAAAGTAATTCTGTTTGGAGAATCTGTGGCACAAAGGTATACTATTCTTCAGTTAACAACTTATCCAATGCTGTTTATAGTCTTTATATTTTCCTTGTTCATATTTGACTTTGTTCATTTGAAATCCTTTCAAGTGAAAGTAAGTAGATAATCATCAAATGTAAAAGACAGAAGAAAAATGTACTCATCCAAATTTTACCAGTGACAACAAAATGCTTTGCCACAGGCTCTGACATTTCAATAGTTGTTTACACCAATTAACCTCATTCTAGTAAAATAATAAACCAATCAAAATGCATTAAAATGAATAAAAAGGAATTAAAACTATTTAAATGAGATTTTGAAACAAAATAATGGCTGAATATTTATTGTTTGGTTTCAAGAAAAAGTTCACAAAATAAAAATGGCCACCTTGTTTAAGGTATAAAAATGGCCTATCTTGTTTAAGATATAAAAGTCATTTTCATTTGAACTATAAAAATACAATGTGAAGAGTAGAGCTAGTTATAAGAATATACATTAAACATATAATTTCATACTTTCAAATAAACTCAATTTTTAATGGAAATAATTCATATTTTAGTATGATGTATTTGAATTTATTCCTATAGGAGCAAAAAAGAGATAGGTTTAGCAAAGGTCTTACATTGCCAAATTCAAATTCTAAGGCTGTCAATATTTTATCATTCATATAAGATACAAGAGGAATATATTCTCAGTAATCAGAAAAACGTCAAGATTTGATGGAAGAAAATACAACCATCTTTCCCATTAGAAAGAAAAAGCAATCTATAACAATGTAGTCAAAAGAAAGCAAAAGAACAACTTGTAAATTCATATTTTACAATTCTCAACCTTTTACAAAACATACATTCTTAGATATTTCTAACTTATAATAAAAAAATAAACATAACAGCAATACACGAGTCTCATTCAATAAATAAGGTGAAATATTGCCAAAGGATTTGGCAATAGGAAGCATTGTTGATAGATGCACTTTTTTCAAACAAATCAATAGTCATAGATACTTTTATGTCCTAGAACACTGTCAGCATGACCTTCACTGTACCCAGAAGTTTTTCTTTGCTGGAGAGTTTCAACTCCATGGACCATCTTTTATACCTAGGTTTGTAGTCGCAAAACCATGTTTAACCTATTTGTAAACATTTTTTTGACTAAAACATTTTCTCCATACCCATCACAAATTCTTCTGTAAATTTCACATGGTTTGCACTTCTCAGCTAACAAATATTTGATGATAGACCTCTGTTCAAGCCTGTAGCATCGTTTGATTTGCTGTCATTTTAAATAGTTTCAAAACAAATGTTTCACATGGTTTGCACTTCTCAGTCACCATATATTTGATGATGGACCTCTGTTTAACATTAGAGCACTGTGATTTGGAGCTATAAATTAATTCCAAACAATATAGAGTTTACATTTATGGAAAAAAAATTATGGAAAAAAATTTATTTTGCTTTTTTAAATTCCCCTTATTTAATGAAAGACCCTCATATATTTGATCTGGTTTGGTTGGGTTTTATGGCATATCAAACATTGTAAATTATTTAATGCCAAATCCTCTTTATATATATATATTGAATATATGATTTGTAAACACATTTCGCTGATAACATTTTTAAATGAGCCTTAGCTCAATTTTTTTGCACACAGCTAAATGGTTTCAACCATTTGAACCACAGGCATTTAGTTGGAAGGTGCTTTTGCGTAAAATCATCTGAAGCTTGCATGTTCAATCCCAACAACATATAAGAATAACAAGGAATACTTACTATAACTTAACACTTATACCCAGTCATGGTTAACAGAATTGGAACAGTCTACCCCTGTGGTTTAAATAAAGAGTTCATTTTTTGAGATTCTGTATGGGCTCCCAAGTTCAACATAAAGCTCCTGAAGAAGGCTGAAGAACATATTGGCCGAAACTTCATGAGTATAACAATAAAGATGAGGTCAATAGTCAGAATATTCAAAGTGATAACAATTCTCCAGCTTCATCTCAGAAATTTAGACAAATCATAAAACATTGTGTTGGCCACAACTTCCTGATAGCCATGTATCAAATTCATACAAATGTATTATATATTTTGTGAATCTATCTATCTATCAACCTATATATATATATATATATATATATATATATATCATGCATGACATATATATTTCTCTATTAATCTATTTATCTACTTATGGAATGTTGTTATAATGCTGTAAGACATGTTCAATACTTGTAAAATGATTATATATTTTGTCTATAAGAGTACATCAGTGTTTTCAGCTAAATGAATGATAAAATCTTTTATGTGAAAAAGAAAAAGACAACTAGGAAATGTGACATTAGTATAGGTCACAAGTGAAACATTTTCAAGTAGTCATCAGAAAGCAAAGTGGAGAGGTGTAATGATTTATGTAATGTAAAATTCAATTTTGGAAAGATATTTATTCATTCGTATTCTGATTTGTGTTATTGTTACACATAGATGTAACTCTTTGATAGTTAAACAAAAATAGATTCTATGAATGCTAATATCTCTATTTAATCGATGTTTATAGGCAAATGAGAACTGGATTTGCCCTCAATAAGACAAATCTAAAATAGTAAGGACACTTCTCACAATCAGCATAATTTGCCAAGACAATCCCTCAAGAGAGAGTGCAAGAAAGGAGAGACTGAGTTAAGAAGGGAAAGAAATGGAAAGATAATATATCCGAATGGACAGGCATGAATCTGAATGATAGTCTAAGAGAGTTTCAGAATAGGAAGGAGAGGGAGGAATTAATTGTCAAGTTATTTTTGTGCCTCTGTAGTTTATCAGCCAATGAGATACATACTCCTCTTGATCATCATCATCATCATCATCATCTTTAAGACAGTACAGTATGCATTTACCCAAACCTCTCTCTTATGAACAGGATATGAAATAAAGTAGAGTTTAACAGATTTGAATTTAGAGTTCTACTTCTCCTAAACCAGTTGCCATAGCAAGGTTAAAGAGTTCAAACTGCCCAACTATTTATGAGAGTATAGTTGAATTCATACTTTTCCCAAAAGTATGAGAACTATATGAAACGCAAGCAGATTTGAACTTAGGTTGTTATGTCCATTTCCTATGATGATAAACATTATACCTTGTGTATCTCTAAAGACAATTCCGTCACAGACATTGTTCAGGCAAAGATTGTTTTCTACCATTTTCTCTTTGTAGAACATTTATTGATAATAGCCTTATTTTGACATTAGTTCAAAATGATTGGTTTTAACTACCTATTTCCAATTTTTTAAAGACAAGTTATTCAAAAATGCATCTCCTTCCATTCTATTTTATCTAAAAATGAAATAAAAAAAGATCTGTTCTTGCTATAACCAATAAAAAACAAATTCATTAGGAATAAAAACTGTCTGAACTGTCTTTGAACAAAAAGCCTTTAGTAACTATTTATCTTTTAAAGAAAATCATTGATCTGACAACCAACTTTGCACAGCTACAGCTTTTTAGCCAATTGTATCTTATATAGAGGCACAATTTTTAAACAGTCAAACCATTTAATGCCAAACAGAATACTTACCACTGAAAAATACTTAAAAATCAGGATTTTCCTCTATTAGGCAATAAACATGATCATCACTTTTTTCACAATTCCTTTATATATTTATGCTTTAATATGATTCACAGTAAATTCATCATTGGTAAATTTATCAAAGGTAAAAATCCTCATATCAGATTTATTGTTCTTATAAGGTTTTCCATTGTTCTCACTCAAACCTTTTAGCTCTTTTTATCAAATTCTTAAAAGCAATGAGTAAATTCTGAATTTAGCCACAAATAATTTGCCTGCAATAAATTTACCACAATAAATTTACCACATTCAATTTACCAGACATGCTTTAATATGCATGGAATAAAATGAATAAAAGTTAATTCAATGGATTTGACAATTTAATCATTCCACCCATAATTAATTCTAAAAGCAAATTTGTACTTGATTAAAAATTTCCATAATTAATGAAATAAAGACAGAACTTTTGGCTACCAGATCCTTTCTTATTTGTTTTCTTAATCTTGTCTTTCAAGTATCTATAACCCATATAAATTTATCTTTAGACGATGTAAATTTTAAATTTCTTCTGATTTAGTCACAGCACTAACCAGCACACATTTATGCATATCATTATATTTACTAAGCTTAGTTCAGTATGGTACAAGGCCAAAAGCCTCAAATACACAATGAAGAATAAACACATTACATTAGTAAGAGTCAGCCCAATCAAATTGCTAATCAATACAATAACCACCCTGTTCTCAGGACTTTGAATATGTTGACTGCATCTCCAGCATAAGGGTAATAATATCCCATAAAAGGAATGTCCTCAATATGATACTAGCCTGCATCTAATGGTGAGACTTATAGGATACACATTTTTTCAAGTCTTAAAATAAACAATAAAAACATACTTAAGAACATTCTAGAAATTTAGGATCAAAACCGTATTAGCATTTAAGTTATATTTTTATATTTTTCAACCAATCAGCTAAAAACATAGAATAGAACATTCTAGAAAAATAGGATCGGAAGTGAACTAACAGAAAATATTTAGGCTCGAAAATAAAATAGTAAAATACAAATCTGATTGGTCAATAAATGTCTACACGCCAAAATTTTAGGATGATTCTTTGATCCACCTGTAGGATATAAATAACACAGAGTTAGGGAGCCAAACACACAAACTTACACGAAGACACAGACAAAGACAACACCACAAGCCACTAAGCCAGTAATGCAGTAACCGATACTATGTCCGGCAAATTCCTTTCCTTCCTCAACTAAAGTTCATGACTTAACTTCAGATGGCCGCGAAGCACATTCAAAAGAAAAACCCGACAAACTTTCTTTCATCAACGTGACACGCCGTCGCCACAATCATAAAACCCGCTATGAACTTAATGTAAGTAAGAATGACTTATTTACGGACTCCGTTAACATACACACATCTTTAAACAAATTTATTTTCTTCTTGCCAAACTTTATTTTCCAAAAGGCCATTTACACATCATATATTTTATTTGTTTTCAAATTCTGTTATATGCATATTAAATTGTTTGTTGTTTAATGTTCATTGTGTTCTATTCCATTTCTTTTATGCGATTGTAAAGTTTTGTGTTGTATTTGTGGTGGAAATAATTTAGAGAGCAATACCCGTAAATTACGGACGCACATCTACTGAAATAACCAAATTACATACAACCCCCACAGACTCTAATTTTGGAGCTCCGGGAAATGTAGAGTAGTCCTTCATTGCCATTACTCCCAGGTCCATTCTGACCTACAGTGACCAGGGAAGTGTAAGTCACTCCTCATTGCAATTACTCCCAGGTCCATTCTGACCTATAGTGATCTGGGAAGTGTACAGTACTCCTTATAGCCATTACTCCAAGGTCAATATCAATATAGAATCCATGAAGATGCTTGACACCTGACAGATCTTTGTCAAACCCAAAGAAGAAAAAGGAAAAAATGTAGAAAAAAAAAAGAGGAAAAAGAAAAAAAAATTTTGAATGCTTTTATATTGTTAGTTATTTGCTTAAATTATTGCCATTATGAAAAAATCAAAATACTATAGGCTTTCCAGGTGACCAAAAAAAGAAGAAAAGTAAAGCTTAAATATTATCTACTTAAATTATTAAATATTATACGAGCATCATTAAATAAGTTTCCAGAAATTTTTTTGTATGGGCACTTTTATTGATAGTACACACATGAAACTCTAGTCCCCTTTGAAGTAATCTCCTCCGGGTGCAATGCACTTGTTGTACTGTTCCAAAAACTTCTGGAAGGCTCCATGGAAGTCCTCTTGTGTGAGCGTGTCAATGACCTTCATCACAGCCTCTTTCATCTCCTCAATTGTCTCATAACGACAGCCTCTGAGCTTAGGGAATAAGCAAAAGTCACAAGGAGCAAGGTCTGGACTATAGGGATGGTGAAGAACTGTCTTGATGCCCATCTTGGTCAAATAGTCTGTGACAAGGATGGAGTTGTGGACTGATGCATTGTCCTGCTGGAAATGCCACTGACCCGATTTGAAGAGTGCTGGCCTCTTCAACGGAATCTCTTCTTGAACTCCCTTAAAACCTCAACATAGTAACCCTAACCCTAACCCTTTAGCCAATCAACTCTAGTGTATTGACTTCCTTACTCCTCTCACACATCTCATCATCCCTCACAGACTCTGTGCCTTCCTTGAATCTCTTATGCCACTCAAAAACTGATGCTCAATTCATGCAAGATGGTCGAAAAACAGTCTGAAGCATTCCATACGTTTCTGTGGTATTTTTTTCAAGTTTAAAACAGAATTTTATTGCATATCGTTCTTCTAAAGTGTTAGATTGCATTTTTGAAATTCACCAGCAGTGACAATCAGGCTTTAGTAGGGTGTATTCCAATTGCTGCTGTAGCTGTTCATTTGAACCTAAAATCATAAAAATTGATCAGTCATCTTATAAGATGTAGAGCAATCCCATACTGAATTTTCAAAAGTCTCTGACAATTTTAAATGCCCATACGAAAAAAGTCTGGAAACTTATTGAATGCACCTCATATTTAGATATTATCTGACTTTGTTAATTCTAATGATTTTATATTTTATATATGAGCTTTAAACTAAAAATTTAATTATATTAAAGTAAAGAAATGTAACTGATTAAAAATCATAAATTATGAATTCTTACAATTTAAGCATTATTATAGAATCTAATATAAAAGCAGTGAAATGCATTACTACACCGAGTCAAATATTTTGCTATATTTTGGTCTATGCTAGTTTGGCCTAATCAGTAGAGTGTTTGCCAATGGTCCAGGAGACCAGAGTTCAATCCCAAGTCGAGTCATACCAAAGACTCAAAAAATGATACTTGATATTGCTTTGCTTAAAACTCAGCATTATAAGGTACAGATCAAGGGTAAAGTGGAGCAATCCAAGAAAGGAGTAGCGCCCTTACCTACACCTCGGTATTATAGCTATTGAAAAGGGAGCCTTCGGGTTACCCTCAACTGTGGTTGCCAACTTTATATCACATGACTGAAGCAGTTGAAGCCATATAAGATCACCACTGGGTTTGGTAGTATCATGGTTGTTGGTGTGCTGACACATTGTGCATTGATTCACTCTGTGTGTAATTTGAAAGCCACACAGATGAATGAGCAATGTAGTCGAATTCAGGAATTTATATTTTATGAGTTCAAACTGGGCAATAGCACCATAAGTTGCAAGCACCTTGACAATCAGGCAAGGTCAGGTAGACCTAAAACTATGGATTTTGAGGTCATGTTTCAAGCCATAGAGGTGAATCAGGCAAATAGCACCCAGAAACTATTAGGCCAGCTTCACAACTACGGCAAATTCAGAGAGTAGTACTTGGAGAGTATCAGGCGAGCTCAGCATGTCACAGTCCAGTATGGTTTGTCACCTTCACAACTAAGGAAAATTCGGAGAGTAGTACTCGGAGAGTATCAGGCGAGCTCAGCATGTCACAGTCCAGTGTGGTTTGTCACTTTCACAACTAAGGCAAATTTGGAGAGTAGTACTTGAAGAGTATCAGGCGAGCTCAACATGTCACAGTCCAGTGTGGTTTGTCACCTTCACAATCTTCGGCAAAAGTATCAAGAGCTGTTGAATTGTGCCTTATCTTACCAAGATATTACAAAACTTTTGACTCACCCAAGTATTTTCAAAAATCTATGCATCATATTCAATGATTCAATTTATTATTTGTTATTTCAAATAGTTATTTACAGTCTCACTCTTTAAATAAATCAATTGCATGTAAAAATACATTATCTATCAAAGACCAAAAAAACAAAAACAAATATTAATTTACTTGTATCATCACTGGTGTTCACAAGTGTACTTTATTTGATTTTTGATACAATTACAAAGTTGTTGGATGTTGTGTGCTAAGTTTTTCTCATTATCAATTGTTTCTTTACAAAGAAATTAATAAATATCTTAAAAAACCTGAATTCTAAAAATCTATTCATTGTTATTGTAAAACAAATTATTTTTGTTAGTTATTAAAATATTTGAATGACTAATCAATTCTTTTTGGAATAACTGTTTCTTATTTATCCTTCAAGCAAATAGTCAGCAGTTGCTTTTATCAATCATTAAAATGAGAGAGAGAGAGAGAGAGAGAGAGAGAGAGAGAGATACAAACTGATTTGGAAGATAGTAGCTTTGAAAATAAAGTTCTAATTGTTGGGCCTTGTCATTTTTGTAGTGATTCCTTTTTAAAAACATTGGCTAAAATAATCTTGTGTATTTGCACCCACACATAATCTGATGAAATTAGGTAAAAACTGAACCAGGCAAAATCTAAGAACCTCCTAAATTGGAAAAGAGAAAAGATTAGTATATATGATCAGTTGTTCACACCTTATAAAATATTCCTATAAAAAATTGCATAAAGCATTAAATAGAAAATAATTTAACTAATTTAAACATTCATTATGTTGAATGACTTTCATTCTAGATAGCATTTACTTCCTTTTCCATTTTACCTTTAAATCTAAACTTCTATAAAGAACAGCAAAAAGTGAAAGCAGTAAATTGATCTTTTTATCATCATTTAATTCCTAAATTATCTCCATTTAAATTCACCAATTGATATCCAGAGTGCCAAAATAATAACATATTCATGACATTGTTTACTTATATAGAAGGCATTCATGGTGTCATGGTTAGCATTATAGAAGATGAAATTGGCAATATGAGATCAAATTTTTGATGAGGTTGTTAGCATTTCACATAGCACTAATACCCTTAGGAGAGATATGCACTGAACTATTCTCCATCCAGCTATGCATATATAGTAAGGCAGACTGGGCTCTTTACCCTTGGTATAGCAACCAGTCAAGGAGAAGAAAACCTGAATTCAAACCTATTAAACTCAGCACAAAAATTGAATTTGTGTTGCTGCCAGCATATGGCAAAAAGAGGTTGGGAAAATACATATATTACCTGGGGCATTCTGATTACTTGTCTATGCATAGCAAAGGTATTTCTTATAAAACTCAACAAGATACCATTATAATATTGTTTTCTAATAATACTCAATTGGATTACACACTCTTTCCTTAAGATATTCATAAGCAGTAGTGTTTTCATAATATGGCAGAAATTGAGAATTTAAGTCTGAATTGGAATTGTATGTGTTACAAGATGAGATCTTGCCTTGATTTGAAAAAACAAAAAGAAAGGAGAAAAGAAGAAAAGAAAAAAAAAACGGAAGTTACCACTTCGAGTTCTCAACCCAAAATGAAAAGTTAGTCGCTCACGCATGGGCTCCGCGCAGAACTTCCGTTTGCGATAAATTAACAAAAAAAAAAAAATATTAATAAATATCCAATCGGAACGCTTCCCGCGGGGCACAAAAATTACCGTTTGTGAGCCTACAAAAAATATATAAATAGACGGACCAAATAATCATCAGTCAGACTTGTTCCTTCACACGACTCGTGTTAAGGATTCTACGCCCCGTCCGGCGCCTGTCATTCGATACTTCAAACGATCGCCGCCGTTAGGAACGCCGTCCTTGTTTCCAAGAAAACCATCCCTTCACCACGAGAACTTTGTAACTACTACCACTGAATTCATTCTTTAACTGTGAACATATTTCTCCATTCTATTCTCTGTACTTAATCTATTTATAAAAATTTTCTATAACATCATTACTGTGTTATTGTGAGTATCTATACGTTCTTTGTTTTGCAACCATACGCATTTCTCGCCCACAACTCAGAATATAACACTGGTGTCAAGCGTGCAGCAAAACAAGTATGGAATACTCCGGCCTTTCTCGATCAGAAATCTTGGAACTTATAAAACAGCAAAAAGCAGCGATTCTCCAAACGAAAATTGACATGGAGCCGGCAGATAACCCGCAAGCACAATTAATCATTAGTGAACTGAAAACAGACCTCCACGAACTTTTAACTGCTCTGCAAACTACCGCGCACGATCGATCGCACACATTGCAACAACACACCACAAACTATGAGCTTCTATTGCGACAGCAGTCACTTCGGGACGCCACAAAATCCATCCGGACCTTCGAACCGGGCAGCGATGTAAACCGCTTCATTACCGACCTTAATAAGGCTTACACCATACATGTTAAGCCAGAATTAAGGGAATATCCTGCAATGGAGAAGGAGTTTGTCAAGCTGGCAAACGAAGGCATCTTCCAGCAGATGGAGGACTCAAGACAGCCCACGTCCACGTTCGAGGAACTAAAGGCTTACCTTATATCCACCCACGGGAGCCAAATGACAAACTTTCAGTACCTAAGCCGAGCATGGGACCTTCAGCGACACGAGGGAGAGAAACTCACTGATTTTGCAGGCCGACTTGAAAACACAATCCGAGAGGCCACAGTCCACATCACGGCAAAATTCAAGTCGGACAGACAAAATGCTGAGATGACGGCCGAAACTGCGTTTTCCCTAATGGGGCCATGCTCATGAGTGAAAAGATCAAGGCATGGACACCTAACATCTATCCACACCTCGTCAAAACTATGGACAGACACTACTCAGCGGGTGGTATAGCCAGCGATGCGCAACGCTATCTTGATCGTGGTATCAAAACGGACATCACCACCGCCGCTGAAACCACTGCGCTGATGGCGAGCCAACCTACACACTCTGACAAACCTCGTAGCCTTGAAAGTAACAAGATACTAGCCGACATACAGCTACAGTTGCTGGATCTGAACAAGCAACTGCAGCAAACCCACAGGCGGAACCCATCCATTGTTGACTGGAAAAGTCGAACCGCCCCCACCTACAACATGAAGCACAACCGGGCACAAAGAAGCGCTGGCCAACCCAGCCAACAAGCAATGTGCAAAAACTTTTTACGAGGCCGCGCATGCTTTAAGGGCAACAGGTGCCCATATTTTCACCCCCCTCATGCTCAAGCACACATAGCGACCACTGACACCGGTTTACCTGGAATAGATAGCGATCAGCACAACCATGAACACGCGACGCGCTTCGACGAACTGGATTTTCGGTTGGGACCGAACGAGATGTGATGACTCGTTCCCAGGTCCATGTATCCACTCAGCATCATCACACATTTAACGTTCAAATCCGACCTGATCTCCGATCGCCCCTTGTTCAGATCAACCTCCGCAACAACGGCATCACATTCTCCGGTGTAGGCATGTTGGATTCCGGATGCACGACTTGCATCATTCCCATTTCTCGCTTACCCGAAGATGCAAGAAGACACATGTCCAAATCCAACATCCGAGTCAAGGGAATCGGAGGGAACATCTCTATTCTGGGCAAGCTCACCTGCGACATTACCTTGGGTGACGATACTTCCCCCGCTTTCTGCAACGTCGACACACTGATCACGACATCAGACATTCCCATCTTGATCGGTCAGAACATACTCGGCCACCACACACTGTTATCCTATACTATCGATAACCAGAAGGCGACTGTAGAACTTGCGCGCACACTCCTATCTGGCAAGCTAAAACATACTGTCCCGCTCTCTACAACCGTCCATCCAAGGATAAAACCGACCCACAACCTTTCACACGGCGCCCTAACCGTTTCCAACGAGGAACCACGAGCCACAGCCAGATCATCGCCTAACGGGTTGACTCTCAACCAAAAACTCCATTGGCTTAAGCAAACCATAGGCCTATCGCTTCCAAACCATCATAGCCGTAGTGAATTAGAAGCTACCGCCGATTTACTCATCAGCTATGCGGACATTCTCGGCACCGACGACAATAGAAGGGGCACTTTCATCAAGCCCATACGCATACCAACCAACGGCCAGTCCAGGAGCCAAAAACAGCACCCTATAGCCCAAGCACTGGAGGGTGACGTTGACGCGGAAATTGCCCGCATGGCAAGTGAGGGTGTTATCGAACCTTGCAACGACCCTAAAGGATTTAACAGTCCCGTTTTTGCCGTCCGCAAGAAAAACGGAAAGATTCGAGTGGTCGCAAATTTCAAAAGAACCCTCAACAAGGTTTTAGTCGATCTCGACCCATACCCAATACCTACCATTGACTCGACATTCAACAAGATTGGCGAAGGTAACAAGTACTTCTCAACACTCGACCTCCGCAATGGCTATTGGCAAATCGTTATTGATGAACGTGACCGCCATAAAACGGCCTTTACTTGGAAAGGACGCTGTTTCCAATACACCCGTCTGGCCTTCGGTCTAACATCCGCTGGACAAATCTTCTCTCGATGCATAGCTGAGGCTCTCGACACAGTGGCCTCACGCGCGAACATATCGTCATATATCGACGATAATCTTGTCCACGCCAAAACCTTCGAGGAATATGTGACAGCACTGGAGCAATTATTTATTGCTCTACGCAAGTTCGGATTAAAACTAAACCCAGAAAAATGCATTTTTCTTGCGTCCGAAGCTAAATTTCTCGGTCGCATCGTGAATAGCGACGGGTTCAAGGCCGACCCCGAATATGTCCGCGCCATTATCGACATGAAACCCCCGACAACGAGAAAAGAACTACAAAGTCTCATCGGACGTCTCGTATGGATTCGGCAATTCATCGAGACACGCCTTAACGAGAGCATCAGAACCGACATGTTCTCCAATCTAATGGCCCCCATAAATGAACTAAACAAGCCCGGACGGACATTCATCTGGACCGAAGGGGCCAACAAGGCTTTCAATAAAATTAAGAAGCGCCTCGCTTCACCACCAATCATTTCATTCCCCGATTTCACCGGACTCTTTACCCTCACCACCGACGCCAGCGATATCGCATGTGGGGCCATTCTCATGCAAGAGAATAAACACGGCCAAAAGAAAATAATAGCAGTGGCCTCACACACCTTTAACGCGACGGAGCGCAACTGGTCAACAACTGAACGCGAGGCATATGCGATAAAATGGGCCATCACCAAATTCGATTACTTCTTGCGTAGTCGTCCTTTCGTCGTCCTCACAGATCATCGATCTCTCACATACTTGGATCAACGTGAATTCAACAATGCGAAGATACGACGATGGCAGGAGGAAATATCGTGCTACAAATTCGTCTTGGAATATGTAGAAGGTGAATCGAATGTCTGGGCAGACATGCTCAGTCGGAGATATGGCCACAGCAAGGACAAGCTTACGGCAGACCCCACACCTGCAGGGAAGCGCTTCAAACTCCAAGGCTCCAGTCTAAACATCTACGTTCCATCCTGGTGCATGGACGAAATCAAGAGCTCCCAGCTGCTCCCTGGGACTCACACAACACGGAACATTCAGCATCATCTGCAGGCCATCGACACATTCCTCGCGTTTCATGCCACATCGACCATCCCGGTTGAAGAGATAGCTGACCACATGGGTATTGCAGCGGAAAAAGCCTCTGATGACACACTTTCAAAAATCATCAGAGCTCTTCAGTTGGCAACCCCAAGACCGAACGCTACCTTAATCGACCCCAAAGATCATCGTACCGGGCTATATAACAAGCACATGCACCAATTCTACTTGGAACCTGGTACATCTGTATTGATGATCAGGGATACTACAAACACACCAAAACTGGTAGTACCCTACAAGCTCCGGACAAAATATCTCCACCAAGCCCATGACTGTGTCAACCACTCAGGGATCTCCCGCATGCAGGAACACCTATCCAGCTACTGGTGGGAGTTCAAAAATCGCGATATCAGGGCGTATGTTCAGTCATGCCAAACCTGCGCTAAACGCAAGGGAAATTACGGCATGCGCCGAAACTGGTCCACGGGCCATTGCAAGAGAGGCGGAAAACCATTCGAGGTTGTCTACATAGATTTTGTCTCAATGCCCCTCTCAAAGGGCAAGCGGTACATCCTTACTATTCTAGACAGCTTCAGCCGCCACCTCATGGCCATACCATGTGCCAGAGACCGTGCAATCGACGCAGCCCGCGGACTCTACCAGTTCTTTCTTCGTCACCGCGAGATTCCTCGCATTGTCTCCTACGACCGAGGAACCCACTTCACTGGCGAGGTCTACAAGGAATTTTGTGACCTAACCTCGATCACCCGGGAACTTCACTGCCCGTGGCGACCACAAAGCTCGGGGAACATTGAGAGGCAACACCGGACCTTAAAAAACGCCCTTTACATGATCTGCGAAGACAGAAATGGTGAATGGACGGACGTTCTCGAATCGGCAGTTTCCTCAATGAATGCCACAGCCAACACCGCCACTGGTGCATCCCCGCATTACATTATCACCGGCCGCCAACCAAACATTGGTCTACCGAAGATCCCCTGCCAAGACATCGTTAACAACAACCCAGGTGCTTACGGTATGCAGATAAACGCTTTGCTCCGACAGGTGCATCAAAGAGTCGCCTTGGCGAACAACGAGGCTGACCACAAAATGAAAGCCAAACTGAACCGCAGCATCTTCAAAGACCCGATACAAGTCGGTGACAAGGTGCTACTCCACCGACCGCAATCCGCAACAGCCCACTTGTCTCACCTGCCTGGGATAGGTGACTTTGAGGTCACCAAAACGAAACGGTTTGGTGGTTCAAGTGAAAAACGAAAACTGTGAAACGCATTGGGTTCACCGCGGACACGTCCGTCGACTCGTACCGCGACCAAATAACCTGCAGCACATGCATCGACCACCCCCACCTCCAACTCTATCCCCACCTCACCAAATTCCCAATCACCCGTCGACACGACCACTCCTACCTCCTTGTCCACCCCGGCAACCTACCCATCACCTGTTGTCATGACCCCCTACACTTTCGTCAGGGGAGCATCTTGTCGCAAATGACTGCAGTTCCGGAGACAATACTCAAAACCCAACGAAACGAACAACACGCGGGCAACTCCCAGCACGCTTTAAAGACTTCGTTATGTGCCAAAAAACAAAATAAATAATACACAACACCAAAACAAAACACGCACGCAAGCAAGCAAGCACTAACAACATAGCAACCTCAAATCATGGTAAGATCTAGGGGAGCTGTTACAAGATGAGATCTTGCCTTGATTTGAAAAAACAAAAAGAAAGGAGAAAAGAAGAAAAGAAAAAAAAAACGGAAGTTACCACTTCGAGTTCTCAACCCAAAATGAAAAGTTAGTCGCTCACGCATGGGCTCCGCGCAGAACTTCCGTTTGCGATAAATTAACAAAAAAAAAAAAATATTAATAAATATCCAATCGGAACGCTTCCCGCGGGGCACAAAAATTACCGTTTGTGAGCCTACAAAAAATATATAAATAGACGGACCAAATAATCATCAGTCAGACTTGTTCCTTCACACGACTCGTGTTAAGGATTCTACGCCCCGTCCGGCGCCTGTCATTCGATACTTCAAACGATCGCCGCCGTTAGGAACGCCGTCCTTGTTTCCAAGAAAACCATCCCTTCACCACGAGAAATTTATAACTACTACCACTGAATTCATTCTTTAACTGTGAACATATTTCTCCATTCTATTCTCTGTACTTAATCTATTTATAAAAATTTTCTATAACATCATTACTGTGTTATTGTGAGTATCTATACGTTCTTTGTTTTGCAACCATACGCATTCTCGCCCACAACTCAGAATATAACATATGGAAACATTACAAGTTTTTCAAACACAATATATATCATATATTTTAAACTTTTTATTTTTTGATGATTATATGATGACAGTCACCACTTGAAAAGATAATATAAAAAAGAACTCTTTAGTGCTAAATAATTAAATTGTAAACAAAAAGGTAATCAGTAGAATGATACATTTAGAGTCTAATTGGGTCAAAATATATGTAAATTTATCAAACATTCTCAAATAATTAACCACTTGTTAAATGACAGGATAATTATGGTTTGATTTCGTAGAATTGATGATAAATAGTGTTATTAAAAATAAATATATATTAAATACTGATATTTATATTATTTTAGAGATTGTATTTTTTCAAATACAAAATTCCATAAAATCTTTTTTTTTTTAGTATTTTCTTTTTTTTTCTCTCTTGATTGTGTTTCTTCAACCCAATTAATTCAAGAAAGTAGAATCAAAAATAAAAGTAAAAATTAACTACAGTTGTAGTAAACATCTTGGGTCAATTGTCATCAGTGTTTATAAACAAATAAGAAGACATATATATATATATATATTGAAAATATATATATTTCAGATGTAAAGTCTGTGCAATCCAACATTTATAACCAAATATTCTAGAGGACATTCTAGAATATTCTAAATGAATGAGTGTTAATACATGCTATTGCTTTTTCTTGTTATTTTGCTTTTGTTTTTTATTTTTACAATATTTCAGCTAATTCTTTTTGTAGTCGTCTTTAAATGAATGTCAAGTGCACAGTCATTACTGGTTTATAATCTGATTTTTTTTTCTCGTAAAAAATAAAACAATTGGTCACATTAAGATAATAAATTTATTTCCATCCTGTTAGAAGCATTGATATAAATCAATACTTTAAAAAATTAACAGGACTTCTTCAGATCAAACAAGAAAATGGATTAAAATAATTTTTTTTCACATTCACAACCAGACTAAAAAAAACAAAACCTTATTTCTCCTATATAATAAACTTTATTATGGCATGTAAAAGAACATCCAATTTTAGCATACTTCAAATTTAACAGAGGAAAAATTTACAGCTACAATAATACATATAAAAAATCAAACATTTATATATAAAAAAATATTCAAACATATCTAATTATAATATATCAATTTTTATCATTAGAATGAACTAAAAAAATTTAAAACTAATGTTATTTAGGGTAAAATCTCTGCCCAAAATTACAATAATAGAGTAAAAATCACTAATATAAATTCAAATTTCAATTCATTTACCAATTTAATAAATCATTGTTATTCATTTTTTGTTTATTTATTCACTTATTTTTGAAAATAATCTAAATTCATTTTTATGCCTACATCTAACAAATCACATCTCTGATTTAATAGATTAACAGGATCAAAGTATAACATAATTTGTATCTTTTCTTCCAGACACAAATTACATCTACCATCAAAGCAGCTTGGAGTTGTAGATCTTTTCAATATTTTCCATTGAATTTTTGAGTTAAACCCCTATTTTTCAACTTCCAAAAATGTTTGGATAAAGCAGTTTGATTTCTCAAGCGTTCATGAGAGAAAGAATGAATATGATTATTATATCCTAACTTCCATCTAACCGACAAAATTCCAATATAAATTTTTTAATCTTTTATATTTTCCTGTGGGAAAATAGTAGCTTGACACACTAGATTTTTCAAATTACATATACCATTCATAGGACAATCAATTTTAGATTTACAATTACAATTATTATTATTATTATTATTACTACTACTACTATTATCATTATTATTTTCAAGTTGGTCATAGGATTTTCTAATTACTTTCATATTATGAGTGTTAATTATTTTTTTTTAATTATTTGTGCAGGAATAACAAATTTTTAAGGTTTTCCTATTAAATATTTTATGTAATATATTATAATGATTAAAGTGTTTATCTATTAATTTCAAAAAATATTTTCTTATGTTTATATTAGCAAGTTTACAAAAAGGGAGGTTGAACCATATAATTTTCCTTTTTCTATTTTTACGACAATTTACTTTGATATTACAATTATCAGTAGTTTTTTTATCTTTATACAAATTATTATTATGATCAGGTTTAATCTTTTTTGACTCTAGGTAAGTAGACTCTTCTTTAAAGCCAGTATTCTTGAGGGCTTCAATATAGATTTTACTACTTATTTGCAAATTTAAGAGTATCACCATTTATTTGAGAAATAGTATTATAGTCAATTTTGTAAGTATCATTAATTCTATTCTTCAGAATTTTATGGTAATTAGAAGGATAAATTTGAAAAGTGTTTCTCAATTTATCCGCTCTCACCCATATATATTTCAAATTTTTTAATTCCTTTTTGTTTAATTTAATTTGAAAATGATTATGATCTTTTTTAAATCTAATTTTCTAAATTAACTTAAATAAATCAGCCTCAAATGGGTCTAGCAATTTGTTGTTTGATTTTTTGACATGTATTATTGTAGCTGTAAATTTTTCCTCCGTTAAATTTGATATATGATGAAACTAGATGTTCTTTTACATGCCATAAGTTGATACTTATTGTTACTTGAAGTTTAAAGCATACTTTATTATATAGGAGAAATAAGGGTTTTTTTTCTAGTCTGGTTGTGAATATGAAAATAATTATTTTAATCAATTTTCTTGTTTGATCTGAAAAGTCCTGTTAATTTTTTGAGCATTGATTTATATCAATGCTTTTAACAGGATGGAAATAAATTTATTTTAATGTGATCAATTGTTGTTGTTTTTTTAAGAGAAAATTATTTGTTCTGTGGATTTTATTTACATTGAGGTCTTGACCGGAATTATTTAAATTTAATGTTCTATTTTTGAATATTTTATTGGTCCTGCTTGGAATTACTTTCAACTCTAGATTTACTGGACTGAATAATATCTTATATGTATATACATATATATATATATATATATATATATATATATATATATATATATATATGTGTGTGTGTGTGTGTGTGTGTGTGTGTGTGTGTGTGTGTGTGATAAAAATAAGTGGTAAAGTGGATAAATCAGACACTTACAATGGGTTTAGTAATAATTCATTCTTTATTCACAGAACTTCTTCAGACTAAACATTTTTTTGAGTTTTACTACATTTTATCAATTAAGGAAATAGATAAAATAAAGGAGAAAATAAAGGTATAAAGGGAAGGAAAGGGTCTAAAGACAAGAGGCAGATAAAGGAAGAATAGGAAGGGAAATATATGTAGGTTTAAGTGATGGTGATAAGGGTTATTGGTTTTGACTGTAACTGTCTGGGTATATGATGGAAGTCACAGTCAAAACCAAATACCCCTACCACCATCACTTAAATCACTTATTTTTATCTTGTCAGATTCACCAAAATCTACCATATATATATATATATATATATACTGTACCAAAAATTTATATATATACACACACTACCAATCAAAAGTATTTGGCCACCCTCAAAAATGTTCATTCCTCATCCTAAAAGTGTTATTTTTAATGAAACAAGTTAAGCACCACTGTTTTACTAGCTCATTGACCTAGTGGGTAGAGTGTTTGCCAATGGTCCAAAAGACCAGGGTTCAATCCCAGGTCGTGTCATACCAAAGACTTTAAAAATGGTACTTGATACATCCTTGCTTCCCACTCAGCAATATAAAGTATGTATCAAGGGTAAAGTGGAGTAATCCAGGGAAAGGAGTAGCACCCTCCCCTACACTTCAGTGTAGTAGCTATTGAAAAGGGAGCCTTCAGGTCACCCTCGACTACGGTCACCAACTTTACTTACTTACTAAATACAAGTCTTCCTCTATAACTTTGACCTTAGAATTATAAGATATCTTCTGGAAAATTAGTTTGAAGGCGGTTCTTTTCTTGCTGGGTTTAAGAAACACAATCAGTTTTGTCTGTATGTTGTGTAAATTGAAGAAAGATATGTACAAGAGAAAAAAAAAAGAAAATACTAAAAAGAAGGAAAACAGATTTTATGGAATTTTGTATTTGATAAAATACAATCTCTGAAATAATATAAATATCAGTATTTAATATATATTTATTTTTAATAACACTGTTTATCATCAATTCTACGAAATCAAACCATAATTATCCTGTCATTTAACAAGTGGTTAATTATTTGAGAATGTTTGATAAATTTACATATATTTTGACCCAATTAGTCTCTAAATGTATCATTCTACTGATTACCTTTTTGTTTACAATTTCATTATTTAGCACTAAAGAGTTCTTTTTTATATTATCTTTTCAAGTGGTGACTGTCATCATATAATCAGCAACCAGCAATGAATGTTAGCAAGGCAGTATTAATGAATTGTAGTCTCATGAACCAATTCAATTTTGCTGCAGTAACACACACACAGCAGAAAGATTTGCAACTGGCCAGTGTTGAGTCAGAAGCCTTCAAAAACAAAAATAAACAGAAATCTTCATGGAGTTATCAGGACTAAAGCCAACAGATGACTCAGTGAAAACTCAGAGGTTCCCCAATAATTATGCAGTGCTGTCCCAGTGGATTGTTGAGAGCAAAAGAAAGGAAAAGGCAAGGAGAGCAGCAGATGCAGTCAAGTGGATTAGAAGAAACAGGGGTACAGGTTGTGTGCATTAAGTCCGGTTTTAAGAGATTGGAGTTATTGAAGAAAATGTTCATGAAGTGTTAGAATATTGACTTGAATCTAGTTTATCTTGACCAGGTGTATATAAAAAATAAAACTACTGATGGTTGGTTGTCCAGGTAGAAGAAAAAATTAGCTATAGCCTTTCAAAAAATGGCAGGAGTAGGGACATGTTAACATAGTAACAATACATTGTACTAGTGTGCCCTTTAAAGAGAGATAGGAAAATTGATAAGGCTACTGAACATTGCTAAAGTTGATTTAAATAGTCATGGAACAGCTGTGGAAAAAGAGTACATAACACTTGTTACTTTGGTCTTTACAGAAACAGATTTAAATTAACATTTATCATTTTAGTCAGACATTCTGCATTATATACTTGTTTTTTGTTTTCGTTTTTTTGTTGATGTTTTTTTTTCTTTACTCTTTGCTTTTATGTTGCTTCTATTTTTATACTGCTATTAACATTTTAGTCATGAAATCCTTAAAGCAAATAGTTAACATTAAAAATCAACTGTTTTCTCTATATAATGAATTTCTAATTTTCTTAAACTTATTTTCTTCCCCCCAGAAGCCATGTTCCATTTTAGATGGTTTATCTTTTCTCTTAAGACTTTCTCATTAAAAAAAGCAAACATCGGAATATCTTGTTTAAATATATAGCAATAATTCATTTATTAATATGGAATGGAAAGTGCCAGATCCTTTTCAGTTGATCATGAGTCTTTATAGTAAACTGTGAATTGTCATGACTTGGGAGAGATAGTGGAGTGATTTCCTGTTGCCTTCTCAACAGTTTGAATTCAACATTATCCTTCTACTAGACTGCTTCCCTACCACCATAGCTAGAGAGCCCAACCAGCCCAACTATATTACCCAAAATTCATTAGATTGATACCTTTTTCAATTTCATGAGTGTAAATTGAACACAGCCTCAACTAGAACTTGAACCCAGCTACTCTGGACTAAAAACTTCACATGATCATTTCTCTTAATCTATCTTTATTTATTCTATTTATTTATGCAATCAATTTTTTTATGAATATAATCCAGGAGATTGTTATATTATATATAAAGTGTATTCAAAAAGAAAACAAACTTTCTCAAAAACAAGTTAATTTATTACAACCTAATGAAATTTGTCTTCTTGAAAATAGTTCCCAGACCTCCAACTGATAATACATCATTCCTAGCATTTATTTCCAGTTATTGAATTCATTTTGCAAATCATTTTGAAGTATGCAGGTCTTGTGTGTATTTACCCAACCCAGGACACAACACAAGGTCAATTTCTAAGCAGAATATTGCTGGTTTGAATTCAGAGTTTTCCTTTTCCTAGACTGGTTGCCTTACCAAAACTAGACAACCTAATCTACCCTGCAATCTACCCATAATTGTAAGAAGAAGAGATAAATTGATGCCTTTACTAAGGGCATTAGTGTAAAATGAAATGCAAACATTTTCATCTAGGTAGATCTTGTAATGCTTTTTCTTCGATTCTTTTAAAATCAGCAATCTATTGAGATGAATTCAAGCTTTAGGAATTTTTTAAAAGAAAGGGTCTGAAGGGGTCAAATCCAAAGAGTAAGTGATTGAGGGAAAAGTTTTGTTTCATACTTTACCAAAAAGTTTTAATATGATATTTTTCTATTGACATGGAAGGTCATTCACATCTAGGATTTTCTTTAGTGGATGTTCTTCCCAATTTCAAATGCTGATACCACACTTAACATTGCATACAGCCCAATCAATCAATCCTCTTGTAAGCCTGTTACATCGTTAAAAAAAGTATAAATAAAAGATTTTCCTAATTTAAAACAGAATTTCCCCAAAAGAACCTTCATTGTTCAACTTGGAAAACAAACAAAAAACAACAACAAATGCATTACATTACAGTCATTCTAGCATATTCAACTTAATTACTAACACATATCGCATGATGCATTTTTTTTTTCATACAAAAATTCAAGGCCATCACAGCACAAATTTCATTCCCCAACACATTAAAAAGTCTTATAGGTATGCTGTTTGAAAAGTTAACTTTCATTTTGGATATATTGTGTACATGAAAAACAGTTCTACTTAAGATATATAATAATAATCATAATAATCATAATAACAATAATAATCCAAACTACAGCATTATTGAAATCAGTCAGGATGCTGAGAAGAATCCGGGAGACTTAAGGAAACTTGAGGAAACTTGCCGTCACTTAAGGTTCAGTGAGAAACCATCAGCTAACACTGGTGTGAAAAACTCAAAAAGGAGTGAAAAAAAGATTAGCTAAGGCTGGTGTGAAAAACTCTATAATAATGATAATAATAATAAACAGATCAATGGATCATTAAATCTCGGCCAGACAACCAGACCTAATGATAGTCAACAAAAAAAAAAAGAAAGAGAAGCTGCTAAATAGTGAACTTTGCTATCCTGGCTGACCACAGGGAAAACTGAAAGAAATTGAAAAGAGAGAGAAGTAACTAGACCTTGTTAGGAATTGAAAAAACAGTGGAACATGAAAATGACGGAGATACCAATTGTAATTGGTGTGCTCAGTACAGGCACTAAAGGATTAATAAAGGAACTGGAAGATGTAGAAATAAGAGGACAATTGGAGTCCATCCAAACTACAGCATTGTTGAGATCATCCAGAATACTAAGAAGAGTCCTGGAGACTTGAAGAGACTCGCTGTCACTCACACACCAGTGGAAAACCATCAGCTAACACTGGTGTAAAAAACTCTCAAATGGGAAAAATAATCAGAAAATAAAAGAATTAGAAATGCTGATACAGATATAGTAAAGACTATTCAATGGCTGAAAATGGCTGAAAATTGCTGAACTGAAGGCAGAGACAGAAGGGTTAATATTAGCAGCACAAGAACAGAGGCTACCAACTAGAAGCAATCATGCAAACATTATACAAAATGGATTACACCCAATATTTAGATTGAGTGAACAAAAAACTGAATAAATTGACTACTTAGTGTTCAGTTGTTTAATCCTGTCACTAATAGAATATAAAGAAAGTCATGATAAAATAGAACATAACATTCATTAGAAAAAATGTAAATACTATGAAATATTGAATTGTGAAAAATGGTATAAACACCAACCAGAACCAATAACAAAAGTAAAAGGAGCAACTATTCTCTGGGACTTTGCAATCCAAATTGACAAAAAATAAAGAATAGATCAGATATAATAGTTAAAGACTATGAAAGAAAAACCTGCCTTCTTAATTGATATATCAGTACCAATAGACTTAATGATAGTCAACAACAAAAAATAACATACCTAGTACCTTCAATAAGTTTCCAGACTTTTTTGTACAGGCATTTAAAATTGTAGTAGACTCTTGAAAATTTACTATGTTATTGCTATACATCTTATGAGATGACTGACCAATTTTTATGATTTCAGCTTCAAATGAACAGCTACAGCAGCAATTGGAACACACCCTACTAAAACCTGATTGTCACAGCTGGTGAATTTCAAAAATGCAATCTGGACGTGAGGACACTTTAGAAGAACGATATGCAATAAGATTCTGTTGTAAAGTATAGGGAGTATAGGGCTCCTGTACAATAAGTATAGGCCCATGTGGTCTTAACTGATGGGCCATGGTGTAGTTCTCAGGTGGGCCATGATTATAGGCCCTATAATAAAATAAATTTGGGGTCCGCTAATGAGTTTGACCAAGTTTTTCTCAGAAGGAGGTATATCCAACTGTGGGTGTACTTATTTATGGATGATACCATAGTTAGTTTTATTTATGCAAATATTTTTGAAATCAAAAAAGGTCATATATCATTGCTTTGTAACTTGGATTAGAGATAAGCACAAAGACATACCACAGCTTAAAAACAGTTCATCCATAATTGGGGATGCTTACTAAGGTCAAACCAAGTGAATTGCAATGGAAAGGTCAAACTTAATGGAAAGGAAAACTTAATCCCTGATTACCAGATTTGAAAGTAAAAATCAAGATACATCAAAATAAATACATAATAACTGGATTTTTTATGTTTTTGTTTTTACCTCAGGTTTTCTTGTGAATCAATATCTGTATAGAATCCATATTTGTTTTGTCTTTTCTCTGAACTGGCATCAAGTGTAGATAAAGGTTCTAAGCAAACAGGGAATGACTTGAGCAGATCACAAACAGTCGGGCTTGCAATAAAAACACCTAAAAAGATGAAAATATTAATATATCTAAAAGATACAGAAACTCATGAAAAGAACTTGATAAAAATCTTCATCTTAGTTCATTAATCTCAAAGATTACTATCATTATTAATTCAGAAAATGTACCTTTTCAAATTCTTCTTTATACCATCCTCATCACCATTATTGACACCCTTTCATTCTTTTGTTTTATCTTCAGAAACAAATGTAAAATAACCAAAGTTATACTAACTTGTTTTTATTATTTTGTTCTTTATCAACCATGAATTGTCAATAGACCAAAGCTGTTTCCCTGGAACATTTTTTCATTTTTTTCAGTAAATATTCTACATTATATACTGAAATTTTATGGGTACTAATAATTGCAACCAAAATGATAGATAGATAGATAGATAGATAGATAGATAGATAGATAGATCAAAGCAGTTTCACTAGATTCATTTTTTGTTTTTTAAGAGATATTCTACATTATCTACAGAAATTTCATGGATACCAATAACTGTGACAGGGACTTTGGCCAATTTAAAAATAAATTATTTTTACATTTTTTAAATTTAATGTTATTGGTAAATTTTGCTATAATTTTCCATCTTTTTTAAAATTCCTGTGAAAAAAAAATTTAATAATCTAAAGGTTAATGATGAATCTTATTGAAATGAATCCAATTATTTTGTCAAAATGTTTTTAGACTTACTGAGATATAAATTTGCTACAATGTTTCCAATTGATATACATGATTGATATCTACAAAAGTACAACTACTTTTTATATTTTTATCAATAAATAGATTAGGAAAAAAAAAACACATCAATAATGCACTTTTATAATTATGATATCTAAACAAATACTTTATCATTCAACAATTCTTTTGTGTAATGTTATGGTGGAAATAATATCAATACAGTCCTGGTCACAGTTATTGGTATCCATGAAATTTCAGTAGATAATCTAGAATATCTCTTAAAAAACAAAAAATGAATCTAATGAAACACTGTCTACACAGAGCTGTTAAATATGAGTTTCTGCTAGTCAGCCAACACTGATATGTTCATATATAGGACTCTATAAGAGAATATTGCTTATGAGTTTGTCCTTACTTCCCCAGAAATGCCTGGCATGTCTCGGTTATCTTACTTGGATGGTTTATTAGATAAGAGGTAAGTGGCCGTACAGCTGCTGTTTTGTGGGGAACTGCCAGGATTTGTTCACAATGGCATGCAGCATTCTTACATAGTTCCCATCTAGCTTTTTCTTCAAGTTTTCCATTTAAGTCCAGATGATGCAGCTATATATATACAGTATTGCCCATATATATATATATATATATATATATATATATAGTATTGCTCATATATATATATACAGTATTGCCCTAATGAATTTTTACACAAAGTTAATCTTATGATTTCTAGTGGAAGATAATACAACCAAAAATATTATTAGGTATCATTTATTACCAAACTTACACCTGAAAATCTGTTATCAAAAATAGGAAGCAGTCCAAGCACCTGTAAGATGTATGTAACTGGAAAGTAGAAAAGTGATAATCATCCAACAACACAGAATTGAAAGACTGCATATTGTTGAAATGGAATGCTGTAGAGTCTGGTGATATGTAATACCTAATAATATCCATTTTGATTGTATAATGTTTCAATAAAAATAACAAAATCCTAGTATCTTTAGGTTAGTAGAAAACTAATTTTTTATGAAAAAATGTTAGGAATGAAATTATTTATAAGAATTTAATTTCATATATATATATATATATATCATCATGTCGTACCATTCGCAGAGATTTCCCTGACTCTCTCATGACATTTCTGTCTATTGTCCATCACACTCGGCAGTTATATATATATATATATATATATATATGAAGAGTAAATAAAGGATTGTAATCCGACAATATGTAGAAAAACTGATAACAACGATCCAAGAGGAAGGAAGGATTTATTAACGGGTCAACACTATAGCGTTTCGGATCTACTGAACCATCATCAGGACCATGAGGGGTGATATTAATAATTTTAAGTTAACGATGGATGATTAGAAATGTGAAATACAAAAACCTACGGGAAAATATGTATAGTTAGAAAAAGTTAGCCGTTTAACTGGCAAATCAGCGTTTGATGTTTAAATTACGTCATTTGACTTATTAGGAATATTGTATAGAATTATGTACGTTGTTTAACGAGAAAGATTACGAGACAGAAAGAAGAAAAGAAAGAAAGAAAGAACAAAGGAAGAATAAAAAGCATGGAAATTATGAGATATACGGAAAATATTAACTAAGGATGGAATATATTGTAGCTGTTTAAAATGTGTTTGCTCAAGTAAGGAGAAATATTATAAAAGCCAGGACGAGTATTTAGGGAACTGAGGAATGAGATAGCTGCGGCTTCGAAAATTCGTCTAAGATTTTTATTAAAATTCCGGATCACTGCTCAACAAACTAACTGACATTGATATGCACAACAAATATTTAGCTAGTTTAGACATCAAATCCTTATACACCAATATACCTCTTGATAAATGCATTGAACGCCTGCATAACTACCTTTGAAAATCTAACACCACATTTCCTCTACCTATCTCTAAATTGATTAAAATTTGTACCTTATGTACCTCACATGGCTACTTCAAACACAACAACACATTTTATAAACAAAAATTTGATTTACCTATGGGATCTCCTCTTAGCGGAGTTCTTGCTTGCATTTATTTAGAATTCTTAGAATCTGGTCCCTTTAAACATATTATACCCAACACTGCACATTACTTCAGATATATTGACGACATACTATTTATCTATCCTCAAGATCTTGACTTAAATAGCATCACTGATAAACTGAACAATGTCGAACCTTCCTTAAAGTTCACACATGAACTTGAATATAACTGCACCCTACCTTTTCTGGACATTTTACTTATTAGGAATATCAACAAACTAGAATTTAAGGTTTATCGTAAAACCACCAGTAAAAACGACCACATTCACTTTTATTCACACCACAACAACAATACTAAAAGAGGTATCATCATAGGTTTTTACCTCAGAGCTCTACGCATTTGTTCCTCGAAATATTTAAACGATGAATTCATCCACATAGAAAACTCCTTCCTCAACCTACAGTACCCCAAATCCTTTATACATTATGCTAAATCTAAAGCCCTCAAAATCCACAACAAGAATCAATCTCAAACTAATATCTACTCAATATCTGATAAAACTAGTTCCCCCCATAGATACATAACTTTGCCAAACAATTCTTCTTCTCACAGCATAACAAACAACTTAAATAAACTCAATATCAAAACTACTTCTCTACCTTCTAAAACAATCCGCGAATTAGTACACTCCAGCCCTCAACGTAACATATTTTCTGACGCCGGTGTTTATTGCATCCCTTGTAAGGATTGTAAACTAAAATACATCGGTGAAACATCCCGAAACCTTCATATCCGTTTGAAAGAGCACAAAAGAGACATAAGAATTGGCAACTCAAACAACGCATTACTCGTACACACTTCTCAACATAATCATAACATTGACTTCAACTCTGCTAAGAAACTTACATCCATAATAAAAATCTTAGACGAATTTTCGAAGTCGCAGCTCTCTCATTCCTCAGTTCCCTAAATACTCGTCCTGGCTTTTATAATATTTCTCCTTACTTAAGCAAACACATTTTAAACAGCTACAATATATTCCATCCTTAGTTAATATTTTCCGAATATCTCATAATTTCCATGCTTTTTATTCTTCCTTTGTTCTTTCTTTCTTTCTTTTCTTCTTTCTGTCTCGTAATCTTTCTCGTTAAACAACATACATAATTCTATACAATATTCCTAATAAGTCAAATGACGTAATTTAAACATCAAACGCTGATTTGCCAGTTAAACGGCTAACTTTTTCTAATTATACATATTTTCCCGTAGGTTTTTGTATTTCACATTTCTAATCATCCATCGTTAACTTAAAATTATTATTATCACCCCTCATGGTCCTGATGATGGTTCAGTAGAACCGAAACGCTATAGTGTTGACCCGTTAATAAATCATTCCTTCCTCTTGGATCGTTGTTATCAGTTTTTCTACATATATATATATATATATATATATACACTGATAGATAGATAGATAGATCTCAGTTCCAAATCATATCATATCCAATATAGAACACAGCAATAATATAATTAATTTTTTCAAAACATTTATTTAGTAGTGGCCATGATTTCATTACTATTACCTAACTATATTACCTGATAATCAAATTAGAGCCCTTTTTACTTAAAAAAATTCATGGTTAGTGAAAAGAATGGGTTTTAGTAGAACGTATTGCACTGGTTTCAATCATGGATTATTCATATTTTAGTAAAAACTACATAAGAACTACAAACATCCCTTATTTTGATAAGATTCAATATAGTCAATATTTTGTGCTACTTCCTTTGGTCTGTAATTTTGCTTGACTCTTTTTAGGTATTGACACCAATAATGAATGTATGTATTTTAGGTGTTTTCTTATGTGAATTAAATTGCAGCAATCAAAATGTTTTGAGATATCTTTTTATTTTTTAGTTCTTCTTCCGAAGCATTCTGGAGTTTTCTCCGAATGTTTTTTTATTATATTCAAATTGGAAAAGTATATTAATCATTTTAGAATGAAGATTTGCTTGCTAGAAAACCAATTTGAAACAAAATATGCAACACAAAAGGGAACATAAATAAAGTTGGCGACCACAGTCGAGGGTGACCCTAAAGCTCTCTTTTCAATAGCTACTACACCTCGGTGTAGTGAAGGGCACTTCACCTTTCCTTGGATTGCTCCACTTTACTCTTCATCTGTACCTTATAATGCTGAGTATTAAGCAAAGTGGCATCAAGTACCATTTTTTGAATCTTTGGTATGACTCATCCTGGGATTGAACCCCGGTCTCCCAGACCATTAGCGAACATTCTACTCATTAGGCTAATTGCTTGTGAAGCTCCAGTTCTAAACATGCTATTACATTTACTTTTGGACTAATACCCTTGGGAAAAGAATGAACCCCTTTATTGACCTAGCTATGGATTAAATAGTACCACAACTGTTCTTCTACAAGGAGGGCTTTGGCATTTTGTAACTCATGAAGTTTGATATGCCATTAAACATATTTGCTCGTAAAAAAAATCTAATTCTGGCACTAAATAATTCAACAAGAGTTGACCTGCCTTAAAACCAACCAACCAACCAACCAACCAATATACACAAAAAAATCCAGCAATGACCTTGGACTATCTATAAACTCAATGGTTTTTTGATTAGTAATGCTAGTATTAAAGGAATGTGGAGCTATCATGTTAAAATGAGATACTTGAATCAATCATGGAAATGTACTAAGCTTTTTGCTTAGATGTGGCACAAAGCCATATGAAAGGGGCACCCAATGAGACTCGAACTCACTCGTGTAGATTTGCTAGTCGAGCTTGCTAACCATTACACCACCAGAGGCACCTTGGTAATTTACTAAGCTTTTTGCTTAGATGTGGCACAAGGCCATATGAAAGGGGCACCCAATGAGACTCGAACTCACTCGTGTAGGTTTGCTAGTCGAGCTTGCTAACCGTTACACCACCAGAGGCGCCTTACTTGAATCAATCATGGTGTAAATCTCAGACTGAGATAAATTAAGCAATTGTAATGAACTTGCATCTGGACAAATACACAAATTCCTTTATCAATGTAAGGTAGCAAGTATAAGAGAGAATAGTTCCTATATCAGGAAGCCAAGAACAAACTATAGCAGATAAAAGACTCTTGGCAAAGAATTGTCTTTCATTCTCTAGATTAGCTATTGAGAAGAAATTGTATTCCTTAACAAATTGTGTCTGCAGTGTATGTTGATTATTCTGGTATTGAAAAAAAAAAAGAAAGGATTGAGCAATCAGAAAAAAGAGGGGAAAAAAACAACTTAGAGTCAAACAAAAATTTCTTTAAAATGCTTTCAGGAAACATTTGATTATAAAGAATTAATAATAAAAATAATGAAATGAATAGAAAGCTCTTCATCATTTCATGAGCAAAGATCACAAGGAAATAATGGTAAAATAAAAGCTAAGACTGCTTTTCATAAGAATTTATACAAGTTCACAAATAAATTGTTCAGTTATGAAAAGGGTCCTTAAGATAGAAAAAGAAACTTTCAAAACAAGATCTTTACAAAACATTTTCTGACTCACAAGCTGACGATACTCAGTTATTTCATTGAACTCAATATATCACATTCACAAAAAGTAGAAGTCAATATTTCACCCATGAAACTATATTGAAGTGGAATATTTTATCCAAGAAGCAAGAAGAAAAAGGCACTAATTGTGTAAATGGTTCATCATATTGTGACACTGTGAGTCTCTTAGATCATAGACAGAATAGTGAAAAGAATCATTTGAGGAAAATTATTAAAGCAAAAACAATCAAAATACACTTTCTTTTGAGAGACAAGTGTATATGCCAAAATAAGTGAAAAAATATATGGGTATTTTTTCTAAGTGAGAAATGTTAGAATTTTTATAATCAATTGTTTTGGATTGTTTTGGCAGTAAAATTGGTGAGAGTGTCATTTCCACAAAACTGTCTGAAAATCAGAACTTGATGACGACTAAGTCTGAGAAAATATTGAATAATTTCTAGTTCCCTAACATCATGTCAGGTAAGAGGATAACCTCTGAAGGGACTGGGGTAAATGAGATATAAAGGGAGTAGAAGGATACTGATATTATCAGTTAGCGGAAAGCCTTGGATTTAGTATAGACCCTACTACTTTGAAAACTGGGGACTGAATTAAATATAAGTTAAGGCTTTTGGTCACTTGGAGAGAAAGAAGAGAGGGAGCAGAGAAAAGTGAGATTTTACAGCTGCTGAATATTCACTGTAGCAGAGAACTCTTGAGCCCAGACCTTGTACCGTCCTCTGATTAAAACTCCAATTGCAAAGAACTTGGCATGCTGCTAGATTTTAATAGTGGACATCAATGTCATGTCACTGAAGCAGATGAGGGAAGGGTTGAGAAACAATGTAACAAACCAGAAATATAATCAATGTAGCATACCAGAAATATAATCAACATAATATACCATACAATTGATGTAATATACCAGAAATATAATCAACATAATTTACCAGAAATATAATCAATGAAAGATACCAGAATATATAACTAAGGAAATCTTTGAACCATGTTCCTTTCTTTTGTTGAGGTCTTTTTTTATGTGACCTGAGGGCAGCAGTTGACTAGATGGGAGTGACTTCAATCAATAACTGACTCACCTTCCAAATCAAAGAACTCATCATTGGTGGTGGATACAAGTTAGACAACAAAGTCCAACAGCTCAGTCAACATGCAGGAACAGACAAGGCCAGCCCGTGGGACATTAGTTTATTGCTGTGACTATAGAGATGTGTGGTTGATTATAGGGGCCAGGATTGACCTCCTGATCATTACAATATGAGTGCAATAAAAATGTCTGATAGACCTATATTACCACTTGAATTTTTTGTGAAACATGCACATCAAGAAATTCATAGAAGTGTATTAGAGCCTAGCAGACAGAATTCACTTTTCAAAGAAGAAAGACTCAAAACCTTAGACCAGTTTTGACCAGTCAAGTTTATATTGTGGAAGTTGATATTATCTGACCAATTCAATATAAATAGAAAGAATGCTAACCTTCAACTCCAACTGATTGTATTTTTTTTTAAAACTTTGTGAAAATACTGTAAAATAGTAGATTGGCTGAATGTTTTGTTTGGCATAAAATGTAGGTAATTTTGAAAAGAGTTAAACTATTGTAATCAAAAGTTGAATTGTTGCATCTAATTTGTGGTCAACTCAGTTTTATTAAGGTCAGTTGAAAGCTACGTCAGGTGACAACAGTTTTAAAAGTTAGAAAACAGATTTTAGCATCAAATCAGTTAGCCAAGAGCTACTGAATAGTTTTGATATAAATTCACATCTATGGTCCAATGATTGATTTCCAGTTTGTACTGCCAGTAAAGAAAACATATGTAAAGAAGGTTAATAGAGGTGTGCATACACAGATTTTCTTATTGTAATTGTTTTTATTCATCCCAGCATAGGAGAAAACAGAATAGTGTGGGGAAGTGATGAAAGATTGCACAGTAAGGGACAGAATTGACAGGCCAAAGGGCACAAGACAGCTATCCAACTATACAAAAAACTATTAGAAAGCTGCTAATAACATTTTCTTCAAGAAAAAATAAATTTCATGATAGAAAGAAAGATTCTAGGTGTCACATTATAAAGAAAAATGTAATAATACCAGGTGAACCTAGTGATTGACAACAAAGGGTTAACTGGAAGAACTCTTGCTCAAACTGCAAGAAATAGTCACATGATAGTTGGGGATATTTAAAAGAGTCAGCAAGTTAGTCAATTAGTGACCAGTAGAGGACAAGTAAGGAGTTTAAACTTCAAAGCTAGTGAAAATGCCCCTCATTGGGAGAGGACTAGGTTTTACAGAATAATAGGATCTTCCCTTCATCAATTAAAAAATACTTCACATCATCCTGATTTGAGATCAGTCTAAAGGGAGGCTGATAAAAAGAGTGGTATCTTTTCTGTGACAATGTGTCTGACTTTTTCCTTTACAATGAATACATCATTTCTTCATCTTGTCTTTGTCTCTGGCAACTTTTGTCAACACCTAGCAATGAACAAAAAGTATAACTCATCATTGCTTGATGAACACATGGACTGAAGCATCACATGTGGCATCATCTTACTTTTTCTACTGAGATCCTGTTAACTACCCAGCATCAAATGTAGATGGGTTTTATAGTGTTGCCATCCAGAAATGTTCATAAATAAACTTGGTGTCATATTAAATATTGCAGTCATGAGCAGTTATAACAGATAGAGAATGTACCACTACTAATGTCATGCTTTGTCAACAAAATCTAACACTATTTGAGGAGACCATTGACTGAGCACTTTAATGTAAGTTGAAAAAGTATAAAGATCCATGAGAATAATTTATATGGAATGGCTGGACAACCAGTATATTTCCCATCAAAGTCAGATGCAAGGATTTCAAGTATACTTGACTAAACTAAGATTAACATTAACAGAAAAAATATATATTAAGAGATTTTCAGATCAAAAAGTGGCTGCATCTGCCATTCCCACACTGTGATAGAAAAGAACAAAGCCAAGTGAAATGATGAGATACAACTGGGGTCCTCTGGGTTAGTGGTAATAATGCTTCATGCTTCACCCCAATTTCAAAAGTTTTTATTGGAAACACTGCTGTTAATTTTGTAGCTATAGTTGCATGAATTTATCCACACCCAAACTTTTGAGCATTATAATCCTTCAATGGTAAATTTTGCATTTTAGTAATTTTGTGTCATTAGAATTCATATTTTGAATTCATAGTAATGTCAGGCTTTGCTTACTATGAAATTTTGGTTTGAATTAAAGAGTTTGACTTAAATTAATATTGTCTTGTATATACAATCTGTTCATGAAAACATTAGAATATTGTAATTGATTCTTGGAAATTTGTAAATAAATTCAGCTCAAATTAGAATATTGATTTCTTAAGTAAAGAAACCATTTTCAGAGTAACCAATTTTGGTTAAAGGTACAAGAAACAGAAGTATTTTGCTGTCTTCAGTATGGTAAGAAACCTTTTGATATGTTCCTTTAAATCCTTGTATGTAAAAAAGCAAAAAAAAAAACAAACCTGATCAATGATGAGAGGATATCATCATGAAAATAATTGATCTAATCAACCAACTCTAAATCAGCTGAGGTTAAAAAATTCTGAACTTTGTCAGAGAGATTAGAATGTTTTAATTTATTACATTTATTAATTACATCAGAATATAAACATTTATTTAATAAGTATGAGCAATTATTCTAATGATGTTTGTTGATGGTGTTGAAATCTTTTGAAGTCAATCTTAAGGGCATTGATAGTCAAATGTTTCTTTTACAGAATCTTTTTTCTTTTCTATTTTATATCTATTTTTTTTTTCATTCAATTCCAACATTTTTCAAATTTTCTTTAGTAATTCTATTATGATACATCAAGTAAGTAAAAAAAAAAAAACAAGACATGATAATAATAAAAAAGAGAAATCATTCTAACCATTTGTATGAGATGAGTTTGACTTCTGTAGAAAGAAAATCAGTACCAATAAATACATCATCATCATCATGTCGCGCCGCCTGCGCGGATATCCCTGACCGTCTCTCGCCATTTCTCCCTATCATTCATCGCCTCCGGCAGGTCTTCAGGATTACAACCCGTGTCCTCACATAGCTGCTGTATGTAAGTTCGTGCTGGTCGTCCCACTCTTGCACATCCATGAGTGGGGGTCCACAGGAGTACATCGCTTATGAGCTCGTCCTTGCTTCTCCAGCAGTGTCCTGCGTGTCTGGTTCGTCGAACTTGTATAGTTTTTGTGATGGGGGGCAAGTGTCCGTATAGTTGGAGTCTCGTGGGGTGTTGTCGCCAGGACTTGTTTAATACTGCTCTCAACATTCTTGTGTAATTTCCGTCCAGCCTCCTCTCCAGCCGCTTCGTAAGCGTCCATGTGGTGCATCCATATAGCAGTATCGACACAACCGCTGCCTGGAAGAAACTGCGTTTCATTTTATCTGTTAGGTCCGACTTCCATATGATCGAGAGCCTATCGATAGCTGTCCATGCCTTCGTCAGTCGTGTGTCGATGTCCTTCTCGGTTGATGAGACGCTGCTTCCTAGTACAGTAGGGAGAAAAGCAACGTTTTGCTATTAATGAGGGTGCAAATCCTCCATCTGCTTGTATCAATCCCTTCACAAACATTTCCTAATATTCATAAATTACTATGAATAATTATTCAACTCAATTATATTTTAATTTTTACAATCAATATATTTTTATTAGGCTGCTTACTGACCAAGAGCTTTGTTATTCTATTTTATAAGAACTAACTCAAATGAGATTGACTGTTTAATGGAAAATTTAATAGAATTCATTTTGATGACATAAAGTTTCATTTGTTACTTGTAAATGACATGAAAAACCTGACAACCTAAAATTGATATAATATGAGGTGCCTTCAATAAGTTTCCAGACTTTTTTGTACAGGCATTTAAAATTGTCATAGACTCTTAAAAATTCACTATGTTATTGCCATTCATCTTATAAGATGACTGACCAATTTTTATGATTTCAGCTTCAAATGAACAGCTACAGCAATTGGAATACACCCTACTAAACCCTGATTGCCACAGCTGGTGAATTTCAAAAATGCAATCTGGAGATGAGGACACTTTAGAAGAACGATATGCAATAAAATTCTGTTCTAAACTTGGAAAAAATGCCACAGAAACGTATGGAATGCTTCAGACTGCTTTTCAACCATCTTGCATGAATAGAGCATCAGTTTTTGAGTGGCATAAGAGATTCAAGGAAGGCAGGGAGTTTGTGAGGGATGATGAGAGGTGTGGGAGGAGTAAGGAAGTCAATACACCAGAGTTGATTGGCCAAATAAAGAATTTCATGGATAAGGACCGTCGTGTGTCTATAGAGACAATAAGTGCACAGTTTGATGTCAGTGTGGGAACTGTACACACAATTATTTGCGAGGAACTGATGATGTGGAAGATTTGCGCAAAGTTTGTCTCAAGGGTGCTCAGAGCAGATCAGAAAGAAAGACGTTGTCATGACAGCAAGGAGATGGTCGAGCTGATCAATTCAGATCCGGCAGTTTTTGATGCTCTGGTGACCTGCAATAAAAGCTGGATCTACTGCTATGACCCAGAGACCAAGAGACAGAGTTTCCAGTAGAAGCATGCTGGCTCTCCTAGACCCAAGAAGGCCAGACAGAGCAAACCCACCCACAAACTTTTGATGATCCCTTTTTTTGACAGCACTGGCATGATCTATATGCACTGGGTTCCCACTGGACAGACAGTCAACAATGAATACTATGTTGAGGTTTTAAGGGAGTTCAGGAAGAGATTCCATCGGAAGAGGCCAGCACTCTTCAAATCAGGTCAGTGGCATTTCCACCAAGACAATGCACCAGTCCACAACTCCAGTGTTGTCACAGACTATTTGACCAAGATGGGCATCAAGACAGTTCCTCACCGTCCCTATAGTCCACACCTTGCTCCCTGTGACTTTTGGTTAATCCCTAAGCTCAGAGGCTGTCATTATGAGACAATTGAGGAGATGAAAAAGGCTGTGATGAAGGTCATTGACACGCTCACACAAGAGGACTTCCATGAGGCCTTCCAGAAGTTTTTGGAACAGTACAACAAGTGCATTGCAGCCGGAGGAGATTACTTCAAAGGGAACTAGAGTTTCATGCGTATACTATAAATAAAAGTGTCCATAGGAAAAAAGTCTGGAAACTTATTTAATGAGCTTTATATATAAAATTCTAAAAGTTTCCTTTGTCATTTTTGTTTGTTTGTATTCATCCTTTTTTACTGAAAATAATATTAATATTTAATCTCTACATGATTTACAATATTGTTTTTATATCATTTTCCAAAAAGTCTCATGACAAAATGTTGTTTTTTACAATTTGGCACTGGTGTATTTCATCTTCAGATTAACCAACGATATTCTCCTTTTAGAACTCTGGCACTTCTCTAATTACTGGAGTATGAGGTATTGTGAAATGATATTGCAGTTGTTATTATTTGGATTTTAAAGTAAACTGAGTGATTTTCAATGAAGATATCTTAAATATATGTCAAACATCAAATGATGTCTATTTACAGACATTAGTGAATATTTTGTACACTCTTATCTGTGTGTCCATACAACCCAAGAAGATAAGAAATGTTTTAAATTATACTCAGTTTTTTCATTGACATAACCTATCAAATTAAGACACAGGAAAAATTGGTTCTCTCTCTCTCTCTCTCTCTCTCATACATACGCACCCAAACACACACACACACACACAAATACATACACACAAGAAGCTATAAAAATGTTTTATTTTTGTATTTTATCTAATTAATCCATTTAGTAAAAAAAAAATTGTATGTGAATAATATGAGCACATCTTATTTTACAACCGCCATCAATTACACAGTTAGCATCAAGCAAAATACAATCCTTTTGAGATTCACCAATCAAAAAATGCAGGAAGAAGAAAATTCCTAATTTTTCATAACTAGTATTTCTTTCCTCTTAATTTCAATTGCTTTTTAATTTTATTCTATTTTTTCTTCTTTTTTTTTTTTTGGCACAAGGTATTCAGGAAAAATGAAAAATATAAGCTATATGGTTAGCTTGTATCTATGTTTATTTGTTTAATGGCATATAAACCCATTGCAGATTATTTAAAGCTGAAATTTGATTAATTTGTATAACTATATTTTTAACATTCCATTGCAATTATTTTTCATTTGTTTATCATAATCATTTGTTTGCACACAGTTATATGATATCAAGTAATCCTATCTAATACAGTTAATTTTCACACATTAATATATGGGTTCATATCCAATACTAATGATTTTCAAACCAACCTATTTGACCTATAAATGGAACCAAACAGAGTCAGAGTGGACCTGGGAGTAATGACAACAAAGTAATATTTCACACTCCCCAGAGCTTCATCACCAAATGTAATTTAGTATTATACTTAGGGTACCCTTTTTTGCAGGGGGGAAGAGTCTTACCCTTCTACAAAGGATACAGTCAGTATATTCTAGTCCCTGTGGACAGAGCTGTATATAGTTAGATTTTGGCTTTTTATATGGGTGGCTTCAATAGCTTAATAAGTAAACCATGAAAATGAAGTATTTTCATGGTTTACTTATTAAGCTATTGAAGCTATAATGTTAGGCAAATGTTCATATGAATCTTATTTTACAAATAATTACAGCAAATACATTAAAGGGAAGAAAATTTTGATTTAAAGACACATTTTTTCTCTTCAGGCTCTTACATATAAAACTCATAGTAAATATAATCATCTAAAAGTTTAAATTATATTAAGGAATCATGAATACAAATGCTTATATTATTGTTATGATATCATACACCAGTTATATTATCTTGTATCAACTTATATAATAACTACCAGACTGTTTCAATATTAGTATATGCACTGCTAAATTAAAAACCAGATTGTTTATATCTTTTATATATGATTCATTATTCTCACTATAATACTCAGTCTGTAGCGTAAAGATGTATTGTTAGTTTTGTTCCTTTTTTTAGTAAAGAATAAATGTATTTTAAAAAAAATAGTAATTCTTCTAAATGAAATAATCAATTTAAGAATAATATTTCAAAACAAGATATCAAAGAAATAAAATAATGCTACATTCGAATTTAAAAAAAGATATTTTTCATACATTAACATATTTAACATAAAGATGTTAAATATAAAAATATACTAATTCATCAATTTTCACTCACTAGTGTAAAAAAGTTTAGATTTTTTTTTTAATCAATTTTTTTGATTTTATCATTCAGATCAATAATATTAATGATTAAATAATCTTTCTAGAAATTGTTAAGACAATTGAATCTCTCTTCATATTCTTGTCGTTGTTAAGATAAGGTTTCAAATGATCCATTCTTTAGTCAGATGTATAATTTAAGTAAAAATGATAAACCTCATTTTCCTTAAAAAAAAAGGTATATCTGAACTATTTGTAAAATACAAGGGTTATTCAATAAATAAGGGGAATTTCTTTGACTAAAAGGGGACCATTTATATATATACAAGGGTCATTCAATAAATAATACGAATTTTTTGGACAGAAAGGGGACCTATTATATATAAAAGGTCATTTAATAAAGGGGAATTCTTTTGACTGAGAGGGAAATTATCACATAAATACAAGGGTCATTCAATAAATAAGGGGAATTTTTTTGACTGAGGGGGGACCTATTATATATATATATATATATATATATATATATTGAATGACCCTCAGAAGTATATATATATATATATATATATATATATATATATACAAGGGTCATTCAATAAACAAAGGGAATTTATTTGACATGGGGGTGGCTATTATATCAATATTTGAGGGTCATTCTATAGATAAGGGGAATTTTTTTAAAAAAGGAAGTAAATTTTTTTTCAGAATTTTTTTCCATAAATGTAAACCCTGCATTGTTTGAAATTTAGCAAATGTTATTTCAATCTCACAAAAATATTTGTTTTGGGGCAATTCAAAATGGTGGCAAATCCAACAGAGTGTTCTAGTCTAAGCTATCATCAAATTTCAAAAGCTGAGAAGTGCAAATCATGTAAAATTTACAGAAGAATGTGTAATGAGTATGAAGCATTTTTTAATTAAAAAAAAAAAACAAATAGACTAAACATGGTTTTGCCACTATGAGCCTCTCCATGGAGTGGAAACTCACAAGATTCTCTGGTAAAGAAAAAGTTCTGGGTGCTGCAGTCAGTAAAGAAGGTTAGAATAAAAGTGTTCTGGGACATGAAAGGACCCATTGCTATTGATTTCCTTGAAAAAATGTGCAACTATAAACTGTGATTCCTCTTGCCACTCCTAAGGCAATATTTCACCTAATTTGTTGAATGAATCTTATATCAATAATACTTCTGAAAGTTATCAACAATATAATTATCTTTGCTTTTAATTAACATCAACTGTAATTAACATCATTATGAACTACTACTCAATAGAATTAAGCCTTCTTAAAGATTACTGGAGTATTGAAGTGTTTTATAAGATCGACTTGGGTTTTAGAATATCTTTTTCTTTGATAGATATTAGGCCTCATTCTTGGATGTTCAATTTTATATTCTACCACTGAGATAGACCCACAAAAACATAATAGTATAAAAGCAAAGAATAACAACATGGCTAGAAATAGATAAAGACAGAAGTAACACACCCCACATTTATAATAGATATAAGAGATAACCAAAAACTAAAAAACAAAGTTTCCCTGATGCCACCACCAATAAATCTAATAAAAGAAATCAGTTGTGTACCTCCATCAAAAACATTGCCTCCTTTTCTTGCTTTTCCATCACTCTTCTCTTTATTACCCTCTTCATCTCTAGAGCAATCATAATTGACTGCATCTAATTTTCCAATTGATGTGGCTTTCCTAGGAACATTCTGTTCAATCCGGTTAACTGAACTCCAGCAACAAGGATGCTGGCAAAGTAAACTGCAACTTGTCTCATCCCAATTAGAAAATTCCATGATTAGACATGGATATAAGTGAAGTAGAGATGTATTTAAAAATCATGTTTGAAGTACATGTTCATTGGAAGCATTTTGTTTTATGTCCCAGACTCTGAAATTAAAACAATGATATTTTTATTGAACAGAAACTCATGTAAGTGCTAACATTTCATCGTATTTTGTTTTTATAACAAATATCTTTACACCCATGTTGCATCAATAGTCATTCACTTAAATTAAGTAACAAAATGTCTTGCCTATAAAAGAAGAAAATAAACATTTATAAAGAACTGATCAGACGTGTGATACTCATAACATTCAACCATTTTTTTTATATATCTGAAAAGGGAAATATGACTGTGAGTTCTACATATAACCTAATGTAAATTTCTTTAACAATTTAAAATCAAAAATCTAATTTAATAAATGTGATATAAGAATTCTCAAATAATAAATTCTATTCAATTTGCATTGCATCAATTCTATCTGTCATCAGATATTGATAGTAACTAAATATCTTTTTCAAATAAGCTATTCGTATCCTTTTATTCTTTAAGATCAACATAGACTTTCAAGTTTTAGTCATTTTATCACTTTCGGGCATAGTATCATAACTATGACATTTTATTTTAAAATGATATCAATATTCATCTTGATAAATCAGCAAATATCCTGATGAAATATCTGTACATATCTAAGATTCGGTTTCTGACTTTTGTTTTCAGATAGCCAGTATTATGAACCATAGTGTTTTTAAATGATTTTTTTTCCTATGAAAATTGGTATGTATTAAAGTATTCAATTTTCAAATAAAGAAAATAACTGTATGTTTATATCTTCAATGTAGGAGTTAAGAAATCTATTTAATTGGTAATGAGTAGTGTAGTTTAAATGTTGTCTTTTTCTTTTTTTGCTCATTTTTTAGTTAATATATACTTTTTTTATTCCCTCAACAATATCTAAAGTCCAAATTTAGTCTCTCAAAATATTCTAATTAGGCATTTATTAATGGCTCTAAGAATATCAGATGCTATCAATAACTTGAATTTCATTTAAATTACTTAGAGGTTTCAAAATACTAGTGTGATATAATATGATACTTTTAATGGTACAAATACCAATGAATCAAAATTAGCACTAGTCATTGCATGAAATGTTTTATAGATAAATTCTGACTGCATTGAGAACATTTTTATGATAATAAAACCCAGGAATAGTCAAATAATATCAAAGTGCATTTGCAGTAAATATTTTGCTATTAAAGCACTCTGTTAGTGGAGCTTAGAATACACTGATTGTATTTCCTGTAGACCCCCACCAAAAAAAAAAAAGAGATGTCCTGGATATGACATCTGTTAGTAAAGCTCTAATAAGTGTGGAGTACCCCTTCATTGCCATTACTCGCAGGTCCACTCTGACCAAGAGTGGTAGTATCTGTTAGGGACCCATCTAGGAGTAAAATAGATCTGTTAAAAAATTATTCACATTTGATAGGACTTTATACAAAAAAAAAACCTATTAAGAAACAATTACACAAAAAAGTAGATGAATGAATGTAAATGATTCCCTAATCTCTGGACATAACATAACCCTGGGTGAGCTGATATGTCATTAAAGCCAATCAATCAATACTTGGTTAAATATTTGCTAAAATAATATAAAGTATGGTAATATTTTTCATAAAATATCATTCTCCTCACTATTTTATTTTATATTTCAGGTTAAAAAGTATTGTGATAATGTTTACTTCAGTATTTTTTCTTTTAATATTTCAAATGGCAGCTTTTTACTTCACTTTATATTTGTGTGGAAATAACTACTGTGAATAAAAACATTAAGGTTTATCACAAAGAAATTCCTTAATTATTAAAGTGTTCATTATTTCCTAATCAACAAAATGTTCTTGGAGACACACTATGAGAATAGCAATGTAATAATAATATCAATATTGAACAGTGTTATCTCAAAATGAGAGAATTTTGTGCATCCCATTCTCCCAGACAGATTCTGGGTTGTGCATATACCATCTGTTCATATGGTCAAATTTCAGTTTCTTGTACAATTTGCAGTGCATCACCTTTCCTACCCAGTTATGTCGAGTCTTATATTGTTTTTCACTAGTTTCCTGCATTTGCTTATTATGTGAATTGTTTCATCTCTATCGCCACATAACCTACACTTGCTATTTTGTTGTGTCTAATCTATTTTTACTTTAACATAGTTGGTTCGTATAGCATTGTTATTTTACTCTTTGAGAGTTTTTCACATCAGCATTAGCTGATGGTTTTCCACTGGAGTTTGAGTGACAGCAAGTCTCCTCAAGTTTCCAGGACTCTTCTCAGTATTCTGGCCGATCTCAAAAATGTTGTAGTTTGGACAGTCTTCACCCATCCCATTATTTCCAAGTCCTCTAGTCATTGTACCAATCCTTTAGTGACTATACCAAGAGCACCATTACAATTGGTATAATCATCACTTTCATGTTCCACAGCTTTTTCAATTCCCTAGCAAGGTCTGAGTACTTATCCCTCTTTTTGCATTCTTTCACACTCTAACAAGTCTCTTCTTCTAGATTATAATTATTATGTCCCATCGACACCCGAAGAAGGCTTGAAAATAAAATGGTCAAAATTTTGTAGTAACAATTACATCTTCAACAGCAACAACAACAACAACATGATGAGGACATTATTTCAAGTACATCAGAGAACAAAAAGTAAAATTTGATTACATCCATCAATTTTCTCTCATTCAGAACGAAAATTTCTGCTATGCATTTTCAAAAAGAAGAATTTTTAGTTGAATATAAATAGACTAAATCATATTCGACTTAAACTGATATTAGTATATACTAAACTTTGTAAGCTATAAAACCACAAACGAAGATTATCTCGTGAACATTAAATCAAACTAACCAACTAAGTAATTCTTACCAAAAATGAACAAGAAAAATGCAAATCATTTGATTATATCGGATTTTACTAATATTTAACATGTTTTAAAACAAAATAAAACTGAAAACATGAAACACGCTCTTAAGAATAACAAACCATTCACGGAAGTAGTTCTCCGAAATGTTGGCTGCCATTTTTGACGCTGTAACTTGGCAACGTATTCCGAAATAAATAGATTTACAGAACAAAATATATGTACGTACTCTGACCAAGTATTAGGAGGAATAAAATTTAAGCTTTAAATTTCAAATAAAATTTTAATGATAATAATTAACATTTCTGTCCATTATTTTTCATGAAAAGACGATTGGCATGAATATACATGAAACAGATTCGAGAGTTCTATTCACTGCTGAACACGCCGGAAGTAGTCGTCAGGAGTATAAAACTGATGTGATTATGGATTTGAATTTAGTTAATGACAAGATGAAGAAGTTTGCGGCCAGCGCTGCCACTGCTTTGAACAGGGCCGTGCAGGTAAGTGATGAATAGCAGCATCTGATTGCCCCATAACGCCCACATTCTTTGATTTTCATCCGCCTTCACATTTTTTTTTCTCTTGTTGACATTTTGTTTATAGGAGGACATGACTGGCGACGTGTCCTCCTTCTGGCTGGAGGCACACATTGTCACCGAACGTTTTTTTTCTCTATTTTTATAATTGTCTGTTTGTCTTTCTACATCTTTTACATTTTCCAGGCATCTTGATTTTAGTGATCGATTTTAACTTACATATATCTACTCCCCCACCCTCATTCGTTTGATGGAACAGGAGAAATAGATGTTTTTGTTTTTTTATGGGTGGGGGTAGAAAAAACCGGATGTAAAAAAAAAAAATTAAGAAAAAGCAAAGTAAACATTTTTAAAATTTTTTTTTTCCGTCAATAACTTTAAATAATTTAAATTTATAATTTTAAGATTTTAAAGGATTTTGATAAAATTTAAAGAAAATTGTTAGGTGAATTTAAAAAAAAGTATACTTCCTGAAGTTTCTTTCCTAGTCTCTCACCACACCTACCAATCGGAGTGGTTTTTTTATATTTTATTTTAATTGAATTACATGTCCGCTGAAAAAAAGTTTATCCAGGTAAACTACTTGAAGTTGATGAATTAAGTATAATTACATTTTTTATTAAAATTGATTAGTGTTTATTTTTGTATGTGTATTTTTGTTTTAAAGTAATTTATTTAATCTTATCTTCATTCTTTTTTTTCTTCATCTTCTGAAGAGGAATTTATTCCGGATTCTCTTTTTTCCCTTTTTGTAAATAAACCTGAAATCAATCAGTTTATCACTTTTATTGATTCCTTTATTTATTTATTTTATTTAAAATTTTTTTTTTTTTTTTTAATGATTCACATTAATTTTCTGAACTCACTTGAAGTTTCTCTCTCTTGATCGATTTTTTTCCTTTTTAGAATAACCAGTATTGATTAATCTGTCATATCTTTAAAATATTTTTCTTCCCTTCTTTTAATGTAAAACTTTCGATTTTCAATATTTTACGATTGATTGATTTTTTTTTTTTTTATTTCGTTTTAACTGTAATAACCTCCTTCAGAAACTCTTTCTTTTTCTTCATTCTTCAAACAACACACCCACTTTCACTTTCTGTTTATTTTAAGTTGAACATTAAGAAAAAAGGACTTCAAGAAAGGTTTTTCCCCATTCATTTTATTCGTTATGAATTTCACCAATTCGTCTATCTTGCATCGTCTGTCTTTTAATGTTTAACTTCTACAGAAAAAAAACTTAGTCCAATAGATCGATATTCAAAATCTTGTCTAAAAAATGAAAGATCAACAACTTGCTTAAATCCATTTCATTTTGTTTTAATCTTTCTAATACTAATGCCTCAGTGATGGTGTTGTTTTTTTTTTTTTTTTTTTTTTTTTTTGTTTTTTATCAGTTTTAAAACATTCGTGTTTATGGTAAACCTAAGTTTTCTTGTTTCCTTCGATGATGCACCATATCCTTAAGGTGCTTATGTAGACAAAATGATCTCATCGTTTTGTTTATTATTATTCATTCGTTTTCTATCATGTTTCGGTTAGCCGATCATCGTTAGATCGATATTTCAGATGATACACTTTATGTAGCTTGGGACTAAAACCTGCCAAGGTGGGGAACGAAAATTAAGAATTTAAAAGTTTTTTTTTTTTTTTTTTTTTTTTTTTTTTTTTGCTTAATCCGTTGTTTTTATTTGATTTTATTAGAAATCATCTCTTTCAAAGTTTATTTTTCACTGATTAACTTCTGAAAAATAAAACTTTTGAACAATTATGCTTCTTTCTGATACATTACATTTAAATTAGGTTGTAGTAAAATCATAAAATGTGAGGAAAGTTTACAGAGTAGAATCAAAATATTTTTTCAAATAAATAGAAAATAGAATATAATATTACTATAACCCGTTCGTTGTTCCTTGCAGTGCTGTTATTTTATTTTAAAATCCTTTTTCTCAGATATTGCAACATACTAAAAAATATTTTAAATTATAGATTTGGAGAAAAAAATAGTGCCGGCGTTTCTCTTTTTTTTTTTCTTCTTCTTTTTCACCTTATCTTTGTACATAAGACGAGTGGGGGAGAAGCATATTGAATTAACCATTAAATTCTTTGGTTCTCTTTATTTTTATTAAGTTTTTTTTGTAATTTTAACTTAATTTTTTATTCAGACTAGACCTTTTTTTTTTTTTTTTGTTAAATCAAAAGTTACACTTGCATTGCGCTATTCTGTTAATTGTTAAAAAAATAACTAAGTAAATATTCTTTAGGATAAATTTTTTATTTCATGAAATGCACACAATTCTTTTTTTCTTACCATCAGTATTTTTCTCCGTTCTTCTTGCGCTAGAGAATTGAAACATTATCTTTCTCTTCAATGTTGTAACTTGCTTTTCTTGGAAAAAAAATGTTGAAGTATTTCTTTTCTAGCTGTTGATTACCTTGTGCACTCTAAGACCTTTCATTTTCTTCCCCCTCGAGGCTGTCTAGTTGCAGGTTGTTGTACCCCCACTAAAAAAAAGGGGGCACTTCATTTAGTGTTGTGAATGATACTCGTACTACCGGCACCTACTTGTAAAACCTATATTAAAATCAAATATTTGTATATAATTCTGATATAATCTATGATTCTAATTTTCAAGAATATTTGGGTTTCCTTCCGTTTTAAAATAAATTTTGTATGAAATGACAAGTTAAAAAAAAAGTAGAATTAATGTTTGTCCATAACTTTCTGTGCTAGAAATTAATGTTTTTCTTCTAGGGAATGAGCTTTCTGTAGTTTTAAATTAAGACATAAATCTTAAAACAGATGTTTTTAACGTGAGACTAATTGGAGATTCTGGTAAAGATACTACCTAAATCATCTGTGATAAGATCTTTGAAGAATTTACTGGCTTTACAACACTTAAAGCTAAAAATAAATAAATAAATAAAATTCTCAACAGCTTCTAGTTAATTTTTGCCTTCAATTAGGCAAACACTAGTTTTGATTTGAATATATTGTCCATGGATTTATTTTTACTTGAAACGCCACAAAGAACTTGAGTCTTTTATTTTGCTGCCATACTAATACTTATCAATTTTGGCCTCTTTACCCTAAATACAAAATTTCTAAAAATGAACGTCATTGAAATGTTAGTCTTCCATTACCGGCCAAAATTTTATATATATATATATATATATATATATATATATAAGCAATTGTGGTGTGATATTCATTCTATAATTCTTTTTGTGTTAAATATTATTCACTGATGTCTGAGTTAAAATAATTGAAAAATATATCTATAATTGAGAAAAACTAAGCTTTATTTATTTTGTTTGAAACAAATGAAGTAATTTTCCGCATGTATTATTGAAGTAAAACTAACATATGTTTATTTTCTACTCAAATATCTTCTGTTAGGTAATTTGTTAGTCCAGGAAATAAAACATTAAGGAAATCTTTTTTTTTTTCTTTTTTTTTTTTTTTTTTGATTAAAAACCCCCAAATAAAAGCGCATTCGTTCTACGGGAAAAGTAATATAAAGAAGAGTTCTAATTTTAATTCACGGCAATATTTAAGCAAATCAAAGAATCTTTGTCAATATGCAAAAACATTATTCCTTTTGGATTGTAAGCAGCTGTCTCCAGTCCAACGTATAAATATAAGTTTGATTTAAGAAAACTTTTTTCCTTCTACTTTAACCTTTTTTCCCCCCACTTCGGTCTGCAAGGCTAGACATTTGGAAAAGAAAATAATGCTTGAAATTTTAAAAGTATTTTCTAAATTTGTCAACTTTTTCATTGAAATTGTAAATCACTTCTTTTAAATTTTTTCTTCTTACCGTTGCACGTATAGCAATAAAATCTTTTATTATTCGATTAAACGTTGGACTCAATATTGAGCTGTGGTTGTTTAAAGAGCGCTAAATTTTTTTTTTTTTTAATCATTTTGTGGTAGATTTATCCTAAATACATGAATAAACAAATGAACTTTTAAAAAAAAGTTCCAAGTGAGATTCAAAATCCAAAATCAACCCAATTGTTATGGTGGGTGAGTTTTGGAATAATTAAATTTCTATTCATAAATGTTTAAGAATATGATTTTAAAAACTTGTTTACATCCTATTATCTACTTTTTTGCATATTGATAAAAAAAATTTCAAAATCAGCAAGATTGCTAAGAAATATATTCAGAAATTCACGTGATTGAAGTTATTCAATTTTTTTAGATCTTAAATAATCAAACTGACAAATAAACATACTGAAGTATTCTGGTTGCAATACATTTTTCCACAAATATTTAAATATTTGCTCTTATAGTTCGAATGTTTCTCTTGATCAGGTGACGTTAACACGCGGATACATTTGTACAATAAAAAATGTCAGTCACATGAGTTTGATCAGGATTTTCCCTGTTATTTTTATTTTTTATTTTAATTTATACTATTTTAAGTTATATTAAAATTAAAGTCAACGTTGTATTCTCCTCCTCCTCCTCCTCCTCCTATAGTTTTAATACTGTGTGCCAGAACATCACTAAATTACAAATTGTGAATTCTATTAACCGATGTTACAAAATAACGTTTTGATAGACTTGAATTGGTTGGGAAAAAATTATTGAATAACTTAAGCCAAGTTTTTCGTTTCAAATTAACTAGAAACATTTTAGCTTTGATAAAATTTGTCATTTTGTTTCCTTTTTAGGTACTTGTATTTTATTCTATTCCTTCATATAAGATTTAATATTTTATATAAATTTCTAATGAAAATCTTTTTTCCAAACAATATCAGCTGGTTATTGTTTTGCTCCTCCTCCTTTTTTTTTCCCCCTTTCTCTAATATATATTCTAATGAGTATCATAAATTTATCCTAGTTATGTTATCTAAATAACAAATAAATCGTTTTCTGATCATAATTGTTGACTTTTATCATTTTATAAGATAAGTATCTATTAATGTGGATCCATTTTAGTATTTTCTTTAGCTCATCATTTATGAATGTTTGTAGTTTTCTGCTTGAAAATGTTGACCTATTCATCAATTTCGTGTTATTGTCACAATTCACTGACTTTTCATTTTTCTGACTTTGAAAAAAGCTAAGGTCATAAATTATAGCTCCTTGCAAGTTATGCATCAGTTTGTTTTTATTGGGCTTAAACATAATCTGTTGTTTCTGACACTGTGAAAATATCAGTGGATACATTTAATTCAAGTACTTGAAATTATCTAAAACTCTTCAGGCTTTGAAATTTGGAAGCTTCATTGAAATTTCTATTCTTTTTGTCTGACCTTCAGTTATTGATTAATACACACTTTCTTTCTCTCTCTCTCTGGTATTTTGGGTTGGAGAAAATAGTTTGTCTTATCGATTATAAATCAATATGTTCATATCTGTGCATCTAGAAACCCAAGAACATTTGTCCATTTTTGAATGAGTCTAAATAACAAAATAAGTTTTTCTGTCCTTGTATTTTATCCTATATATACATTTCTCATTAAAAAAAAAACAAAACAAAAAAAAAAACATTGTTTGTGAAACTAAAAACATTCTATTTCTTTGTATATTTAGTATATTTTAATTTTCTTTATTTCAATATAGGTATTCTTATTTTAATAGATATTGGCAAAAATTAGTTTTTAATTTTGAGATAATAGAAACTACTAGCAATTTGATCTCCAAACGGCTTCAATGTTTTCATATATTTTAAGCAGTAAAATCGATTACTCCTCACAATATCAGATATGTCAGTGAATGACTAAATAAAAATTGAAAACTTTTTCATTATTTTGATGAATGACAAAAAGGACATTTTGGATAATTTGGGCTCCAGAATTTAGGATTAAATGACTATATCTATTGACTGGTCATCTAAGTGAAAATGTGATGTATAATATTATATTCTATGACTTAAAATTGAAGATATTACTAATATCTCTTGTATACATTAACAAAACTGCAAAGATGGTAATATTGTGATGAACATTCAAGGAAAATAGAGAATAAAACTACATAGTTTGAGCTTCTGTAACAGTTGCATGTTATAGTTCAATAGAGTTCTAATATAGGTTCATCAAGGAAAAAAGATAAGAGTTGGTTTAATGGAAAACTTATTCTTTATTTTTGATCTATAAAATTATGGTCAAAGTTGTTGCAATAAAGTGGTATGTAAAATTAGGATGAAAAAAATTCTTTTAAAAAGTATTAATTAAAAATACTTCATTTGTATATAAATGTTCTTAAATACAGAATTCAAGATCAGCTTTTTGTGAACATAATAGAATTGTCAAGATTTAATCAATTGTTCTTTCTGCTTCATTAATATATAAATATAATTTTTCAATTAATTAATATTACATGTTTACCAATAATTCTTCTCTTAATTAATAAAGACTGTATTGTATTGTTAATAATGGACTTCCTTTTATTTTGGTATCATATATATATTCTTATATTATGGATATTGCTTGAACATTAATAAAACTTGGGTTAAAAAAATGACTACAAAATAATCAGTGTATTGTTTTGATTCCTGTGTTGAAGTGTCACACTCCAATTGTGACTTACAAAGTGTGGAAAGAAACTAAAAAAACAAACTCCAGTACAGTAATCCCTCTTGTATATGTAATCTAATATGAAGACTTAAGATATGGAACTAATTTTTAATCTGTACTTTATAGACAACTAAAAAAAAAAACAAACTTCAGAATATTAAATAAGTATAAAAATGAAAAACTATCAGGATTTTTAAACCTCTATTGAGAATTACTAATTTACTAAAAATGAAAAAAAAAAATATTGATGTTTAGTTTTTTTACTCTCAGTCATACACATGTTTAAACATAAAATTCATAATTGAAATTCCTATTCAAAACCAAGTGATCTATCAATTAGACAAGATGTCTTTAAGAAATAGATATTTAAAATATAAGAATTTAAAATGTTCTTTAATATTTAGTTTTATAATTGTAATATTGCATATTAACTAAAGTATACAGTTGATTGGTTTCTTTGTTTAACGGCATATCCATCCTTCTAGAAGAATAATAGTAGTACTATTTAATCCATACCGTGAAGTATAAGGGAGTCCATACCTTTCTCAAAGATATTACTCCAGTAATAAATATTATAGCATGACTGAAGTTCCAACTGACAATGTCACACTCTAGCACATTAGCCACTATGTCACAGTCTCCCCTAAAGTATACAGTGTATTTGAATATGATAATCTTTAAAAAAAAAAAGTCCATGAAAATAATGAAAAATCCCTGTTCTTTCATGTTAATTATGAATCATGATATCTAACATCAAAAGAATTTTTGAATTTAAAAGCTCATTGGACATTGATTTTTCTCTATAGAAATGGATATAAAGTTGACATTTTGTTTAGATTTTTGAAAATGCAAAATTAAATCAGTTATCTGCAATTTAGCATATGAAGTCGGTAAAGTGAGTTTTTTCTGAGCCAATGTAATCTCTTCTGAAAACTGCATGTACTGATTGTTGAATAAAAGATAACATTGTTAATGATGCTCACATTAAAATGAAAAAACACTTCCTTCTTTTTAGTCAAATAATCATGGTTATTTTTTTATTATCATGCTTTCAATCTTGTGAAATTTTTTTGGTCAAAAATTTCACTTGTTTTTATTGAGGAATCAATTTGAAATTCTTTTCTATATGAAAACTCTTTTACAAAGATTTAGATTGTTATTGATTTATTCAGTCATAAGATATTGGGTTAATAAGAAAGTTAAGTTGTTCTTGAAAACTTTAATGGATAAAAAACATTGGTTAAAGTGTATCTAGTTGCCTAATAGTCATGAGTTCAATCGATGGTTTAAGCTGTGCATGAATTGTTAAATGCTCTGGTTAAGAGACAGTAATATCAAGAGGATGAATGAACTAATAGGAAATATCCTAAGCATGGAGAGCAGAATGAAAACAATCTACTACTCCTAACAGTGATTGAATGAAAGGTTCTTCTGTTCCACTTTCAAGAAGGATACCAATTAGATACCTGAAAACATCTGAAGTATACCAAAGCTGAATTGATGATAATAGCCAAGACAAGGATGATTATAATAATGAATCAGAATCCATTTAATTTTATTTGTACAATTTGTGTGTGTGTGTGTGTGTGTCTGAAAACTATATTTTCTGTAATGGATTCTAAATGGATTGAAAAAAAAATTTTTTTTTCAAAAAATATGTCCATTTGGAATCCATTAGAGAAAAAATAGTTAACTCCTAGTATACAAGAATCTGGTCATGGGATTTGACCCTTAGATTAAACACTTTCAGAGGTGACTCATGGCTGATAGATCAAGTTTTGAACCAAGATGGGAATGTACTGAAATAAGAAAACTAAAAATTTGGAATCATGAATGTTGATTGGTTGGCTAAAGGAAATCACATAACCAGAAAGAGAAAACAGAAAATAAATTTTTTAAAGTTAGTTGGGTTTTATGAAATCCTTAGAAACAGTTGGATGTGTTTTGATGGGTTTAAACAGAAATGAAAATGCAAAGAATTTCTCCTCCCTATAAATTCATGATAGGACCTACAGAAAAGAATGGCTTGATCTAATTAAAGCTTTGTGTAATAAACATGGGAACCAAAATATAAATGCAAGTTAGTCAACTTCCGTCATCTTGACAGGCAAAACAATCAAAGATGTAAGTGCCAGCAAAACATCTCTATAGTATTATACTAGGATTAAAATAGGAACATTCAGTTTTTGTCTTTTTGTTATTTAAGGATATGTTAAGTAAATGTATAAATAAAAACATTGCAAAGAAAATGTCAGGATTAGATTTAAGAGAAAAATGATAGTCAACATGTTTGTTTGAATTTCCAAGATGAGTTTTATAATTTACACTATTCAAACTCATTTTGATTGTTACACTCATAAAATTTCAGCCACTGTACTAACCCTGCCCTGTCAGTCGGGGCTGTAGAATACACCGATTGCCTCTCTGCAGAGGGGGTAAGATCCTCCCCAAAAAGTGTCCTGAATACGACACTAAACAATCTGATGCTGAGGTTCCAATAATGCTGGAGCTTTGGGGAATGCGGAGCACCCCTTTATTGCCATCGTTCCCAGGTCTACTCTGGCTCGGAGTGGTAGCACTTGATAGGGTCCTATCTATGGATCAAATAGAACTGAACTACATACTTGTGCTCAACTGAATTATTTGAAATGGAAATGTTTTTGACACTGAAACTGTACTTAGGCTAAACTGAATTGTTTAAAATAGAACTGTTTTGACATTTATCTGTGTGTAAACAAAATCTGTACTTATACTAAACTTAATTAGCTGAATTAGAATTGTTTGAAGAAACTGAATAGCTTGAAATAGAAATGTTTTTGACAATTAAACTGTGCACGCATGCTAAACTGAATTGTTTGAAATAGAACTGATCATTTGTATAAAAATGGATTGGGTATTAAATAACCTACAAAGGTTGATTATGCCATAAAACCCAAATCAATCAACCAACCACTGTACTCTCTGGTCTTGTTGTTGTTGGTAACCTTCAGGAAAGTTCAAATTTATTTAATCCAGGGTAGACTGTTCTTATTCACTATTTGTGCCTTGGAATATCTTGTATCAGTTAATTCATTTAGTTATTTTGCCCTTGTAATGATGTTAGGTTTAAGCCTATTAAAAATGGTCTTTTAATTGTCTAATAGGACAATGGGTGTTGGTTAAAAGCCTCTTGTTGGAATCTGCTGAGAAGTTGTGAGTTCAATCCTTGGGCCCAGATTCAGTAGAAAGAGATAAGCAATATTACAAGGGTGAAATAACTAAGGCAAATTAACTGCTAAAAGACTGTCCAAAGTATGTCCTGTGGAATAAGAACTGTCTAGCTTTGTTGATTAACAGGTTTGGTAAAAAATTCCTTGAATGTTACTCACTATGACAAAGACTCCTGAATAAGATTGGAGGGTACAGTAACTGAAACATTGAGTATAACAACCAAAATGAGGTTAATAATCTGAAAATATGTAAATAATGTTTAGTATATTATAAACATATCTTATAAAGTTACAAGTATCATTATAATTTTAGAAGATTATAATAAAACAATTTATATGTATTGAGATGTTCTTTAGATTGTAATATAATGCACCCATGATCTTTTTATTTTTCAAATTTTTTTCTCTCTAACTACTTTTTCCTTCAGCTAAAAATTATTGATTGTTCTGACCTAGGACATGATTTTGTTCTGTTAATCCCATAAATAACAGACATGGGTCACAAAGTATCTAATTAGATTTAAGTGTTTTGAGCACTGGTATTTGATGACTTAATAAGAGCCCTATCAGTAATCTTTCTATGCTACTATGCTGAAGTTTGTGTATGTGTCTGAGGATCACAGTTAAATGGAAAGTCTCAGGACCTTGATTATTTGCATAGATATTGATTTGATCTTTGAGTTCTAATAGAGGTCATTGGAGGTTATTAAATGGAAAATTATGCCAACAGATTATAGGTGTCAAAATAAAGCAGTTACCAATGAAAATTCCTGATTGCTCTATGATAAAGATTTTTCACAGGATTTTATAAAGGATAAACTTCAGAGGTTTTGACACTCCAAGTAAATATATTGTAAATTTTAAAAAATCATGAAGTTATCAAATGATAAATGAATATCAATTGTCCTGAACAGTTATTTTTCTTTCACTTCCAATTTGTGTGTGTGTGTGTGTGTGTGTGTGTGTGTGTGTGTCGAACCAAGTACAATATGATATGGAGAGTGCTCAATATCTAGGATAGAGCTGTTATATATTGTGTGTTTTACTTCTCAGTTTTTCTGACTAGGTTTTGTTTCTTTGTTTAATGGCATATCAGCCATTGTAGGTTATTTAATGCCAAAGCCATCTTTTCAGAAGCCCAGTAATGGTAATCTTTAACCCATTACTGGAAAGAATAAGAAAGTTCATGCCTTTTTACTAAAAGTATTAGTCTAAAAGTAAACATAAGAATGTAACTGGTATTTAAACTTGCTTATAATATTGCAGGCCAATATGTTAGCCACTCTACAATGAGGATTCTCCCTAAATAGTTATTAGTGACTTTTTATAGATATTAGCAATATCAAATATTGTCATTTTGATGAACAAATTATCATGTACTTTTAAAGATAATTTTTGGGCTGCTATTCAGAAATATAAAAATTATATAAACTTTCTTAAAAGCTGCCTTCCATGGCCATTAAGCACAGTGTTAAGTTGTATCCTTTTTATTGAATTAATAATTAATTGCAAATAACTTAGGGGAATTACTCTCTAATAATCCTTTTGATAATTACCTCATCTGAGAAATCGTAATGATCAGAACAAGGGCAAAGAAATTCTCCTATGCTATTACTGACTGGACGGATTTGTCACAAAACGCAGGTATACGCCGCCTTAAATCTGCTGAAAGCTTCCTTATTGAAATTTTTTGAGATAATGCAATAATTTGCTATCCACCTACATTGTGATTTTAAAAACTGGACAATGAATTAACTGATAATTGAAGTAGCTGTTTCAGCAATTAGACTGATGCCACTACACATATAAGGAACAAATAAAAAGAATCTGCACCCATAAACACAGCTTTGCAACAATAATAGTGTTTAGTGAATATTAAAGAAAATGTCATTCAATAACTTTTTACATAATACAATTCTTGCAGAGACCATCAGGTATTAGCTTATTTTCCTATCTTCCACTCTAGCAGTTCTGTACAAGGCCAATAAAGCTCATAACTGGGAGAGCTATTTTCCACCTGCTTTCAATCTCTCTCAAATTCGGTCTGCCTCTGGCTTAACTCGGTCTCACTAACCTAGTCTGACTACATCTTGCTTTGTCAGACCTCGATGGGTCTCCCCATCCATCTCATTCTGTTTCTCTTTTAGTTTAATTTATGTATTTTTATAGTTAGGTCAAGGGCCTCAAAAGGCTGTCAACTTGTAAATTTCATACTGAATTCCTGAGCTAAATTTAGCTATCACAGTTGCTTTGATTAGTCAGTTAACTTCAGATGTCAACATTTTGTTTCATGATCAAACAATCCAAAATTCCCTTTTATAATAATGACCTTGAAATGATTTCACTTTTTCATCCACCAAATTTTAAATTCTAACTCAAAATAATGACCAAATTTCGTCTGTTGCTGAATAATTCCAATATTTAACAAGTTCTTTTGTTCAAGACACTTTCCTGATTTTAGAGAATTTTCATTAGATAAACAATCCGCTTCTTTCTACACAGCCTGTTCAAAAGCTACTATACATTCGCAATGTATTTTCTGGGGTCTTCTAAAATCCACATTAATTTCATTCCTTTTCTGGGTATTAAACTCTTTTGATGGTCTCTGAAACTCGCTGTTACATTACTTAATTGCAAATTGGATTAGAAATTTCTTTATTCTTTAAATTGAAGGATTTTAATGTTATTTCCTTTAAAAAAAATCTGTGCCATTTTTACTTTGATATCATAACATTCCTACAAAAATCAGACAATTATGAATTTTAATTAATACTTGAGAGAATACAAAAGAAAAACAGATGGCTTCCAAATTATAATTTTAGAAACATTAGCATTCTACTTTTTAAATGTCATACAATTGGAAAATAAAGTTAAGAAAAAAAAAAAGATTATCAGCTTGAATTTTTTTTTCTATAATAACAGAAAAACAAAAAGCTTTGAAAGCAAAAAAAAAAAATAGGCTGGACAAGTTGAAAACTAAAAGTTTTGATAGCAACAAAATTTTCAGTATGTTACATTTAAATCAGATAAAAAAATTCAACATGCACTCAAGAGTTGGTATTCATCTTGTTTTACCTAAACTTTGATCCTTCAGTTATAAACGTACAAAACTGTCAATAAACATAGGCAAATTATTTGAAAGTTATATGAAAGAATGATATCTAATGAAATTTCAGTTATTGTATAATTAATTTGAAGATGTTTTGTTACCTCTTTAACCTTGGAAGTTGGTAAGTTTTCTATGTTACAGTTTACAACTTTCTTTTTTAATTTTTCATTCTCTCTATCTCTCATGCCAAATAAAATAAATGGAACAAGAGTATCTTAATGTACAATTACAAATCCCTAAAATAATTCTCACATCGTATTCATTTCAACTAATTATATATAAAAACAGTGGTGTGTTTGTTATTTATGTTCAGAAGAGCATTATTGGCTGTCTTTTTATCTGTAGGTTAAACTATTATTGGATATTCATATTTAGAATAATTTTGTTTTCTGATTCCCAATTTTATGCAGCTGTAATCCATACTAATTTTTAAAAATATAAGTAGAATATGTGAGCGATTTTTGAAAAGTAACATACAAACATTTACTAATCTAAAATGTTTATTACTATACCTATAAGAATATTGTACATATATTATCAGCACTATTATGCTACTTATTCATGTAGTCACCATAAAGACTGATGCATTCTCGGTGAACATGCACCCGCCTTGAAGAATGTAGTGTCAAGTCAATTGTTTGATTGTTACGGGACTAAACAAGATGAAACTTTCCTATCTCCCAAATTCTGATAGAGATTTTTGTGGACCACTGATTTTTGAAGATCAAATTCTACAGCCATATCACAAAGTTTGGTCGATCTTAAATCAAAGCTTCAAAGCATGTAATGTTATCTTCTATTGTCAACAACATTGTACACATTGAAGCTTTGATTCAAGATGATAGACTGTGCAGATTTTTCATATGACTGAAACTTTATCATCAGGACACAGTCATCTATGAAGTTGTCTATTAGAAGTTAGGATGTCTTGTTGAATCCCAAAGTAATTGACTGAAGATCAATTGACTTGATACTATATTGGACCAATGGCAACTTTATGCAAAAGCAACATAGTAATACTGATAACACAATCTCTCTATCTATCTATCTATCTATCTATCTATCTATATATATATATATATATATATATATATATATACACGCCCTCCCTGCTATCTAGGGACCACAGTGGTAACTTACAACTGGGAGGCCATCAACAAAATGTTAAACCTTTGGTCTAAAGAAAAATTTTGTAAACATTCAAAGTAGCAAGTTACTATTTGACTAAGATATGCTTTGTGATGTTTACAGATATCAAAATATTTTTAAAAATTTAAACCCTAAACTATAAATCACTTTCAATTTTAATGAGAATTTTATAAATTGAACTGAAAGTTTCTTTGTAGCTTTATTTCAGTTCATAAGTAGTAAGTTCTTTCCCAAATAATATATATGAAATTATTTATGTTGCAATTCATAGCAATAGATTTTTTTTATTTGTTCAATGATTGTGCATAAAATTAATCTTTTTATTGTTTGTTCTTGTATTTATCTTAACTACTCAACTTATTAGATTTGTGGAAATGTTATATTCACTCAGCTTCTATTAAGAATATTGTACAGTGTAAATCTCTTATCTTACCCCACCCTTATAAGTACAATTCTTCTAGAATAAGAAGCATTAATATATTTAGATTCTGCTGGATCACTTTTGTTAGAATATTTACTGATCTATCCCAAGGTGTCATTTGAATGCTAAACTAATTTTAGTATATATTATTTATCTATATACTCAAATAGTAATTATAGTATCTATTTTAAGATGATTTTAAAAAATTTTCTTCAAGTAAACATTTAAGATTTTCATTTTATTAAATTCTACATTTTGACTAGTTCTAGTCAATCGTTTTAACTGGCATTAAAGTTATTTCTTTTTTTTCTATTTATTATTTGTTTTCATTGCAGACACAATTTTAACTTTTTTAAATCGCTTCACATCCAGGTGGCTGTATTTTCTTACTGAAAATACAGTATTTAACCTAATAAAGATGGAAATTTAACTGTACAAACACTTAATACTTAGATTTTAAAAGTAGAGTCTAGTGCTGGTCACTGGGAAAATAGAATGACCCAGCACCACTTAGCATCAAAACTCGATATTCCACTTTCAATAGTGACTTATTTGATCATAAAATGTGTTTATGAAAGGAAGGAAACTATTGTTGTACTAAGGAACTACTTGAACCATCCTATATAACTATCACATATAATCCTGGTTAAAAGTATGGTTAGGGTAAGCCGAACATTTTTAAACCTTATTTTTCTGATGCTGGTATCATCGGGTGAAGAAAAGTTTTCTTTATGATTACCATTCAGCAGAAAAAGTGATGAGGAATTGGGATAGTGCCCAAACTCGTTTGGACACATTGACACCTTTTCAGATGAAATCATATTTGCTCACTTATCAGAGCTGATAAATGGGATTCTAGGAGTTGTTAAACTAAGGTTTATTTATTTATTTATTTTTTCTTTTTAACTGATTTTACTTGCAATTGAATTATCAGTAAACAAAGATTTTCTCCTTCAGATAACTGGGCTGACAAACCATTCTCCTGAAATTATTAAATTATCACTAAAATTTAAAATTAACCCAACCACTGTACCAAGCTAAGAAATTGATATCCAAAAATATAGCATATTATGAATTTTCAATTTGGAAAAACCAACCTAAAGATCATTTCATAGTTTTGGCAGAACTTACAATATACTACATTCAAAATATATATATATATTTTTTGTATGATACAGATTTTCTAATAGTATTGACACATTTGTACATTTTATTTAGTAATGAAACAGACTAAAGGTAGGATATTTAATTCTTGTACAATTATGACTTATATTTATAAGAAAGAATATTGAAAGCTGTATGAAATTTCTTGCATTACTTTTGCATGTATGAATGGGATTTCAGTAAAATAATTGTTCATTTATTGAGTATATTAATCTGCTCTAAAGACCTAAATTAAGGATTCCTCTCCAGCTTGACTGAATTATAATTATCTTCTAGATAAGTGAAATTTAATAACTATCATCCTATATTATGTCGAGACATCCCCAACGAATGTAATTATGATTAAGGGATGCATTATCTTTGTTCTTTATTGAGTCACTTCATCAGTCACCTCTAATACTGATAGCACTCTTTAAACATCTTTTAACCTTCTATAAAGAATGGTTAGATGATAAAAACTAGCCTTTTCCAATTTTCTTTCTTTTTACCAATGACTTATAATATTTCTATTCATCTCCAAATTTCAAAAGTTACTGCTGTGTTTCGCTTTTTTTTTTTGTTTTTTTTGTCTGTTTTTCTCAATTCTGCATCATTGAGCACCAGAAATAAATTTAAAATTATTAAATATCACTGAACTTGTGAAAGAACGGTTTAAGATCTTGTAAACTATTGTCTTACTACTGACCTATGCTTGCAAGTGTCCTTAGAATATTTTGGCATCCTTCATACTTGTTTTATACTTAGTTTACCTTTTGTAACATACACATACATATTTGTGTGTGAGCAATTGTAATTTTATACCCCTCAAATAACACAAATATTTAAATCTACATCAAAATCCTTAGTTTGCATTTTGCTTTTTATATTATGTGGGCCATAGATATTTTTAGAAATTAAGATATCAGACCTGATCATTGCTACAATTCTATCAAATAATTTTTCTTAGCTTCATTTTCTTTCACAAAGTAACTGTAATTACAAGTCAAAACAAGTTATCAGAAATAATTGCCTATCTCATAAAATAAACATTTATTTACAATAAAAATAAGCCATTGTCACTTGAAAGTTTACTTTAAAAGCTAGCATCAACTGATATTTGGTGACTTGGCATAATGATAATCATCCTCCTTATTCTAGAGGTATCAAGTATATATTTTTATAAAACACTTGATTAATTTTTAACTATATAATATGGAATATGCCAATTGTCATATTATTATATTTCATACATTTTCTTTATTCTATCTGATAAAAACTATTATTTTTGAATATATATGTATGAAAGTATATATTATTATAATTATTATTTCAATTGATGTTGATTCTTTAACTTTTCCATTTTTGCCCATTTCATACAAAGTCTTGAACACCATTTGACAAGGAAATTCAAAACTATATATTTCTTAGAAGCTGAATTGGTAAACTTTTACAACTTTTTCATAGGATTTGTGATGAAACACTTACCAATTGTTTTCATTGTATTATCATTTGAGAATACTTTTTATTCAATCATTTTTAGATTTAGTAAATATTTGGCAGGTCTTGTTGAGTTTGTTTTAAACTTGAATAAGAATTTTTCTGTTGAAGGTACTTGCTTGGGTTGGTAGTATAGTGGTAGATGATGCACTGACATGTTGTGCATTTCTTGACTCTGTGTTATTTAAAAGCTGCATAGATGAATGTGCAACATCATCTAATTCAGTAACTTATATTTTATGAGTTCACACAGGGCCATAAGGTCACAGAAGCAACCAAAACATTTTTGTGAAAGGAGAAGGCATAGTTGATCACAATACAGTTCAATAAACTTTGCTTGGGTTGCTAAAACCCTGATAATCAGGCAAGATCAGTTTAGCCTAAAATTGTGGATTCTGTGGCAAATCTAGCCAGTAGCACTCAGAATACCAGTTGAGCTCATCATCTCATAGTTAAGTGGGATTTGTCACCTTTACAACCTCAGCAAAAGCATTTGCTGTGGTGCCAAAATATTACTGAAATTTTGACTCCCCAGTCCTATGCTAAAAAAGTTTTTCTGAAAAAATCATTTCATTTCCTTTACTGTATTGGCTGGAGGCCAGCTTAATGAATTGTAGAATCTCTGAAATTCAATTGTCTTCCATCCTTGATATCTGACCTGAGAATATTACAGATTTGAATACTAGTAGAAACAATTAAGATGGAAAAAATGCATAGCCAATGGTGGTGACTATATAGGGAAATAGGATTTTTTTTTTTTTTTTTTTTAGCTGAAAACTTGCTCTATCTGTTTCTCTTCTAATGTTTTAGCATCTCACAATTCAGTGTGGTTCATCACCTTTACAACCTTGGCAAAAGCATCCAGAACTGTCAAATTATGCCTAACATTCTCAAAATATTGCAAAACTTCTGACTCGCTATAGTGATACCTTATATTATTAACCCAGTAATTTTATATTTACCTGTTAAATATACACAAATCTTCACTTAAATTTGTATGACTATTAACTTGTTAAGATTGTATTTATACTTTTAATACTGGCCCATTGGCATAGTGGGTAGAATGTTTGCCAATAGTCCAGGAGACCTAGGGTTCAATCCCAGGTCGAGTCATATCAAAGACTTAAAAAATGGTACTTGATGCCACCTTGCTTAACATTCAGCATTATAAGGTACAGATCAAGGGTACTTGATGTCTCCTTGTTTAACCCTCAACATTATATGGTATGGATCAAGGGTAAGTGGAGCAATCTAGAGAAAGAAGTAGTGCCCCCCTACACCTCAGTATAGTAGCTATTGAAAAGGGAGCCTTCAGGTTGCCCTTGACTACAGTCAACCAACTTACTTATTTATACTTTAGAGATACAAACACAATTACTCTTTGTTAGATGATCATAAACAGATCCCATAACTTGATAAATAATTTGCCAAAAGAGGATTATATAAATGAAATATTGCAAAATTAATGAATATGTATAACTTTTTCTTCATCAGAGTTTCTCGTAAAATCAAAGAATTTTAAAACTACTGTTTACTCAAATTTTACTTTGCTATTTCTACTTTATTTATTTTCATGCTGACCATTTGGTATATTTTAAAGAATATACATAATCTTTATAATCCATTAACTACAATATATTTGGTTTTTCTGCAGCTTGTGTATCAAATAACTCTTGATCTCCCTTTTTACCTATTGTATTTCTTGTTGTCCCTGGTATTTAGTGATAAGACAACTTATTAACTGTTTATTTATTTATTTTTTTTTATTCATTTATTTATTTCATGAATAATTTAGTTTAAACAAAATGGTTGATTTTCATTACATTCAGTTTTTAAAAATTCAAATGAAATCATAACTATTTTAGATTCCATTGTTTCCTATTCTATATTGTGCTGCCTAATGCAAGAAGACTAAATTTGGTCATTGTCTGTGTTCCTCTTGGTTACACTCTGAGGAAAGAATCTTTTATAAACTTCTATTTTATGCTTACTATTGCCATCATTTTGTATGTGTTTAATAAATGGCAGCTGCATTTTATATTGTTTTAAAGATTTCTCTCTTTACAAAACATTATTCTTTTATCCAAACAGAAAAAGGATTTTAAAAAATGTTGACTAACAAAAGAAATAAGAGTTGTATTTCAAACATAAAGTACTAGCTCCACTGATACATTTGTTCATTTTATGCATCAAATCAATAATCCAATATATTTAGATGTAACTCAGCCAGCAGATAATCATGAAAATATATGAAAACTGATAGCAGTTATATACCAAACTCATTTTCTGAATAAAGCTTTTACTTAGGATATATTTTCTAAAGAAGTTTTGACTTAGATTGTTCATTGCTCAGTTTATTTCTGTAAAGCCATTTAGTTGGAAATTTTCTTCAATCATTCTTGTAGTCTTGTGGAATTTTGTGCATAAAATAGGATAAATATTAATTCTTTTCACAACATGGACTCATAGGGTTATTTTTTTTATTTGTTTTGATGAAAATATTTTGACCAAAAATTTGTCATTTATTCCCTAAGTTTCAGCTAAATGATTAACAATGATCAGTTTTGAGTTTCATATGAATATCATTAAAATTTTAAAATGATGATACAAAAAACAAAACCCCAATCTCAAGGTACAAAATCTTTTAAATATCTATGCAGATATCTATATATTAATAAATAGGAAGAATTTATATAGACAGCCAAAACAGTTTTATGTAGAGCTGTCAAATTTGGTATGCATGATTATTGGACCCAAGGGAAGATTTTTAACAGTAAAAACTGTTTCTCATGGGGGATGGAAAGGCTCTTATCAAGAGAGGTTCTGCAACAATAATTTATTGGTTGTTAAACTACACATGTAAAATAATTATTGCTTAATTACGACTAACGAACTGGACAAAAACTGCATTTAAATCAATGAATCTCTTAATTATTCACTTAAATTAAATGATATTTCCCTCAAAATTTCCATGAAATTTTCAGTGAATGATACTAAATTCATAAGATGATATCAAAAAATATAATTTTGTGAATTTACTTTATAATTTTGTCTGTAAGCTTTCAGTATACATTTTTAACCATGCTTGTGTTAAAAAAAATGCCCAGCTGCAATTTATTTAGCAGTATCATCATATAAAGTTGTACCAACTCTCTTGTCATCGTCCCTATCATCTTGGCAAGTCTTCTAAACTGTATCCAGTGTTTGCACAAAACCAATGTACCTAAGTCTTTGCTGGTTGGCTAGCGTTCGTGTGTCCATTTGTGGGAATCATAAGAGAATGTTGCTTATAAGTTTGTCCTTATTTTTCCAGTTGAGCCCAACATGTTCTGTTTATATCACTTGGATGGTTCATAAGGATGAGTGGCAAGTGGCCTTACAGCTGTTGTTTTGTGAAGTGCTGCTTCTAGAATTTGTTCAAAACACACAGCATTTTTCCTCAAAGCATTTTGTTAGGGTGCTGCAACCATATAATAGTACTAACACAGCCACAGCTTGGAAGAAATCCTGTTTTATTTTATCAGAGCCATCAGATTTCCCTATGGTCAATAACCTGTCAATAGCAGTCCATGTGTCCTCTCTACCTGTTGACATCACTTACAGTTGATGTGAGATAGTGCTGCTAAGATATGGTAAGCACTTAACTTTTAGATCCAAATGTTTCCATTTTTGAATCGCAGATTGAATATTTAACATCAGTACAATCGGCATTTCTATTCCCCCCCCAAGTCCTTTATTTGATCTTTTATACAACTGAGTATCTTTTCTCATATTTTATTCACAAAATTTATTTCTTTTTTGCTGAACGATTCCATATTTTTCTATTGTAGTATACTGAAGAGAAACTCGGCCAGGCTGAAAAGACTGAATTAGATGCTCACTTTGAGAACTTATTGCAACGGTCAGACAAGACAAAACAATGGACAGAAAAACTTCTCCGTTCATCAGAGACTCTTCTCCAACCCAATCCCAGTAAGTCTCTTCATTTTTATATTCATATATTTCCTGCAGTCAGATCATTTGGAAAGCCAACACCAATTATATATAACAACCATTTTGAGAATCTATTTCAATTACTTCTATATGTAAATGGATAGGATGTGTAAAAATAATTTTCAATGGAGGGAAATATATAAATAAATCTTTTTCTCTAATTTAATATTTTTAACTGCCTCCAAGAAATTTTTCACGTGTCAAAAAAATTTTTTTTTTTTTTTTTTTTCATAATGATTTTTGCATTTCTAAAATTGTTTCTGCACCAGAAGGTTTTTATTTTTAGTTGAAGGTATTATTTGATAACATAACTATAAAATAAATTTGTAATAAAAAATCTTTGATTTTACTAATCAATCACAATACAGACTCCTTATAGTTATTTGTCCTATTGGTAGGGCTTAGAATACACTGACTATATCCCTCCTCTCTCCATGTTTGTTCTGGACATTACACTAAACTGCATCTGAGGGTGAGGCTGGCTCCAGTTCTGGAGAGAGTGGAGTATCCCTTTGTTACTCTTACTCCCAGGTTCACTCTGATTCAGAGGTTGAATAAATCTGTTTAAAAGAGATTCTGATTTGATAGGACCATGTACAAAAAAAAATTAAGAAATGAATACCCCACCCCAATGTTAATGTGAACAAGATTCCCTAACCTCTAAGCATAAAATAACCTTAGACAGGTTGACATTACATTTGTAATCCAGTATGATCATTGGAAGGGCTTTTGATACTGAGTATAAAAAGAAGGTAATATGGATTTTAGAAGATGAGAGAAAATACATTATGAATGTGTAATAGCGTAATCGATTTTTGATGGGCAGTGTAGAAAAAAATTCATTTTATCTCAAAATTTCTGCTATAGAAAAAAGAATGTCCAATATATTGATCCAAGGAAATTGTCCACATGGTGAATTATTTGATCACGAAAGAATTAGGAAATGTGGACACCTCAAGGTCATTATTATGAAAAAGAATTTGATTTGTTTGATGAAAAAGGAATTTTTGAAATGACCAGTGACAAAGATAATTATAAAACTGTGTTGACATTTCAAAGTGATTTGTCCTGATCAAAGCAAACTTTTTTTTTTAGCTAAATTTAGCACTAGAATGCAGTAGAGTTCCACTGTAAACTGATGATTTTTTTGAAGTCACACCTCGCCCTGACTCTGAGTTATAAATATACATAAATTAAACCAAAAGAGAAAGGAGATTAGTTTTTAGATGGGACAAGTTCAAGGTCAGATGAAACCGCTTCCTCAAGCTCTGAGCTTTATGGTCCTTGTACCATTGTAACAATCAGCCGTGAGTAGAGAAAGCTGTGCAAATATGATACTGTGAAGAAAAACAAACATAACCGTGGTAAAGATTGCCTTGTACTAAACTGACTGAGTAGAAGATAAGTACCTGACTATCTCTTACTTATGTAAGAATGTGGAATGTAAAAACTGTTGAATGACATTTTCTTTTATATACACTAAACACTATTATTGTTGCAAAGCTGTGTTTTGTTTCTGGATGCAGATTTAAAAAAAAGAATTTTTTTGACTTAATTGTGCAATGGTATTTGTCTATTTGCTAAGTGGTGACTCTAAATATTGTTTGATTTTGTTGTCCGGATCTTAAAAACACAACATGAGCGGATAGCAAATTGTGTTATCCCAAGAAATTTCCATAGTGAATTGAAGGTGGAGTTTCCTCTAAGTTTGGCAGGACGATAACCACATCACACATTAAAATCAATTGATTGATCAATCAATCCTAATATTTAGAAATTGTGCATTTGCTTCTGAACTGAAATATTTATGTTGAGTAATACCTCAGTGTTCTAGATACATTCCAAAACATGTAGTGCTTAATGAAACAATGCTATACATGGTAATTAACTAGAGATAAGAAATTGACTATCTTTAACAGTAATGCAACTGACAGCCAAATGACTGAAAAATCCAAACACTTACTATCATAACTATCAAGCATTTTAGATTATTTTATTTTAAGGTTACATTAAATGTAATGTAATGTTACACATTGTGAGATAAGGTTATAATAAAATTATGAAATGAGTTTAAGATTAATATTATAAAATTATGAAACTCGTTAAATTAATAAATTTTAATCGTAGATATTAAGTTTGGCTGAAAAATTCATTGGCTGACCAAGATACTCTCATGGAATGGGACCAAAATGTTTTTTGTTTTGTCTTTTTTCTTAGATAGTCCCCCTTGTAGTTATCACTTCTTCCTTCAGTTGCAGTGCTTGGATCTCATTGATCAGGAAGTCATTAATAACAAATAAGTCATCATCCAAACTTTTCAACCCACTCTTAGACACAAACCTAGTTGCTATCAATTCAGTTCAAAAGCATATTTTTTTTTTTTTTTTTTTTGAAATATTTTAGAAGAGGCTATACATAGGATGAAAGTTCAAACTGTAGTTGAACACTGGATGCTTTTCAAAGAATTTATCTAATGTTATTTGCATATTCTTAGAAGTAATTTATAATAGAAAGATATGTCTAGAATATTTCTCCTTTGCTTTTGTGTTCTCATTTAGAATCTTTTTCAATAAACTGGTCTATAATTTCCTTTAAAGTAATACTGAGAAATTCAGTAGTAACAATCTTTCTGGCTCTACAATGCAGCCTTCAGGTTCATTTAGATGCATTTCTGTGCTAAATCTTGCTGCTCTTTAATAAACTCTTATTATGTTAACTCTTCCAAATTTTCAACATTGATATTTTCTATTTCATTGGTTAGCTCAATGTTGTCATCAAACTCTAGGAAGTCAATGCTTCTATCTATAGAACTATTTCCAAACTTTTGCTTGTTTATGCTACTTGATATTATCTGTGACCTTTGTGATATTGTTATTTTACAAAAGTCTCTAATAGATTGTATATCTTAGTCATATGTTCCTTCACTAAGTTGTTTGAAAGTATGAAGATAGTTTTTAATATCAAAGACTACTTTGTTCCATGTGTTGGAATAAGGAAGTGGTGTTTAGTGGTACGTTAATTAGACAAAAATACAGGCCTAAATTGTGTCAAGATTATGGGAATGGCTTGGAATATTAGCTTATTCTTTGTAATATCTTTTCTTTACCTGAGAAAATTATTAAATGAACCACTGTGTGAAAATTCTTTTAGGCCTTGTTTAATTTTCTAATTACTAGTAGATGCATTTTTTATTTTTTTATATTCTTATTAGTTGTAGTATTGGTTTCATCTTAGTCTCCTGAAGAATTACCAAGTTAATTTGTCTTGGATAGCTTTGAAATAAAGACTGTTTTCTTAAGAGATGAAAGTTGGACATGGTTCACTTTTCCAAAAAAGGCCTTTTTCATTTATATTGAAAATACAAATTTGGGAGAATTGTTATTGTTGTGGTGTTTAGGGGTCAAAATGAAGACACGCAGACAAGAGAAGTAGGTTGAAACAAATGTTATAATAACAGAACAAATATACAGAATACAGGTGTTATACAACAGTTAGGAATGTCCCTCTGGTATTGTCAGGTAGCTTGGAGGTTATCTCGTAGAGTGTCAAGTATGGTGATTTCTGTGGTTGGGTTTTGACATCTATGTACTTTGAGCCACTTTGAGAAACTCTCGACAACAATAGAATAGTAGAATCCTTCCAGTGAAGTCAGTGTGTATCCTAGACCATGAAAGGTCTTTGGCCAGAGGATGAATTTAATAGGAGGTGCCTAAGCAGCCAGGACACAGCCTTTGCATAGTTTGACCGTGTTTTTAATATCTTTGTCCATGTTTGGTCAGTAGACAAAACTACGAATCAGACTTTTCATCCTATTACTCCCTGGATGGCCAACGTGAAAATCTTTAAAAAATATCTTTCTGCAATGTCGATGGAATCACAATGCATTCTCTATAAAGTAACACATCATCGCATGTAGAGAAAACGTCTCTAGTATGCTTGTCCTTTTCCAAAATTTTTGTCTTTATTTGGTTGATATACTCGTCACAGATCTTCTTGCTTAGTTTGATCAAGTGTCACTGGGAGTTCCCTAACTGAATAGCAAGGGTGAACTTTTAATTTGCTTTCAGATTGAAGAGAGGTAATAGCAGAGTTTTCCAGTGGTTCTTTGTATTAAGGAATTAACCTTGATAGTCCATCTGTATGGCCGAATTTATTTAATGGTAGGTATACCGTTTTGAAATTATAATTAAGCAGGATTGTACTTCATCTCTGCAGTTTGTTGGCTGTGTGAGTAGGCAGACCTTTCTTTGAGCCAAAAATGGTAAGTAATGGCTTGTGGTCAGTCTGTAGCATAAAGTGTTGACCATGAATAAATCTGTTAAACTTAGACTGCAAATATAATCCCCATAGCGTCTTTTTCGATTTGCGAATAATTTTTCTCCGCAGGAAGCAAAACTCGACACGTGAGCTATTGGTTTAGTTATCCCATCAGTTATTTTGTGCAAATGCATGCTCCTACACCATATGAACTTGCATTGCTGGCCACTATAATATCCAAATCTGGATTATAATGGGTAAGAAATAGGTCTGACATCAGTTTTTTCTTTATTTTTTCAAATCCCTCCTGGCATTCTGCTGTCCAAACCCAGGGCTGGTCTTTTTTTAACAATTCATTGAGGGGTGGCACACAAATCATCCATATTTGATATGAATATCTGGTAATAATTAGCTAGTCCCACGAAACTCTGCAATGAAGCGATATTATCAGGTGCCTGCATGTTTTTAGTTGTAGCAGCTCGTTTAGGATCTGGTCTCCTACCATCCTTATCAATAACGTGACCCATTTCATTTTTTCCATGAAAAAATTACATTTGGTCTCTAAGTTTTGAACCATAATCTTGAATCTTAGTAAAAATTTTGTGGACGTGTTCCTTGTGTTCGATTATGCTTTTGCTTTTCATCAGAATGTCCTCTAAATAAGCAACTAAGGTCAAGGCCACTCAGCATAGTTAGTATCCATCATCTGCTCAAAAATTGCTGGTGCGACCTTGACTTCAAATAGTAAATGCTTGAATTTATATAATCTGTGACGCGTATTTATGCACAATATCTTTGAACTCACCTCTTCAACCGGAATTTGCAAATAAGCATTGCTAAGGTCAATTTTTGAGAAAAATTTTCCACTATTTAGCTTTGCAAATATGTGCTCTAGAAGAGGATAATTAAAATTTTTCAGAGCGGCATTTAATCCAGTTGAAAAATCAGGGCAAACGCATATCTTTTTGGATTTCTTTTTCACTTAGACCATCAGTGCAACCCACTCGCTCTACTTTAACTTTAAAAGAACTCCAGTTTTTATTAGTCTATCAACTTCCTCGTTAATTTGTTCCAATGAGGCAAAGGGCACATTTCACTTTTTTTTGAACACTGGTTGGATGTTGTCTTGAAGTTCAAATTTTGACATCATTTTAGTACACCTCGAAACCACCAGGAAAAATTTCAGGATAGGCTACCTTTTAGTTTTTTTAGTTTTTCAGCTTCGGTACTCAAGTTTTTGACAATAAGAGTTTACAGGCAAGTCCAAAGTTGGATTTGTATCATCCAATCAGTGCCAAATATGTTGTTCGTATACTTCAGTATAAACGATTTTAATTTAAGAGTCTTCCTGTTGAATGTTGCATTCATAATAAATTATCCTTTGAATTTAAAATTTTATCCCATTACTGATCCTGCAATTTCAGTAGATTTAATTATGGTTGGTCTACCCAGTTTTTTTTTTCCATGTTTGTAAATTATCAGATCTTACCCAGATTCCAGCTGGAATTTCACTTTTGTTTAACATTTTTACCTGTACAAATTCCCTTGTGTTAGCATTATCTGGTTCATCCGACCTTGTATTTTTTATGCTGCTAATTATTTTGTTTTTAGATCAGCAATGTGAGCTTTTATGTCCAACTTGGTTACATATAGAACATTTCTCATTCTGCAAAATACAATCTTTGTACCAGTGTAGAGCTCCACATCTAGAACATGGGCTCGGGGGCAAATACTTTTGCTTGTTCTTTGATTCATTGCTTTTAGTGGGAGGCTTTGTTTCTATTCATTAATTTTAGTGGGGGACTTAGTTTGTTTCTTATTGTAGTGTATTTTTCTGATGTGAGCAATACCAGATTCATCAATTTTTTTTAATTTTTTTATTTTATTTTATTTTTTTATTTTATTTTTTTAAAGAATCTTGTTTTGTACTCACATACCTTTGACAATCCTCAGCAGTCTGCTGTAAAGTTATATTTGGCTCATTCTCCAATTTTAGTATTCTGCGCCTAATTTCTATATCTTTTGTTGAAACTAGTCCTTGCATGAATATCAAGCATTTGAAATCCGCACTTAGCTCTGCAAGTTTGACATTGTCACAGTGTTTGTTTTCTACTGATGCAAAAGTGGTAAAATCTTCTCCTTCCTTTCTAGTTGGATTAAGACATTTCCATCTCTTGTGAAAAAGAAGTCTTTGGACTGAAGAGTTACATCAGTAATTCTACTGCTTTGATAAATGTTAATTCAAAAGTCTTCTGGGGCAGAATGTAATTTACAAATTTTGTGTGCTCATTTGTACCAAGTTTACTCAGAAGACAAATTTTCGTAGTCACTCCAATTTCCACAATCTGTTTTGTATAAATCCTCATATCTCCTAAAATATGATGCAAAAGTTACATCTTCCTCAAGAGAGTATAAAAAATTCTCAACTGCACTCTATATGGTGTTCTGCGAATTTTCATGACTTGTGAGTTCCAAAACTTTTTGAAATTTAAGCTGTTTCTCTTTCATTTCTTTTTGATATTCCTGCTGTTTTTGTTGATAATCCAACTGTTTTTGTTGATAATCCCGCTGTTTCTCCTCACTTTTCTCTTGTGTTTGTATAAGTAATTCTTGATTTTTCTTTTAGTTTGGATAAGTAATTTTTCCATTTCCAACTGTTCACTTTTTTCTTGATTTTTTTTCTTTTTGAGTTTGAATAAGTAATTTTTCCATTTTTTTTCTTGGCGTTGCAGTTGCTGTGCATTTTGAAATTTCACAAAATTTGATAAAGCACTTTTGAAATCCTTCATAAGTGTCTTTTTTTTTTTTTTTTTCTTTTTTTTTTTTTTCCTCATATATAATAAAAAGAAAACTCTGAATTTTCCTTACCCTAGAAAAAACACGAGTGCTTTTGTTTTCAGGTAATTTAACCAAACACAACGGTATTATACTAAAAGAAAGATAAGGTTTAGAATGAATTTCTCTTTTTGTTGTGAAAGAGAAAACTGATACTTGTAACTTAAAGTCTCGAATTCCAGATCAGTGTACGGTAGTAACACTTTTTTCTTTTCTTCAATTTCACTTTTCTGGTTTCCCCAGATGCTTTTTCAAAGTGTATGAACGAAAAATAATTTCTCGTATATCCACTGTTTAATTAGTATGTACCATGTAGATCTTTTTCAAGGTTCTTCAGGGTTTTTTTTAAGAAGTCCAGGTTGCCAGCACTATTAATGGGTCTGTGTCAAATTTTTCTCTTTGTTGTGAAATAAAACTTGGTAGAATTCTCATTTTGCTGATGCTTTTTTTTTTTTTTTTTCTCTGGTAGTTGGATCTTTGTTCACCAATTATTTGCATAGGACTGGTTGGCTTTTTGCATTAATTCCTTACGAAAACTTGGTTTGCCAGTGTAATTAGGATAGTTCCTTTTGAATTCAGTTGTCCTCACAAACACTTTGTCATCAAGTTATTATAGTAGGACTCCTTTATAATCCTGACGGACCTCACACATCCTTGTTGCCAAGTTATTATGATGTTTAGGAGTTAAAATGAAGACCTGCAGACAAGAGAAGTAGGTTGAAACAAATATATTTCAATAACAGATATACAGAATACAGATGTTATACAACAGTTAGGAATGTCCTTCTGGTACTGTCAGGCAGCTTAGAGGTTATCTTGCCGAGCGTCAAGTTGAGTTGATATATATTAAAGAGGAATAGTCCATTACCATGTAGGTAGGTACCATAACAGTTACCATGCTCACTGATACTTGTTAGAACATGGCAAAATTCTTTGGTGCTCCACCTGACATCTTTACCAGGTAGTAGGTCATGAAAGTAACAGCTGTGTTCCAAGGTCCTTTTTTTCCCAGGCAGCACATGCATTCCCCAGCTATCTAAAAGGAGTAAAGGCTTGGTAATTGCCCAGCACCTGAGGTACACACCAAGTGGACATAGACAAGTTTTTTCTGCAAGAGGCATGCTTCCTATAGGACACCACATGTTAATTCAACCTTGTGTCATATCTCAACACAATGGGGGATAAATACCTTGGCTCCCTAGCAATACTGATGATGTGTAAGTTAGAGCACTATTGGATTTTTATCAAACCAACACCTGCTAATTGTAAATTTCTTTTTCCATAATAAATTGACATTATTAGCATGTTACATTGCGTTTTGTTGTTCCTTCATTTTTTTTTTTTTTTTTTTTTTTTTTTTTTAATTCTTGAATGAGTCAGATTCTTTGCTGATAAAAATGAGGTCATCATAACAGAAGCTTTTTTGTCTGCATTTTTCATGATGGTTCTTATTCATATACACCTGATGTTCCAGCTTCCAATCATTTCAACATGTGCAGTTTTACAGTCAATAGGATGCTTTTCCTCTACACCTTAGATGAACTTTCAGTAGTTGAATTTACTGGCTGTTTTCCATTCAGGATGGGTAAAGATTTTGTAGAGAGTGAATTTTGGAAGAAATTTAGATCTGTTTAGGAAAATGCGCATGAATGTCTTCATAGTTTCTTATTGATACAATTATCATAATGTAGTGATATCTTAAAGATATTGTCTGAAATCATTTTAAAATATGTTGCTGTAGTGCCTGAATATGATCAAGTAGATTAGTACTCTCTTATCTTGTAACTACTTTCCATTGTCAATGTATATTGCTACATGATAAATCATTTTATTTATATATATATATATATATATATAAGGGGCATAAGTTACTATTGTTGGAAATAGTTGACAAAGCTATTTGCATTTTACTTTATGCTAATGCCTTTAGGGAAAGGCATGAATCCATCTCTTCTCTCCTAAACTATAGATAAAATAGTTGGGTAGATTAATCTAAGAGAAGGAAAAACTCAGAACTCAAAACTTTGGAGCATTATTCAAAGAATGTGTGGCACACTAGTACATCATTCTTCTGATATCAGCTCATCCAAAAAGTATTTGACCCAACACAATCCTTCACCACTATAAACAAATTACCAGTAGAGGCAATCTAGTGGCTCATATCTTTAACTAAATTGTTGGGCAATTATATGCTGTACATGACAGGAGAGCTTTGTGTATGTACAGTTATTCTGGATATTGTATTTCCCTAATAGTCCAGAAACTAGTAGCATGGTTAAACAGATCTATTCGACCTCTATAGATGAGACCCCAACAGGTACTCTCACTCCAGGTTAGCGAATTTGGGAGTAATGGCAATAAAGGGATACTCCACTCCCTATATCTCCAAAACTGGAACCTCACTATCAGATGCAGTTTAGTTTCTTACCCAGGAACACACTTCTGCAGGGCATACAGTCAACTGTATACCCTACTGATAGGGTGGCATATTCAAATGAGAAGTTTATAAATTAAATAGAAATTCTTGTATACCAAGACTTTGTCTTTTTTTTTTTTTTTTTTTTTTCTTAGTTTTCAATATGGACATTCGGTAAATTCTACTCATGGACAGATCTGGTTGTTTTGCCAACTTTTCAATATTTAGTGAGACATGCAAGATATTAATCTGATCACTTTTTATTGTTTTTTCCTTTGTTCTGCAGTAGATTTAATGTAATCTCCAGTTATTTATTAACAGACTGAGATGTTATAAATGATTGTCTTTCTCTCTTGCATCCTGTTTGCATAGTGAATAACAAATTGAATAAGAACAAATCATAAAATGCAGCAATTAATTTCTGTCTGAATTCTTGAAACACATTCAATGGTTCTTTCAGACTAACATCATCATTGCTATTGATTTTATCACATTTTAGCCATTATACCCTCTAGGTTTACTCAGTTCTTTGGCTGTTGGTAATCTTCATTGTATTTGAGCAGAATTTCTCAGCCACAGTATTATTCTCATCTCTTGCCTTCTATCAATGACTAATATTGCTGCATCTGCCAATTTTTCTTCTGATATTGTTGCTCTACTTTCTCCCTTGAACAGGTGTATTTCTGTGCTACTTAATTCTTAGAATGAACTTAATGAAACAGACTTACTTAACAGAAACCATGGCATAAACATATCCTTTTTAAGCTTAGACAAAATTGACAGTATCAAATTATAACATGTTTTTGTATATTCATTTTGTGGCAGATCATAGAAAAATTTATGTTAGAGCAGTACACTTAAAATAGTCTAAATTATAGAAAAAAGTAATTTCCTGTTCAATTTGCAACTGAATGATAATTTGGTGTGAGGATTCAAATTCACTATGAACACAAATTTTTTAATTTTCTAAATTCTCTATAAGATAACTATAAAATGCTAATCAAAATCTTTCACTCCTTCTTAAACATAAAGCATCAATATCATCATGAACCACTGATACAATAGATACCCAATAGACAATCAAATCATTAAGTGAACTAAATCCAGTTTGGGAAATTTTCTTTTCTTGACTTCAGCCATCATTTGTTGTATTTATCTGTTAATCCTTTGCGTTGTAATTGTTTTTTTGTTTTGTTTTTTTTTGTTTTTTTGTTTGTTTTTGTTTGTTTGAAAACTACATAAGAAAATGAAGTATTGGGTTGAATCATAATTTCGGTTTTTAGTAAAATGATTTATTTATGAATAATTTGACAATGAATTATTTCAAATCACCTCTTGCCATTTATCTGGTAGCTTGTTGATTCTCTCAAGTAAAATTCAGTTGGTTTTGAGCTTAAGATTTCTACAAATGTTTTCTCCTGATATTTTTAAAAATTTCTTTGTCATTCAGAGCATTTTGTAGAGAATAAAAAAGATGGAAATCACTAGGTGCAAGGTTTGGTGAATATGATGGATAGAATGACCCAGCCAAAATCCAATATTTTCCTGTGTGATTCTTGCTGAATGTGGCCTTGGGTTATCATGAAGCTAAATGTTTCTCCTATTGATGAGTGCAAGGCATTTTCTTTGAAGATTTTCATGCACTTGTTGCAGCTGTTTAGAATATAAGTCTGCATTGAGTGGTTGTGGTTTAAAAAAAAAAGCTCAAAATGAATAACACCGTGGTGATTCCACCATACTCGCAGCATAACTTTTTCCATGAAGCTCAGTCTTGGGAGTTGGCTGCAGAGATTCTTTATCAATCCACTGTCTCTTGTGTTGAACCATGTCATAAAAACTTTTTTTTTTTTTTTTTCATTATTTCTAATGATATTCTTGAGAATCAACACATTTCTTTGTCTTGAAAAAAGACTTGTTGCTATGGATATGCGATCTTCCTTATTCTTCTCACTAAGAGTATGAGGAGTCCAAATGCCCAACTTGCTCACTTTCCAATTTTTTTTAGAGTGGTGGTAAATTGTGAATTAGGATATGATGAAGTCAAGTGCTAATTCTAGAGTACTTTTGCCTGGATTGTATACCACCAATTCTTTTTAATCATCTTGATCGAGGTCTGATAAATCCTAGGCTAGGTTCATCTCTTAGTGACATATCACCAGAATGATGCTTTGAAAACTAGTTTTGGACTTGGCAGTTGGTAGTGACACCTTGAGCATAAACACTAGAAATTTTCTGAGCTGTTTCTGTAGCATTTTTGTTATTCTTAAACTTCTACAACATTACATATCAAATATTCACCTTTAATTCCTCATAGATTAAATTATGTTACACTCTTTCACTTCTGAAATAAGAATAACCAATGAAGGCACTCTTTAATCAGATAATTTCTGGTTGCATTTAAAACGGAAGTTTGAAATGTATACTTACAACTTGTTTTGTGATCAAACTATTGGGCTATTTAGAATATATAGATTGAACCATTTGGGAAGAGAAAAGGCCTCTAATCATTTTTTTTTTTTTTTTTTTCAATCTATTTTTTTTATGCACAAGCTATTGAACATATTGGATTGAACCACTGAGCATCTATTCTCCTTACATAGAGTATCTGTCTAGGCTAATTTAAGTTTTCTACTGCAAATCAATAATTGGAATTGTGCCAAAATATTTAGATTCAAATGTATATTTGAATGTTATCAATTTATCAAGTATAATTTTGATACTTCAGTCTGTTTTTGTCGGATTGTTTTTTTTTGGGGGGGGACTCATTGGGTATCGGCTGTCTACAAATTGCTAGCAAATATTTATAGACTTCCCCATCAGTAGAAGCAGTAAATTAACCAATCAGAGGAGACTAAGGCATATATGAACAATGGCAAATTAAAAAGTCTAGACTTAATGCAGCCTTGTTACTTGTATCTTTTGTATTGCTCAACTAAAAACAAGATGGCTACCCGAATTCCAATAGTTTTTCCCTTACTCAGGTACTTTTAGACATTTTTGGTAACTGGGCACAAACTTACCAAAATCAGAATTTTTTTGAAAATTAGTAATTTTCTTTACTTGTAAAGGAAAAAGTTATCAGTGGTTTTTGTGTTTATTTTTTATTTTATTTTATTTTTTTAAATTTTTTTTTCCTGTTCCCACAAAATCTGAAATATTTTCTCTTGTAATATTTCTTTAGTTCTGAGCTAAAATAATTTTATTCGACATAAAATAAAGTAGAATATATTGGTAAAAAAAATCAATTTAATTTCTATTTTCATACCCCTTTGCATCTTAAAACTGAAATCTTTGAAAATATGTTTTAAAACAAAAACAAATGGTGATAAGTCATGCCAAATTTTAAAGATCATCTGGAGCTGTAGAATACACTGACTACATGTCTGTTGAGGGGTAAAACCTCTTTGTGTTTTGGGTTTGACACAAAACCATCTGGTGGTGAGGCCCCAGTCTTGGAGCTTTAGGGAATGTGGAATACCCCTTCATTGCCATTACTCCCAGGTTTGCTCTGAGTGCTAGTACTTGTTAGGGTCCCATTTATGGGTGTCAAATAGAACTATTTAATCATTTTCTATACTTGAAACCATTTAGTGTCATGGGTATGATATCAAACTGCATATGATTGTGATGCTTCAGTTGTCAGTTTGGGAAATGTGGAGTACTCATTTATTGCCATTACTCTCAGGTCCACTCTTGTTACATATTGACCTTTTGACAGGTTGTGTTTGTGGATTTCAAAAACAGGATGCAGCTGTGTCTTAAGGGAGACAAAAGTCAGTGGAAATGTCGCATGAATTGTGTAGGTGGGATACCAGAAGGAAGAGTGTATAGGTATCCAAAAAATATAACTTTCAGAAGTTTTCAACCCCAAGCAGAATAAGACAGAGCAGTAAGCAGTGACACAGGCCATCATGCTGTCTAGGTGTTGGCTCTGGGTTCAGAAATAGAGGAAAGTATAAATGTACAAGACTTCCTAATGTCAAAAGTGAGTATGATCCCAGAACAAAGAAGAAACAAATGATTGTTTTAAGTTGGCCCTGTACCAGCCTCATTGAGCCAGAGCAAAGAAGTAAGGCTCTCTGAAGATATCGTCTCTCTCTGTATTTACATCCTGGCAGTTCCTGACTCTCTCCTCACGCAATTAATTTCAATAACCATTTCGATTATTTCATAATAAAGAGTGATGAATAGTTTCATATACAAATGTTATTGTCTCTTCTCTGCTATGCAACGCTCTGACCTGGGATGGTGGAATCTGTTATGGTCTCATCTATCAGTCAAATAATACGATTTAATGATTTAAGTGTGCAAACAAATGATTGTTATTAAATAGACTTATTATTGTTGAATATCAATAATTGAAACTGTGTGCAAATAGAACTATTAAAACCATTTAACTGTATAACCAAACTAAATGTAGTGGTAGTACCTGTTAGGGTCCCATCTATGGGTCAAATAAAACAGTTCAATTTTTTACTAGTGATTATTATTAATATCAAAAAGATTTCTAAGTATTAAATTGCAATATCTGAAATCATTTAACTATGCAAACAAGGTCTAACTTGTTTAAAAATAAAGTTACCTACAAACAATTCACTTACAAACCATATAACATATGTATAAACAGTTTGGCATTAAGTAAACGTTTTGGGCTGCTATGCTATTAAACCAAATGATCTGATCCATCTTTGAATGGCTACTTTTGCAAAAAGGAATCATTATTTTAGAGAAGAATAACCCCTCTCCACTAATTAGATAGTCACAAATTACATTGCATAATTTAGCACTTTTCTGTTGATAAAAACATTTAAAAAAAAAAAATATATATATATATATATATATATATATATATATATATATATAATTAAATTGATTAATTCTTTTGAATGTGGTCATTTGCTAATAAGGTTTTTTTAGACTTTGATTATATGCTTCCATTATAATAGAACATATATACCATTATCTACGGTAAACTTATAAAATTTCCTAGACTTGAAAATTTATACTGTTTGATTGAAATTTCACTTGTGAAGATTTTTAAAATATTGCTTAAAGCCTTTTAAAAAAAATTTGTTTTTCTCAATGTCCTTTACTAACTTGTGTTTATTCTCATTATTATTAATGGTAATTGTAAGTATGAGGGTCATTCAGAAGGTTCTAAGCCTCACCTGTACAGAAATTAAGACAATTAATTTTTCTACTTTTACAAAAAGTGGTAGTGTTGTCACTACTTAAATGTTCAGTTATGTCTCTTTTTGGGTGATACTTAGAACTTTTTGAAGGACACTTGTATTTACTTTGGCTAGACTAAATCAAATTGGATCTTCATATTTTTTGTAAAAGGTTTAACTTCTTAAAATGTGAAAGTTTAAAAACTTTCAAATGTTATCATTTAAAGTATTAGTTTTTATTTTCTATTTGGATTGATTTGCTTGTATTTAACAATTCCATTTCTATTGTAAACCAATGGTTCACTTACTTTATTTTCTACAGGTGTGCGCATGGAAGACTTCTTTTATGAAAAAATGGATAAAAAGAAGCGGGAACGATATACAAATGCTGAACAACTGGGACAGGTTATGATTGACTCTGGCAATGACTATGGCCCTGGAACAGCTTATGGTGAGAAATTGAATTTTATTTCATATCTAAAATTGATATCCCTATATCACTTGTTTTTATTAGACTTTTTTTCTCCACTTATAAGAGTATTTTGCATTGCTTTAAATACATTCTGATCCATCCACTGCTTAGAGCAACAAATGAACATCACTACTACCATCTCTTCATGTTTATTTTATTCATTATTTTACTTGTAAAAGTTTGTTACCTTAATAGAAACCAACACCTATCTATGTAAAACATGCAATCTTTTAAGGATTTAATTAAAATTAAAGATCATATTGATACATTGTTTTGTAATTTATTTTACTTTTGTGTATGGATAGGGAGCATTAGGTCTATAAGGCTTTAATATCTGTCAAAGGTTAATAGTAGAACAATTTATATTAGTAGATCAATAAGTCTGAAGCCTATTGATCAAAAAAGCATTTTTCACAAATATTGTTTAACATAATCTCCTTTATCAATACACTTAATTCATCGGTGGCTATTAATTGCAAACAAAACATTATACATTAAAAATTTCATCCCTAAATTTGACTAACTTCGTGTCAGCCTTCAGGCCATTGGCCTAATGAGTAAAGTGTTTGCCAATGGTCTGTGAGACCAAGGTTCAAGCCCTGGTCGAGTCATACCAAAGACTAAAAAATGGTACTTGATGCCACTTTGGATAACACTCAGCATTATGAGGTAAGGATCAAAGGTAAAGTGGAGCAATCCAGAGAATGGAGTAGCACCCTCTCTTCAGTGTAGTAGCTATTGAAAAAGGAGCCTTCAGGTCACCCTCGACTAAGGTCGCCAACTTACTTATTACAATTAAACCAAATATTAATAAGTAATACTAAATCTCTTTACAACTACATTTTAATCTTTGGGACTTAGAATTATTTAAACTTTAAATCAATGTATCTGTTTATTTCAATGGGAATGGTTATTCTATTTTCAAAACAAAAAGTTTTGATTAGTATGTTGGTTGGTGGGTTTCTTTGTTTAATGGCATATCAACCTTCATGGGTTGTTTAATGCCAAAGCCATCTTTGTAGAAGAACAGTAGTGATGCTATTTAACCTATAGCTGGGTGGGGGATATCTTTTCTCAACAGTATTAGTCCAAAAATGTAATAGTAAGACTGGAGTTCAAACTCATTACAATGTTTGCAGTCAAGTGCATTTGTTACTACACTATGAGGGCTCCCACCTGATTAGTATGTTGGTTAAAAATAGATAAGAAAAAAACAATATCTACAGTTTTACAAAGCTGGAGTAGCTATGTCATCTGAAGATAATCAGTTGGAAACATTTGAAATCTGGTCTTTAATCAAAGACTTTTATATTTATTGAATAGATTTAGATTATTAAGATTGTTTCTTACAAGAACTAATAGTTGGGTGAGAGGGAGACTGTCTGAATATTAATTTTGACTTTTGTTCTTGGAATATTTTTGTTCCTAGAGAAATATAAATCCCTTATTCTATAAAGTTGAGTTTTATTTTCAAAACTAAAAAATGTCTTTATTAAATTTATTTTAAACTTTTTCTTTAAGAAAAAGTATAAATCTATTTGTATTTTTCCAGAGAAATAGTAAGTTGTTTTTAAAGAATTTTAAACTTTTCTATATTGTGCTTTATGGTGAGGGACTGAAGATTTTATCTGTTTCATAGATGCTTATAAGTTGTCTTATCATTTATGACATTACAATGCAAATAATTTGAATCCTTTTCTTGTTTGTTTTTTCATCATGAATGTTACAAATCTTATTTCAGCACCAGAATACATATTCACTTTGCATTCCTTTTTGTTTCAGGGACACTTAAATCATTCTTAAATGTTAAATATTGCAGGAAAAATATCAAGCTTTAAATATTTGCATGTTCTATCCTCATTTTCTTAAAATACTTTCTCTTGAATTGAAAAAGCATTGTCTGCCAGCAGAAAATTTTGAAATAGCTATTTCAGAATAACTTATGCTGTTGATTGTTTTATTTGAAATCTATCAATTCCTTTAAATATGCATGGTATGTTTATGCATGCTTACTAATTATATGGTTAGTCTTGCTAATACTGCCTTGAATTAGCCCAATGCTTGGCTTTTCTCAGCATCATTATATCATTGAATAAACACAAACACACACACACACACCTCCATTGTTATAAAATATGCTATTTACTTTTTGATCCAACATTAAAGATGTAGAGGTATAAATATCCTTTGTCATTGCTGTATAAAAAAAGTATATCACATCTTAAAGATTTTTTCCTCTCACTTTTTATATTTGTTTGCTTTTTTTGGAAGATTTTTGGACACTATATAGACAGAACTTTGTATCTGAGGATAACGGTATATACAAAATAATTGACATTAATTTAAATGTTAATAGAAAGCACATATGACTTATTCTTAAATAGGAGATTAAGAATTTTGAGTTAAGAAGCTATTTTTCTCATAGAATAATGAAATAAGACCTAGATAAAGCATATTGCTGTACTTCAATAAAACAATATAATAATGTTTATAGTGTATATCTAATTTATAATGTTTATAATAAAGGAAGGAATAATTTATAATAATATTTATAGTGTATATCTAATGTCCAATTCAGTTTAAATGCAATCTACTCTTATATCTAAATAAGATTAAACTGGGTTCTTTGATTCAACATATCATTAAGTTAACACAAGTTATTTATCTGTAAAAGTTTATGGATTAGCCTCTACCTCCAAAATGAATATTGATTTCTATTTTATTTCTCCCAATTCAACATGAAATAAAATTATCCTTGAAATATTCTCGAAATTACTTAGTTTGATCTCACATAAACTTATTCACTTTGTCAGTACAACACTTAAAGTATTTATCTTTACTTGTCATAGTTTGTTGGCTAGAGATGAATATTTGCTTATAGAATTGACTGGGGAAAGTTTTTTGCAAGCCATTTAAGAGTTCAGCCCTAATAAATATCTTAAAAATGTAAGCAGCTTTACTATGCACTTGGATACCAAAACCTGAGAAAATTAAAATAAATGCAGAAAATATCACTTTAGAGCAGTGCCAAAGATCTTAATTTAAAAAACCATTTGTAAGGCGTATAATACTTATTGGATACTCTAAAATTCATATAACAAAAAAATATTTAGTTATTTTTGAAAGTTTTATATTCTATTCATGGATCATGTGCTTAAGTTCAGCTTTTTTTTTTCGTTTTTTTTCTTTTTCTTTTTCTTTTTTTTTCTAAATTATTTTCATTTTTGTATTGTTGAGAGGGATAAATTACAACAAAAGATTAAATAACAAAACAATTCTAAATAAAGATTTTTCTGACTATATATCACTTAACCTATTTGATGAAATTGGCTGAGTATTTTGTCTGCTATAAGAAAAAAATAAAAACCTATCAAATATTGATTGTTTTTTATATTTTTTAATTAAAATACAAATAAATCATTTATTTGCATGAATTTGCTCTTTGATTATTCCTGTAAATGTGACTAGGAACCTTTTTAAAACCCATGAGATAGCATTTAAGCTCTTAATAATTGTCTCAGTCCTGCAAGTTCACTACTGTAAATTTTGTGACACTTAATATTATGAATAATGATTTATTTAAACACAAGTTCATGGTTAATAAGGCTTAAACTTATTAAGAGCTTGTAAAATCAATTTGCTATTCACAGCACTATGGATGCTCATAAAGTTAAGATATTTACAATATATAGACAAATGGGATCTAATTATAGACTTATATTTACATATTAAAAGAATTGAATAAAAATTGTTTATCTAATTTCACTATTTTTATCTAAGAATTCTATTAAGGTTTAATTCATTTTGAATTGAATATGTATTTGATGCAGATTAGAATTTGATTAAGTAACTCTATTTATTTCAATGTACACACATGCATACCCCTGCCTTATATGAGAGAGAAAAAAAATCTAATATACAGCAAAAAGCATAAAATATTAATTCTTTACTGCCAAGAAGCTTTGATGCAGTGTCAACTGAGATTTTTTAATAGACTGAGTCATATATTCTAAACATAACCCTATTTCCTGTCCCTTTCACTATCCTTTGCCTAGTCACATCCAATCTGCTATTAGTCATCATTGTATAGCTTTTACTTAAATAAACAACCTAAGATTGTTTTACTGGCCTAACCAGTTTTGACCTTGAATGCTGTATCTTCTATTCTGTAGGAAGTAAGCAATTAACTTGTTGCCATAATTTAGTATTTGAATTCTAGAGACTTTGTTAATTTCATCAATATATTAATTTATAGAAATGAAATGATTTATATAAATATTATTAATCAACGTTAATGAGAAGCCATGTGTTTTATCTATATTCATTGGCTATAGCAGATTTTACAAAAGAGACGAAATGCTAAAGCAAGACATTTTGCTTTCATTTTTTTTTTTTTTTTTTTTTTTTTTTTTTTTCTAGAGTTTAAAATTTTTTAAAGGACTTCTTATCAATATACTCATGAGAAGAAAATATTGCAGTCTGTAATTTTTACTTTTCTTATTTTAGAAAGCAAATAATTTGGTTTATCATTTAAAAAAAAAATTACCAGAGCAAAATAAGGGAAAACTGATTAGTTTCAGATATTTTATTATCTTGACACACAACTTTTAATCAAAATAAAGTCTGTGAAAAAGCAACCTTCTTGGCTCCCTATACCATTAGGATTTAGTTTGCAGTATTCATCTAATTGAATTATACTTTGACTAGTGATTCTGAGAAAGATTACAATATGCTTGATGTCAAATAGCCTGTTGGAAATAATCGCAAATTTGGCTTTTACTAAAATAAAGTAAAGTTGGCAACCATAGTCGAGGGTAACCCGAAGGCTCCCTTTTCGATAGCTACTACACCAAGATGTAGGGGAGGGCACTACTCCTTCCCTGGCTTTTACTAGAAAGAGTAAAATAGCAAAAGAATAACAAGATTTCTCAACTCAAAACTTGCAATATTGGATAAAAAAAGATTGGATTCAGTGATAGAGTATCAAAGTAGCCAGAAATCTGATCACTGTTCCTAGATATAATTACTTCATTTAATTGTGTGAGCATATATATATATATATACGCACAAAATGTTAGATATTACTTGGAAATCAAGTTGTCCTGATTGTATGGATTCCCTTGAGTCTCTTTCTCACCACCGATTCTATCAGCCATTGCTCCTGGCTGATCCTGTACATGCCATCCAGCATCCTCCCACTAGTGTGTCCATGTGTAGGTGTCCACAAAAGAACATTACTTATGAGTTCATTCTTACTTCTCCAGCAGTTCCCAGCATGTCTTGTTCATTTTACTTGGATGGTTTTTAAGAAGGAAGTTAAGTGGCCCTATTAAAGGAAATTTGAAAGGGTAAAATGTGCAATGTAAAGAATTTAGAGTAAAATTTAATATGAAGAGAATGACACTAAAGCCAAGTTTAGTATTTAACTGGGTAATGTTTTTAAGGGGCTTTAGTGTGTAATTTTAAACTGTAAGTTCCATATCTATCTTGTTCGAATACTGATTTGAAAAGATAATACACAAAGTTTTTAAAAAGGAATTTTATACAAAAGAAACAAGAAAGGGATAGGAAAGATAAAGTGTTGCAAATTTTAGTGCAATTTGTGGGAACTTATCTGAGAGAGTCCAAGAAACGAAGTTCTTTAAATGAGTATTTTTATTTTCTTTTTAGTTTTGTCAATGTTTCAGTTTTCATTTAATTTCGAGTTTTCTTTAAAGTTGTTTTTCCGCAGAATTCACAGTTGAAAACTTGGTAGAATTTCAGTAGTTGACTTTCGTTTGATTTTACTTTTATTTCGTGGGTAGCTTCTTGCCTTTTTAAAAATACTTATCAGCTATTTAAGAAGCAAGTGACAAAACCCATCTGCTGGCTATTTTTTCCTACCTTCCAGTTTGGTCCCCGAATTTGTACTTTCATTTGATTTTGGTTTTATTTCTTGAAAAGCTTCTTTCCTGTTTAAAATATTTATTGGCTATTCAAGAAGCGAGTGATGAAACCCATTTGCTGACTAATTCCTCATGCCATTACAGTTAGTCCCTGAATTCATACTGAGGGTACGAATGGTAGTTCTCAACAACTAGTGGGAGGTAGCTTTTTGATGCTGTATTGTCTGGGATTACTGCTCCCTTTTCCACTCTGGCCAAATCATGTGCTGCACATGGTTGGTTTGATTTTTTTTTCTTAAAATGTTTATAACTGCTGCTTTCAGGATTTGTTTAGAACAGCATGCAGTATTGTGTAGTTCCCATCTTTTTCTCCGAGCATTTCTTTAAAGTCCAAGTGGTGCAACCATACAATAGTACTGACACAGCTACAGCTTTGAAGAATTTCCATTTTATTTTATAACAGTGATCTGATTTCCATAGAAATACATTATTCTGAAAATATAGTTTAATTTCTCCAATTGAAATGTCTAATTCTGAAAATCACCTTTCCAGTAATTAATGCAATAGTTTAATAACTACCTTATGCTAAATTTTCAGATTTTTAAATATTTTTTTGTTTATAAAATAAACTGTTATTCTTATAAGAATTGAGATTTCCATTCTTCTAGAAACTATTAGAACATAAGTAGGGAAGTTGCATCCTTAATGCTAAACACAGCCCTCTAAAGCATCAAGTTTTTCACAGCCTTGTTGAAAGACCAATTAAAATTGCACACCTCCATTTTTAGAATTTCATATCAAAATAATTTTTTACAAAAAGCAATTTTTTAAAAATCTCAAGTTCATAATAAAAGTTTTTCATTTCTTTTGTCATATGTATTAAATTTGAATTAAGTTATTAACTAGATTTTGTTGTAAATATTCTAAAAATGTTTTAAATGTAGTCTTATTTATAGATAATAAATTTTAATGTGGCCTTTAAACATGAAAAGTTCCCTACTTCTGCACTTGAAAAAATTCTTGTGTGTAGTGGGATAGAGAAGGAATTCCATTATTTTGAATTGCCAAAACCTAGACAAACTTGGTGTACAGCATTATACTAGGCAGTTGGATCATTTGAATGATGCATTGGAAGAAAGAAGTTTAGTGAAGGATTTTGTTGCATAACATTGCCTATCCTCTAAGGTTATAGTGAGTAAAGGCCTGGCAGCTATGCAACTGGAGTCATGAAATTGAGGCAGGCATGTGGTGGCCTAAATTACTAACCCACAATCAATTAGAAATTTTTAGCAAAGGACATGTTAGTGATATTTTGTAATTACACCTATTACTAGAAATCAATTATTTCTTATTAATTTAGAAAGCAGGGAAAATGTACCTGTATTAATCAATCAGAAAGTGATTTAATCTTTACTCATGAGCAAACTATAAAAATACTTTAGGAAAAAATAATGAATGAGGATCAGAAATAATAATTTTGATAATATTCACAAATTTTATCTCAATGTTTTTTTTTTTTTTTTTGGGGGGGGGGTCTTAACTTTCATACACATTATTTGCCTTTTTTTTATTTCAAGGAATATGAAAAAAAATATTTAAAAAATAACTATACAATCTCTAGTGCTAGTTCTTAAACTGCCTTAGGAGACATGAACAATAACTTTTGAAAAATACATTTTTGACAATATAATCTCATGCTCTCTTTTCATATTGAAATGATACACTTCAGAAACTAGCACGAAGATATTTGTTAAAGAATTTTTCAAGTCTTTAATTTGACATAAAATATAAAATAGAAAAATAAACTATAGAATCTAGTGAACTTTAGAAATTATCTATTTAAAAAAAAAAAAAAATCACTTGATAATAAAAAAAATTTGTACCATTAAATATTTCCTCCTCTCTAGGATTATCTTTTCATGTAACGTAGACTGTGACATAAAGAAGTGATATTTTAATGTATTTTTCTGAATTATTTTAGGTTATTTCACTATTTGCAACGTACTTTATCCAATAACAAATTTCAAATGTTCCTAAAAATTGCTTTAAAAAATCAAAACGGAATTATTTTATGATGAAATATACAATTTAACTGAAATATGATATGGTGAGTAGAAACACAAGAAAATATTATGACTAAATGATGCTATGAATAAAAATTTTAAAGATACTAAGTTTTTCATTCTTCCAATATGAAGGTTGTACTAGATTTTTTTTTTATACCATCTATTTTCCAAAAGGATGACTTTCCTTTTTCTCTCCATTTTAAAATCCTTCATATTACACTACATAGTCACTTCCTGTGCAAATGACACATATTGATATCCATTCACCAAATATCTAATTATTCTCTCTTTATTTCTGTTTATTTTTGATTATTTCTAAATGCTAAATGGGACTATTGGAAAAATGAATTTGCATGATGTATTTTTTTTACTTTTTAATCCACTATTCAGATTCTGTTTAGTAACTGTTGCAATAGAGAAATTTCTATTGTTCCATTCAAAGGTGCTTTTCTTTGATCAAGTGACTTGTATATATTTAAAGGATTATTTCACAACTTCAAAATACTTGAAAAATGTATTTATTTTAATGGTATTTACAGTAAATCTTTGGAGCAGTATTATATATAATAAATATATATATATATATATATATATATATATATATATAATGTTTAAAAGCTTACAAAAAGTATATCTGCAATTGATTCTAATACCTTTGATATAATCAAATTTTCTTATAATGTATAGATTAGATACAAATTATAAATTCATAGATAAGGTCTCATTATTTAAACATTCTTAGCACAAATCTAAATTTAGTACAGTAAAACTGTTTAATGCAAATAAAAAAAAAAATCTGGAATAAATATGAACCCATAAGAAAGCAATTTAGTGTCACTGTATTTGTTGTCTGCTTTTGAAATTAAGGCTAGTAATATTATAATTATAATAATTCTTTTTATTTTGTATTCTTATCAAAATGTTCCACCAATCATTTTTAATGTATGCATTATCTTTATGCTCCTTAGTTTTCTATTTTGTATCCCAATATTTATGGAAAGTACTTTGCTGTGATCTTTCAGATTTGCTCTTTTGATTCATTGATCTTTCTCTTGTAGCAATAGTTGACACTGGAATTATCAATGCCAAATTACCTTCAAAACCACACATTACTTCACAGCTCAATAATTTCAATATTCAATGCATAAATGGCAAGAGATACTTAAAACTCTGTTTATGTTGCATTCTTTTTCAAACAAATGTTTTGTCATTTCTCTAAATTCTCTCTTGAATAAAGAGCCATTTTTTTTTTAATTTGAACTTTTCAAATGTATATATACAGTCTAACATGATTTTTATTCTTGAAATCTCTGAAGATTTTGTTTAATGCATTCTTTATTGTTTATATTTCATAAGTACTAGCCTTGTGTAATGACTCAAATGTTTTAAAATCTAATCTTTTTGTTGAATGTCAACCTCAATTACTTTGAGTAGAATAAAAAATCCAATGGCTAGTGTTATATTTGTAAAATCTATTCTGTTTACATGGTATACCTAAGGTAGACATGGAAATTCTTTTTATGAATATTTCCTCTTAGTGTCATGACATATGTTCCAAGCACTTTGTATCAGCATCGTGACATTCCTACTGATCTCTATGCATTTAATTCTTTCTTCAGCATTAATATAGCAGTCAAAACAGTATTTCAGCTCTTTTTTTTTTTTTTTTTTTTTTTTTTTTTTTTTTACAATCTTTGCTGTGTTGTCTATTGGATTATCATTTGATAGAAATCACTTAGTTGACATGTTAATATAATCTTAAGACCAAGTCTGGGAGAGGTCATATAGATCTTATGATTCTTTTGTACTTGGTACCAACTTTACATAATATCATCTGTCAAAAATACAAGAACATTTTTTAAAATCTCTTTGCACAAGAAAATAGAAAGCCCTCATAAATTCTATATGTACTTCAGTCACTTGCTGTGGAGTTTTTCCTTTTTTATAGTTTTGTTACTTGGACCTTAAAAAAAAAGAATCTATTGAACTACTCTTATATACTTATTGCAAAGGAAGCATCATAAAAACTGGAAAATATAGCATGTGTATTGCAGGCTTCTTTAAGGTTATCATTTGTCACATGGGTGAAAATAATGAAAAATTTGAATATAGTAATGTGAATACGTGGTTTATCAATTAACTGCAATCATATCATTTCTGTTAAAGAGCTACAAAGCAAAAAAATATAGCTTTATTAAAATATACTAACCTCTGCATCTAAACATTTGCATGCCCCATTTTCAATTGAACTCAAATTCATTGACATTATTATAATCAACTAGCTGAAATATGTGTCTACATAAGGTATGATACCAAAACTCGGATGGCAGATGGTTATTTTGTAATTTTAGTTGTCAATATAAAAAAATACATAAAATAGGTAACAGCAGTAAATGTTACTATTTAAAAGAAATCCACATAATAGAAAAAGATATATACCAATTGTACTTTTTATTTTGTTTTGTGAAAAATTTCATGAAATTTTGTGAAGAAATATTTTTTATTTATGCCTTTTTATTTTTTTTATCTAGATTATTAGTCCTGACTAAATAATTTTATGTAATGTTTTACATTTCCAATCTGAAGAACTACTAATAAACTTAATTAGTAATTGTAATTTAATATAGATTATCATTTTAGTAAGATAGATAATTCTTTTCTCTCTCAATGTTTGGAAATATAAATTTTATGTTTCATTTTCCAATAATTTCTTTCCCTATGAGGAACAATGTTTTTTTTGTTTTTGTGTGCTAAAGCTTTCCTTTGTTTTCAGTAAGTTTGCATACTAAATTTGGTAGATCTACATTAACCTATTTGAAAACATATATAGATTCTTCACAATAATTAATATAGATTCTTTGTTTCTTAGGAACCATATTCTTCATTCTATCACCCCTAAGATTTTTACTCGATTGAGAACTGTTGTTTCTGCACAATAGTTTTTAGAAACTTTTGCTGACTTTTTAATTTCATTTCTGAATAAATGAATAAACATGCTTTTGATTTAAAGTATAACTACATACCTAATTAATCTATAAGTACAGTTTTAAAAAATTCTGTACAATAAAATCTGTTCCTTATATCAAAGTTGCTATAGTTTTTCTATCTTTTCTTTACATATAAAAATGGCATCTTACATGATAAAATCAAATCATATGAAGACTTATCTTTTTATATTAGCAAAAATATGTACTCTCCTAGTGCAAGTATTTGTTTTAATGTAATAAAATGTACTAAAGACTAACAAAATTGAATAAAAACAAAGATTACACTAATTTTATTTTGTGTAAAATTATACATAGGATTGCTTTTAATGTTTGAGGATGAAATTATAGTATTAGAAATCAAAGTAATTATTTATTAAACCTGGTTTTGTTAAAACCAGTATGCAAATCATCCACTCTACATACTATGTAATCCTTTTATATCTTAGTGATATATAACACATTGCATGATTTTAAAAGCATTGATAGCATATGGCTGTTTTGAAGCAAATCTTATTCAGCTAGACTTTATTAGAGACATCATTAGTAAGATGCTAATTATGATTATTCAATAATCATTGAGAATATTATGTAAATAACTAAGAAAATTGTGATGTCAATAGTGGCAAGGTTTTGGTTAAAGACCCACACCATATCTCCATTATAAGATTTGCAATAGATAATAATTTTCCTGACAAATACCAAGACAGTAGCTAAAATGAAACATTTTCTCCTTTGAGTTTTATAAATGTGCAACTTCTATTAAAAAAAAATTCCTTTTGTATTTAATAACCTCTTACTGTTTTAAGTGTGTGTGTGTGTGTGTGTGTGTGTGTGTGTGTGTGTGTGTGTGTGTGTGTGTGTGTGTGTGTTTTGTTTTTGTTTTTTTTTAATTCTGGCCCAACCTGTTGCAAATGACAACAGGTCATTCCTGATGTAGTTGTTTTCTTTCCTGCTATGAAATTTCTATTTTTACTTGTCTATGTATTGAATTACTCAGATAATTAGTCTGGCATTTGCTTAGCATATTTTTTTCTTTTTTACTCTGTCAAGTAAAATATCTTCTGAGTATGTGGGGATAACTATATTCAGAAGTCACTTAATGATATCTGAATGATTCCCAATCTGTCCTTAACCTAACTATATTTAACTACCACTTAAAAAAAAAAAAAAAAAAAAAAAAAAAAAATGGTAACTCATTTCTGTTAAATGCCTAATCCTTATTTAACCGAATTTATTTGCTTCTGTGTTAATTTGAAACTAGTATTAGAGTATATAGACGGCAGGAAACATCGAGGTGAGATAATAATTTATAAATGCCTAAAGAATTAATGTTAGAATGGTTAAGACACATCTCGAAATGATGTCTCACATATAAGCCAATAACAAAATAAGAATTTTGTATAAAATTGTGAGTATAAAACCCTATTTCATATTTATGATAAACCTGTTCAAGCAGAGAAATGAGTAAATGCTGATGAATGGTATGATTTGAAAGTCTAGAAAAGACTTTCTTAATTGCTACTTTCAATGGCATTATGTCTTCCCATTTAATGATCAGGTGAAGAAAGTTGGTCACTTAGATAATAATCCAGTTATTTTCTCTTAACATTTACTCTTGTTCTTTCACTCATATATTTGTCCCTAATGCTAAAAGTTTAGTAACCATCTTATTTTTCCTTAAAGTTTCTTAATGTCCTAAGAATAAACTATTACTCTTCAATATCAAAATCTGATATAATTAGTATCTGTAGTTTGTATCATGAATTTTACAAAGGTATGTATGTCTACTGTAAAGAACTCCTTAAACTGACTTTAAAATTTTTCTTTTTATTTTGTTGATTTTCGTTTTTCTTCAGTAGTAAAAAAGAAAATAAAACCTCAAATCTCTGTCAACCCTTTGCTATACCCACTGGGCTTCACTATGTTCTAAATATTTGTATCCTTTACTAGATCAGGGGGAGCGTCTGTGGCTTCATAAATTTAGTTTTTGGTATTCTTGGAGTTTCAGTTGATTGTGTTTGGCTGGCAACAACCTAAAATACTTGATTTTAATAGAAAGACTAACAAAATACAAAAGTAAAACATTTGTATTTAAATGTTCTTGTTATCTATAATTTTATCTTTGGTAAATAAAGTTTAATATATTTTTAACAGCCATTATTTTGCATATAAACTTCAATTACTTCCTGGCTTTACAAAGACAATTTACATTAAGTCCTACTGTAGACATGATATATTTCACTATTTCATTTTGCTAATGATTGCTGATAATCAAGATATTTTGTTTATGCTGTTTTAAAGTTTTTTGTTTTTATTAACCCAGTAATTTCTTCATACCTTGTTTATCAAAATGTTTAACATTTTAAAATCTTTTAATGACATTAATGAGAATATAAAAACAATTCTTACTTTTACTGTAAGAATATTTAATAAGGATGTAATTATTGAATAGCTAACATTCACTAATGGGTATGTGTTTATTTGTCCGTGTGTCATTAAAAATTATTCTTGGAAAATACATTTATATATTCTTAAAATAAGTTTGCCCATTAAAATTGATAAGGTAAAAAAACATTTTTCATTCCTCTGAAGTAGTTAACATTAATCTTTGATAACATAAATAGTTGTTAAAAATCTTTGCTAAATTTCTTTGGGAACTGCATTTATTAGTTTTAACTTATTTGAAAAGAGAAAACTCAGGAAGAGAACTTTCCTTTGATTTCAATTAGACTGGTGATTTTAGAATTATCCATTTTTCTTTTAATTATTCGAACTTTTAATTTCTTGTTTCTCTCTATTTTCAGCATTTATATTCATGAAAATCTTTATTCCAATATAATCTTTGCTTCTAAGATTAAATAATTGAATAGTGACTTTAAAAAAAAAAAAAAGGTCCGTTTTAAGTTTCTTTAATTTTTGTTTGACCCTTTTGAATTAAAATATTCATTTATTTTGTGAATTAAAAGATTTATACCAAATTTTGAATTAGCTTTTCATTGAAGATACAAATACATTTTATAGAATCGGAAAAGTTTCCAAGTATGTAAAATAAAATCGAACGGCAAATGAGTTTTTAGGGTATATGGCATTTCATGACAACCTAGAGTAAAAAGAAAATCTTTTTTTTTTTTTTTTTTTTTTTTTTACTAGTGGATACAGAAGGCTTTTTAAAGAAATAGTGATATATATTAATAAAATTTTAAATGTTAAATCACTTGCTTGGAAAGAATTAACTAAAGTTAACTTTCAATCTGTTATACTTTTATTTTGTCTTACTTTGAATACATGAGTAAAGAAAGCCAAATAAATGTATAATCAATTTCTAAAACTAGATAGCATTATATTTAAAAAACAAAACAAAACGAACAAACAAACAAAAAACTAAAGTTGTTCTAACTTAAAAAACAGATTTCAGTCTAAAACTAGACCATCATTGTATATTGGTTAGGTTATTTTGACCTTTTTTACTTACAGAAACCTATGAATGTTAGAAGGCATTAAACAAATAATTTTTTCTGCTTGATTTATACATTTTTAAAATTATCTTAATCTTTTGATAAACTTACTTTTTCTTTTTTGTGTGCATGTAGATTTCTTATTAATCTATGGTGTACAATAAAATTGGATTTTATCAATTTGGATTTTTATCAATTATGACTAAGGTAATTTCAAAAACTTAAAATAAATAATTCGTTTTTTATATGATTAATAAAGCATCAGATAATGTTCATAAATTTGAGATTTATTATATATATTCTATATTTTTATTTTTTATTTATTTCTTTTGGTATTTTTCAAATTTCAACTGTTTTATAAATGTATGTTTACTGCCACCAATATAGATTCATGTGTATATGAAATCTTGTTCTGATTTTTTTTTTTTTTTTTTTTTTTTTTTAATACATATTGTTTTTTGTTATGAAAATTCAAAATTGCTTATAAAATTTATTTTTTCAAAAATGCATATTTTTTTTATACAAGGAATTTTTTGTTATATTTGAATTCTTTTTTTCTGTGTTTCTCCTTTTTTCTTTTCTTTTTCTATCTTTTTCTTTTTTTTTTTTTTTTTTTTTTTTTTTTAATTTTATTTTTCTCTCTTGCTCTCTCCCACTCCGTCCCTGTCAACATTCCTTAATATATTGTTTATTCTATGGTACACATCATTTGAAAACTGGCCACTGTCTTTTTGTAGTGTCACCTTCGATCTATAAATTAAATCCTGCGACGAAACAAAGTATACACGATCCGGCTGAGGACCTAGGTCGGTGTAAGCATGTGTCCTCCCTTGTTGGCCTCTTTGACTGTCCTCTTCCATTGGGTGTGAGCATGCAGCTAGCCAGCCTTATGCCATTTGACATTCCTAATGCTAGCATTGCAGCCATTATATGACTCTTTCTGACTATGCATCTTTTTTCCTTTTTATGATTTATAAACTGGATAAGTGCCAACAATTAAGATCTTTACCAGGCTCAACATTAATAATTTAAATTCTTTATAAGTTTTCTTTCAAATATGCTATATCTTGTATATAAAGTGTTATATATCGTTATGTAATACATTGTAACATGTATCATTACCTATTTTCTATTACAAAATATGATTTATTGTATGACAGATATATTTTGTTACTGTTTATCAAATTTCTCTGATTATAGAAAATATACACATGAAATGATTTCTGTTTGATATCTACTGAGAAAGAATATATTTCCATTTAATAATTTAAATGATTACAATTTTTTAAATGGTATTGTAAGTTGGAATATGAAATAGATTTTTTTTTCTTTTTTTTTTTGTATACCCAATTTTAATGAAACCACTTGTGGTTAGATTGATTTTCATCGTCATTCTGCCTTTAATATGCTATCTTAGCTTACAGTTCACATAAAATCAATTTGAGTCATATCATTAAACTCAGCTTATAAGACTTCATACTGCATCTTCCAGCTTGTACTCTTTTTGATATATCTTGGGCCTTTTAGTATTTAAAACTCTAAAGTCTCTCAAATGGACTGACCTTAATATACTGTTGTTTCAAACCCTATATTCTAAATGCCAGGCTATTACAAAAAGAAATACTAAGTAATATGTATGCATTGATATCATTGCAATATCTTATAGGAATTTTTATATATATTTTATATATAAGTAAAATTAATAATTTGTCTTAAGATATGAACAGTCATTGCTGAAAGTTTTACACTAATGCTAGCAATCTTCAGACAATGGTAAAAGATTAAAGAATTCTCTCACATTATTTTCTTATTTTACATTTAACCATTGTCTGAAGACAGCTATCATTAGTGTGAAACTTTTAGCAATGGCAGTTCATGTTAAAGAAATTACTAATTTTATTTATATAATCTCTCTTGATATTGAGTACTTTCTGCTTTGTCCTGCAAGTCCCCCCCACAGTTTCTAGATTCAGACACACACACGTGTGTGTGTGTTCTTGTTCTTATTCATGACGATTCCAGATGTCCTTATCAAGTAGGAAGAGGCTGTTCTGAAACTCTACCAAGTAGTGGAGTTCATCTATCATGGGATATTTCATTGCATATCCCATTCCTATAAAAGGATCATCTTTTAAAATAGTATAATGTCCATTTATTGCTAAGAACAGATTAGCTTTACTAATTTATGCTGTTTTCTCTCAATTATTGAAATTGTGTATATTCAGCATTGATAATAACTTTAAAGGACGTTTTTTTTTTTCGCAACATGAGATGAGTAATAAGTATAACCATGAAATTGCTAGCATTAGCATAAAACGCTATGTGCTTATTCATAGCTTTGCCTATACATTGGTTAGCTCTACTTCAAACTGATATATTTGCTGCAATCACTTGAAAGCTTCAAAATAGAATATTTAAAGAAAAAAATAGAATTTTGAATTGTATTATTAACAATAAAGATATGAAACAAAATAAACATTCAGGTTAATTGTAAATTAGATTTTTATCATTTAGTGATGTTTTTCTTTTTGATCAGATATCCTCTGGTATCCTTCCAAATTATTGATTATTAAAATTATTGTATCAATTAAGTATTTTCTTGATTGTTTGCTTTTATTCTTCCTAGCAATGACTTATATTGATTTGCAATCATTATTTTTCTGATGAAAAGTATTCACTAATTTTGGCAAATTTATAGTCTTACTTTAGAATAAGCCCATAAATAAACCTAAACATTTTCTATCCATATCTTTCTTTTTAAAATTCACTATATTAGAAATTTTCTGTATGATTGAATTCAAAAACTATTTCCCTAATTCTTTTAGTGCTTGATGCTTTCAATTACCAATCTTTATAGAAAATCATCTATTGCTTAAAATCATTAAAACAAAACAACCACATGCAAAAAATATAATTTTTTAAATTTTTATTTTGAAAAGTTTGCTAGCTTAATTTTCTGAGATTGAAATACAGTGTTTACTTCTGTAACTTATTTTTGTGCTTATGAGCTTAGTCTAAGCTTTTTTTTTTTTTTTTTTTTTTTTTTTTTTTCTCAGTTTGATATTTCATCTCTGCTTAAAACACATAAGACAGGTTAAGTAAATAAAATTGTATTAAAATAAATTTTTGTGGAGGACTACATAAATTAGGGGTTTTTAAAATTTTTTTTATTTCAAATGGAAATATTTGGGGTATAAGTTATCATTATAAGAAGTGAACTTGGGTATCTGAGTTCAAATCTTGAATGACACTGTTAGCATTTCAAAGAGTACTAATGCTTTTTAGGGAAAAGTATGAATTCAACATTTCTCCTTTCAGCTAAGGATAAATAGTAGGGCAGGTTGGGCTCTTTAACCTTGGTATGGCAACCTGTCTATTAAAAGGAAAACTCTTAATTCAAACTTGTAGACCTGGAGAGGGATGGGTTCTTCTGGGCTATTCCTGCCTAAAATATAATATGAGTAGTGGCTTAATGATCAAACCAGAACCAATGAAAGTAATAAAAATGGTTGATTTTCTCTTTGTATATTGCTTTAAAAGAAATACATAAAATTTGTAACTTGTTCTAAATTCCTTTATTCATTTCATATTTGATATTTTCTCTTTTAATTTTACTTTTACTGTTATAGTACAAGTTGGCTCTTAACAAAAGCTAAAAATTTTAACTGAACATTTCATAAAACATTTAGTTCCAGTAAGTCTATTTAAATAAAACTTGAAAATAGTCTTTATTCTTACCTAGTTTCCCAAAACTTAAAAAAAAGCTAAAATGTGTATACATTTTAGATATCAAAACCCTTTTTTCAGTCTCATTTTGCTCAATAGATTTGCCATTTTCCTATTACATTATTCTTTGTGGTCCTATGTTAGTCATGGTACTTGATTGTGGCCTTAGTTCATGTCTACCACATGTATTTCCAGCTAGTTGGTTTATTAATTCCTTCTCTGTCCATGTTGTGTTTGTGTCATCCCCATCTGTGGATCTTTCAATCTATTCAGAACCTCTGATGGTCGAAGTGGTTCATTGAAACAAGTTGCCTGGATGATGGTAACCCCAAGAAAAACTGTTAACAATTTACAATTTATTGAAAAACAATGGAATAACGATAATAAGTATATAAATTATTGCTTTTTGTTGTATTTGAGACAGACAAATAAGGTATCTGGCTGGTGCAGTCTTTGTATGTTACTCAACTTTTCAGAGAGTGAGGTTTTTGCGGGATAAGTATTAGTTTTTGGAGAGATTTCGTTTCTTATCTGATGGCCATACCAAAAACAGGAGAATATCTTCTCTGTGAGTGTAGGACCGTAGCCCAGACAAGCACAGCATTCCCAAAAATGCTTTGGGCCCCATCAGCCTTCCTCTAAAATGGGCACCTCAGGTGCCAGGTGATAAACCTAGCCTGTCTGGAAAGGGTTAGAGCCTGGGGTTATCCCCCCCCCCCGAGGCTCAAAATATCACTTGCAGCCATGCAGTATGAGTTCTAAGCTCCCTCAGCACACTCGTGTCAGACAGTGTTGATGAGCAACACAAAACCATGCAACAAAACCCCACCAACCAATCTGCACAGTGTGCAACATAGCCTCCACATGACCAGAATTATGAGTTCTGCAAAGCTCTGTTGTGTCTGATGACACTCTTCTAAGCCTGTAAACATGTATTTTTATGGAGGATACCCCTGGGAACAAACATCTCCCCAATTGGCTAACTGATCACAGATCATTTTCTATTCTTATTTTTTTACTGGTCGGTTAATTAAATGTGCTTATCTATGTTTGTGGGAAGAGTATCCATTCTACATATCGGATCTTGATTGGTCATCCAATGAAACCATTATATAGGAGCTTAGTTACTTTAGTGTACCAGCCCAGGCCTTGTGGAGGAGTATCCCTTTTCACATTAACCAAAAAAAAAAATCAAAGATCTGATCTTTTAATCTCAACACATAGGCAAGAGATTTCATGATTTAAAATGGATCAATGCACCAACAAAACCCCAAACCTGCTTACTTTTTGTTTGGACAATTTGAAAGTTTGGTTAGTTCTCGACCCTCACTGACCTTTTTAAATTTCTTTCAAAGTCAATAAGTCTTTTTTTATGTTATAAAAGAAAAATTACATTTTCAAAAAAATAAAATAGACTATCATGCTCTCTAAGTTTTTTGCACCAGTGAATACCTCATTTGTCATATTCTGTTTTTTTTATATTTATTTTTTTTTTTTGTGTGTGTGAATTCCTAAAACATTAAATTCAAAACAATAGTGCGTATTATTACGGGATCATGAAGGAAGCTCTTCAATCTTAGTATTTTTCACTTAGCGATTGAATAACATAGCTTTCATGTAAAATTACACCTTATTCATTATATAGGTGGCTTTATACAATTGCAAAATACTGGTATAAGTTAACTTCTCTTTGTTTCATAACGTAACAATTATCAATACCCATGTGATAACTTTATATCCTAACACACATAAATTATACACACTTAAGTTAAGTTTAGTATTAATTCTATAATAATTTCTTCCTTTCTCCTTATATTCTAATTAATCAGGAATGTTTTTTGTTGAGCCTGGTGTTTTTTTGGGGGGAGGGGTAAATATTTTTTTGTGTTTTTTTTTTTTTTTTTTTTATATCACTGAAGTAGGCTAAGTTGGTTGAATCTCTTTATTTTATTCATTTATTTATTTTTTTGACAAAATGATAAATATTTTTAATAAGAACTTTTCTCTCTATTCCTGTATAATCTTTAACATTAGAATATTCTTAGTTTTTTTCATAGAAGCTGGAATCTTTTATTACTTGCTTATACACAAAATTGATAAATATGTGGAAATATCAGGTGTTATAAACAAAAAAAACCATTGTTCCTTTGAGTGTGATATAATTGATATCCTTTGGTATCTATTAATCTTTCTAAACGCAAAAAATCTTTTATGATTATTATCTCTTGATTTTGATGGATAACTACAAGCCTCTTCATTACTAAGGAATAGAAAAATTGTTTGGTTAAATACAGAGTGGAAGGATAAAATTGTCGTCCTAAAGAAAACAACACTACAGCTTTATTTTAAAACTTTTATTGAAAAAATCAATTCAGGTAACTTGATTATGTAGTAGAGCTGACATCTATTCAATGTAGCTGCCTTCAGCCTCAATACGGATCCGGCACTGGGAGCATACCTTTTCCACTAGCGCCAGCGGGAGCTTGGCGAATACTCGGCGGATGGTGGTGATCAGGCTGGCTCTGGTGTTGTGGGAAGTTATGTTGGTGATGTTCTAGACGTATGACCAAACGAAGTAGTCCAGCAGGTTCAGGTCGGAGGAGGAGGGGCACAGTGAGAGAAGGGTACAAAGTTGTAGGACTCCTTTTGAAGCCAAGCCTGGGTCTCTTTGGACTTATGGGCCAGTGTCGAGTCCTGCTGCCACACCCAGTATCTGCCACCGGCCACCTGATTGTACCAGGGGATCACCACACTCTTCAGCACATCCAGGTACATTTTGGTGTTGACTTTCACGCCAACTTTGAAGATGTGAGGTGGCATAATGTGGCCCTCACTTGAAACCACACCAAAGACCTTAACCATAGCCAGAAACTGTTTTCATCACCCTGGGCATGTCCCTGTTATTTGTGGCAATCCAGATTTGCATTTTGAGGGTGCTGGCAATGGTCTTGTCATAACTTGGATCGGTAGAGAGCATGAGTTGTACAGTGGCGCATCTCTGATCTCGCTCGTTGAACATTGTGTCACTTTCAGACATGATAGAAGGCTCCTATCGCTCTTGGGATTTGTACACAACTGGTCAACTAGTAGATGGTCTGCAGCAAAAAAGAAAACCAGTTTTCATTTAATGGAAATGGAATCATGTCGTCTTTTGTAGGGCGATAATTTTATCGTTCCACCCTCTTGTTAATGCAACAATTTTACAATGATTGAAAGTTTTTATCTATGCTTGCATATAATTCAGAAAAAAGATTTTCATATGGATAAAATAAGTCTGTTATATAAACATTCATCAAAAATGAACTTGTCATGTCAAATCTTCAGAGTAGATTACCCAAAAAGGTTTAGCTATTAGGATAGAGAGACCAATTACCAAAAATTAATAAATCATGTTAATCATTAACCAATGTTGAGCAAATTTTAAATGGTTTATATTGTCAGTTTTTATTTTTACCTATAAATTTTTTTAAGTTTAAAAAAGCAAATTTACACGATATCATCAAAAGTCATTGATTATGTCAAAAATTGAGATGTTTTGTCTATTAAGAATAAAATATTCCTTTTTTTTTTTGACTGGACCAAAATATCACTAGAAAGACTTACTACTAATAAATAAATAATTCAAGCAGGGAAGATATTTCTATTGATAGTTCTTTGAATTTAATTCTTTTCTCTCTGTCCCATTTCCTTTCCTCAATAAACTAAGCTCATTTAACATTTATAGTTTTAAAATTTGGTTATTGGTAACCAATAGTAATAGAATTATACATCATAATTTTGAATTCTTTTCTTTTTTTAATTTCATTTTATTCATTTGTTCGTGCATGTGTGTATAGTGATGTTTCAGCATATATACTGTAAACAATGGTGGTATTTCAAAAATTGTCTTTGTTGAAATTGAAAAATAATTTTTAAAAATCTGAAAATAATTGACCCAACCTAAATTCTAAAATGAATTTAATTGGGTATTTGTCCAAAATAGCACTGAAATTTCTACTATGATGTGCCTAAAAAATTTGTATAAAAAAAATTAACTTGTATTTATCATAGAGATAAGAGTAAGTTTCAGTCATTTCCTTTATCTTTTCAGTTACATTTAAACCATGTTCTTAACTCACTATAATTCACCCATATACCATACTTTCCCTCTCCAACTATTAAGATATTGTCTTAAGCTGATTGCCCATATGTATATTTTTGTGACTTAAATGTAACTTTTTTATTAAAAAATGAAGCAAATGATTGAAACTTAATCTTATATGGATGCTGAATGTAAGTATTTCACTTCTATATGATTTTTTTGATACATTACCACTAAAATAATTGAAATTTTCTTTGTGCTATTCTGGACAAGTACCAAAATTTGTTTTAGCTATGCTCCTTAAAATAATGTCCCTTTTTAAAAGAATTTATTTAAAACATTAAAAGCTGTCTTGTAGCATTTTTTAAAATAGATGTTATGTTTATACTTCTAAGTTAGCAATTGTTCTTAAAAGTTATGTATAAAAGTTATATAATTTAATGGCTAATCAATGCCAAGAATAGGTTCTATGTTTTGGGATATATATTGTTATATCTCAAAATAAAAACATTCAAACATCTAGACCGTGTAATATGACATATTAGATAAGATTTGTTTAGAATAAAGATCAAAATGAAGTCAATTTTAAAAACCGCTTATTCATAGATTGCCTTTTCTGGTTTATTGAATACAATTTAACAATTTGTATAATTTTTCTTTGATAAAATGTTCACCTCTTTTAATTTAGTTGGTTCAGCAGGTGTCCAAAATTATGATTTTGGCACTTATGAAAAGTAGAGCAAAAATAGAAAATCTTTACCATTTTATTTATTTTTAAGTAAGTTAGTTTACTTCAGTGATAAAGAAACCTTTTGAAGTGAGTATTGAGCAAAGAATGAAATGTTCAACTCTCTTGCTTAAATTATGATTTTTCAGTGCTTATTCAAAGACTAAAGCAAATTTTGTTCAAGTTTTTGGTTGCTCTCTTAGCATTAGGATTCTTATCAATCTTTGGCATTGGCCTGGTCACAAATGTCTTGCTTGTGTTTAGCTTTCACAAGTGTGTGTAATATATATAATGAGAAAGAGTAGGGCATTGTTATCTCATCTTCTGATTCTTTAATCACTGGAAGTCCTTCTCTTTAGTTTGAAACATTGAAAGATGCTTCACTCTCCAAGGAATTAAGGTAGGTTCTCTTTGGATAGCTTTAGAGGATAAATTCAAACTAAAAAATGGACTTTAGTGAATAGCCCACAAAGGAAGAGTTGATAATTTGATTGGATATTGTGGACATATTTTGAACCTGTTTTGAATTTTTTTAAAACTATAATACCCTTTAGTTTTCTCTGTACCTTTTTATATACAATTACATAACCTTGATAAACCCTTTATTTCATTCTATGAAAATACCTCCAAAACAAAACTATTGTGTAAGGTGTGAACCACAAAGTTCTTGTGTCTGGGTATAAGATTTTGCTCTATAAGATTGATGTGAACTGATTTTAATTAAGTCAGTTTTATGCTTTTTAATGAATATATGTAAAGACACTATATCTCAGCACTTGAAGTGGATTGTTTCTTTAAGCTGTTAGCCTCTTATTCTATAAGTAAGCAATATTTACTAGTATGGTCATCTCCTTGATAGACCCTAGATATTTACTAATCTTATAGTTGTCTGGCACATGGTTGAAATATTGTAGTACTTAATGAGGATGATAACAATGACTGGCAAAAATAAGTCAATCTGTTTTTATATATTGAAATTTCTTTGCATACATACATATATATATATATTTTTTTTTTTTTTTTTTTTAAACCCACCATTCAGTTTTGCATTTTGTGGTATTATTACATTGTTAAAATTTTCATTACTTCTCTAAATATCATACATACTGTTTATTATTCTTAATGAAATATGTATTTCCTATCCCAAAATGTCCACTATATCTAAATGCTTATTTTCTCTTTCTTTGTATGCTTTCCATTTTATTCAGAACATATCCTCCCATTAACAAATGATCTTAACATTTGAGGCATTAGATGCATTTAATGGTTTAATTTTTACAGGTTCCATGTACACTAAGCATGTGCTAATTTACAAAAATATTTAATTTTTTGTAGTGTTTCAGTTGGTTTGCATTTTATACTTTTAGTTTATTTCTTTTTCTGTCTAGCATGGTATTTATTTGCTGTGCCATGTTGTGAAAGTAAACACAGGTTCACTAAACTTTTATGCAGGACCTGATCTCTATCAACTATGGAGCAAAAGCTCTTCACTTTTTTCTTTTGTTGGTTTGTTCTTCAAACTCTTGGATTTCAAATCTGAGTTCAGTGTGAGATTGTTTTAATGTCCTATATTGAAAGTGACTTTTTTTCTTTTAATTTTTTTATAATTAAAATTTTGCTTTAAAATCTTTATTCTACAGTTTTGATTGTAATGAATTAAATGTTTTAGTGTTATATACATTGCTATCTTAAAAGTTCAATTTTATTAATTTTCATAAAATGTTTCTTTTGTCATGCCTTATATTGTTTTTATATTTTTTTTCTAAATTGCTGAATACTTTTCTTAGTTGATCTGTTAAAAACTAAGGATGTTTTTCAGTATAAATTCTGTACAATTGTGAGCCAACAAGTCATTGATAATTCATTTTGCCAAATTCCCAAAAAGTAAAAGTTATATAATTGGCTCAAATTCTATCTTTTATTTGTTATTAAATTTTTGTTTGAATATCAAAGAAATGGGTGCCTAATTTTACTTTTGTAAAAGCTTTTTTTTTTTTTTTTTTTTTTTTTTTTTTCCATCGTCCACATTTGTTAGAGAAAATATTAATTTTACTTTTATGATCATAAAAGATTTTCTAAAATTTTACATTATTTTTTATCTATGGCGGAAATTACAGGAAAGAATGCTCTAGAAAAAAATGACTGAAAAAAGACCTAACAATATTCAAGAACATCAAATACTTTAGAAAACTGGAAGATTCACTGTTTAAGAAGGAAACGCAATAAAATCAGTAAGTCAGCTGGGGCTGTAGGATATGCAAACTTTATCTCTGCAGAGGAGTAAGCTTCCTAATGGATGTCCTAGATATGACACTAAACAATCTGATGGTAAAGCTCTAGTCCTTGAGATTTGGGGAATGTAGAATACCTTTTTATTGCCATTACCATTGCTCCCAGGTCCACTCTGACCCAGAGTGGTAGTAACTCATATGCTCCCATCTATGAGTTAGAATTGTTTGACCATTTAACTGTGCAAACAAATGACTGATGTTTTATTGGATTATTAATATTACATAGAAATACTTGGGACCATTTGAATGAATAGTGTTGAATAGAATTATTTGTGTTAATAGCAATACTCGAAACCATTTAACTGTGTGAAAACCAATTACTCTAACATTTGTAAAAAAAAAAAAAAAAAAAAAAAAAAAGAAATTACTAACCAACTATTCACTTACAAATATATATATGTATATCCATTTAACTATGTGCAAACAAATGAGCTCTGGCTTGTTTAAAAAGTTACCTCCAAGCTATTCATTTTCAAAACATATATTTAATATATATGTATAAACAAGATGTGGCATTAGATAACCTACAAGGGTTGATAGGCTACAAAACTCAACAAACTAATTAAATTAGTCCAAATTAATCCACATATAGATATTTTTTCCCGATTTTTTTTTTTTTTTTTTTTTTTTTTTTTTTTTTTTTTAATAGTTGAGTAAAAATGTTCGTTCATTTGACTTTCAATTTGCAACTTTCTCTCTTGTATCTATAAGCATTGTAAACTGATTTTATTTCAAGCAATTCTGTGTTTGATGTTGAATCATATGTGTATCCATATTGATACTGTATCAAATTCAAAAGTAACTACTTCAATATCAGTCTAGCATAAATACAGACTAGTCAGCTGGGACTGTAGAATACACCAACTACATCTCTGCAGAGGGGTAACACCCTCCAACAAGTGTCCTGGATATTGTTCAAATAATTGACTTATGCTAAATCAAACTGTTAGAAATAGAACTGTTTGATCATTTAACTGTGTATAAACAAATGATTGATGTTGTTACTGATACATGGCAAAACTTGGAACCATTTGATTGTGTGCAAATGAAAGGATAGTGTTCAATACAATAATTGGTGTTAAATAGCAATACTTGTAACCATTTCAGTGTCTGCAAAGTAATGATTAATATTGAATAGAATTATTAGTACTAGATAGCAATTATTAAAACCATTTAACTCTGTAGAAACAATAGCAATACTAGAATGAGAACAAATTAGTTCTAACTCATTTAAAAATGAAATTACCTGCTGTGTGCAAAAATGATCTCAGACTCATTTAAAAATGTTATCAACAAAATGTGTTTACAAATTATGTCTATTTAAATATATGGGAATTAAAAAGGATTTGGCATTAAATGATCAACAATAGTTGATATATAATAAAACCTAACCCAACTAGCCTATGTTACTAATGATGAATGCTGATGATTGGGTTCTACATTACATTTTAAAGCAATCATAATCAATAACTGATACTTGTCTACTTCAGGACTTGAGTTTTAGTGACAAGTCATAATCATTAAAATTCTTTTGGCCAGCTTTCATTTACTTTTTTTTTCCACTTCCCAAATTCTTTGAGCACTTTTTCTGGCCCAACTTAAAATAATGCCTCAAAATTTCAATATTTGTATATATTATAAAATCTGAAATAAAACATAATTAAATAATTATATATCATTAAATATGTATATGAAATAAATTTTAGAATAAAGGTTATAAAAAAATGAATACTTTTGATACACTTTAATATATTTCCAAATAAAATTAATGTTTGAAATGTTTCATATTAAATAACAAACACAGGTCTATTGCAACAACAAAGTTCAGATGAACTTAAATTAGTTGCTTTACATATAAATAATAGAAATCACTTAATGAAAAATATTGATAAAGTATTAAAATAATCCAGTGTCTGTTTTCTTATCCAACTGCTGTCCAGAGTTAGTTTACTTTAGGGAGATCGATAGTGTAGAGATCAATTTCTAATCTCATCATTCACATAATAAGCATACAAACTGTAGTAATAGAAGATACTAAACTTTAATTCAATGAAATTTACATGATAATTCATTCTTCATCCAATCATAGATTTATTTTTTATAAAAATGCTTATTGGGGGAAATAATTTTTCAAGTGTTAATTTCAATAGATAAATAAATCCTTATTTGATACAAAAATTTTGGTATTTTTTGCATTATTTTTTTCCATATTGCATTACAAAAATTTAACTTTGATGTGTGCACCTTGGATTTATTGGAGTAAAACTGATTAAACATAGGTTTTCTTGAGATAGTTCGCTTAAAATGCAACATTCAGTGCTATCTATGACCAAATAATGTCAGTGGTGCAAGAGGATCTTTTTAAATAATCAATTTTTGTTTATTAGCATTGACAAAATACTATTTTGTTTTTTGGTTTTTTTTCTTTAATATTTTTCTTTCATCATACAAAAGTTTTTTTATTTTTTTATTATTTTTTTAAGACTATCAAACAATATTTTTATTCTATACAAAAATCAATTTAGCTGATGTTTGCTACAGTTTTATACATAGTTACATTGATATTTTTGTCTAAATTCTTTTTCCACAATGTTATGGGGGGGTGAAATTCTCAATTTTAAGTGCTAAAAATAAGCATGCAGTTGTAAAACAATTTTCTAAATTACATACAGATATTGTTTTGAGAAATTTTTAAGAATTCTTAATTCTTACAAAGGTTTAAATTTTTTAATCCATAGTGTAAATGTTTTTTGTGAGATATATATAAGAAAATATTTTGAATGAGGCATTGTAAGATTGCATACTAACATTGCCCAAAAGATGGTTTAACAAAAAAGCGAAATGACAAACATTGGCATATTATCTTAAATAAGGAAAAACATCCTCTGAATATTTTTTCATATATTTTGCTATATTTATGAATAAAAAGTTCTCAATATCAGTGACCTATCTAAGTTAGGGTATTGTCGACATAGTCAACAGTATTTGGCAACTGTTAGTTTTCTTGCCTATGCAGTCATCAGTAAGAAACTAAGTTACCAAATGCTGTTGACTCTGTCTATGCTACCCTTATATATATTTCATTTTCTGCTTTCATTATATTCAGTTTATACTGGGATCACATGATGTGATGAGTTTATTCTGTTTTTATTTTTTATTCAGATTTTTTATTTTAAGTGACTCATTGTTAGCACAGATTTTATATTTGTCAATCTTTCTTGCATAGAAAGAATTTACATATACATCTTTGTGATGTGTGGTTTAATGAGTCAATGTGACTTCAACTGTAATTAAATTGAGAATGAAAATTCTATGTAAACGTTATAAATGATTACTCTAGAGTTTCTAAAGTGATGAATTAAATCATACAAACTCAATGATCATATTCAACCATATTACAAAGTAGCACTGTGCCATATCATGGTACTCGTGCTTTCTTCATAAAACTTAAGAGGGCTAATTTTTTTTTTTTTTTATGAGAATAAAACTGCTAATCAAGAGTTGATATGGCCCATAGATCGAATTTTGTTTTTTTTCTCACACTCACACCCAAAAACTGAAACAATTTTTAGAATCAATTTGATGAATTGGTTGTCTGTAAAAATAACTCTGAGATTGCTAGTGTTTCTTTCAACTAAACCAATGGTTGCTAGAATTTTTATTGTTGTTATAAGAAACAATTCACAATTCTTTGGGGTTTTTTTCATTTAAAAAGCAGACACAAAAGAGTTGCAATTTACATAACATTTTATGATATAGTTGTTTTTACAAAATGTATCCATTACAATTCATGTTCTTATAATTTTTGAAAACTATTCATCTATAGATTGAATCCCCCTATTTTTGATATACAGGTTAGGAACTGATTTCCTATGAAGTAACAATAGATACTTGATTGAGAGAAGCCATTGTCTTTTTTTTTCTCCATTACTTCTATCATCTATCTTTTACAAATTTTGACTAAAGAAAAAAATCCAGCTATTAGGATGAAAATTACTTTTTTTTTTTTTTTTTTTTTTCCTCCATATAGTATTTTCTTATTGACTAATAATGATACTAATATATTAGTATTAGACTAAATGTTAAAATATGCTTCATTGTTATTTATAGAATTCAGTGCATTTATCTTTCCTTGTCTCTGTTTTGGGGCCCTAAGAAAGCTCCCATTGAACTTCCCTTATCCTGAAAGTAAATAATTTTATATTTAAAAAAAAGTCTCTATGTAGTGTTTAAAGATGCGTGCAATAATATAAAAAGTTTTTATTTGAATTTCCTAGATGAAGAATTACCATTATTATATACTAATGTTCCCAAACTACTGTCCTTGTGTTGGTGGTTGTTATAGTAATTTTTTTCACCCTTTCTAAGATAAGAAATTATCATTATTGATGTACTTGGGCTAGTGTCCTCATCTTGGTTATCATAGTCATAATTTTTCACAATTTCTCAAATGAGGTATTATTATATATTAATATACTGCAACTAGTGTCCTCATGTTGCACTGCTAGCACGGATTTCCCTGACTCTCTCTTGCCATTTGTCCCTATCATCCATCCCTTCTGGCAGGTCTTCCAGACTACATCCTGTGTCCATACAGAGCTATTGTAGATAAGTTCTTGTTGGTCGGCCAACATTTGCACATCTATGTGAAGGGGTCCATAGGAGAACATTGCTTATTAGTTAGTCTTTACTTCTCTAGCAGTGTCCCACATGTCTTGTTTGTCTTATCTGAATGGTTTTAGAGATGGGAGGTAGGTGGTCATATAGCTACTGCTTTGTTGAATGTTGCTTCCAGGATTTGTTCAGTATAGCTCATAGCATTCTTGTGCAATTCCCATATAACTTTTTCTCTATATGCTTAATCAACATCCATGTGGTGCATCCATATAGTAGAACTGTCACAGCTGCTGCGTGAAAGAAATTATGGTTTATTTTATTGGATAAGTCTGACTTCCATACAATCGATAACCTATCAATAGCAGTCCATACCTTTGCTAGTTACATATTGATTGGTTGTGATAGTCTCCTAAATATAATGAATATTTTCATAAAGATTTTACACAAGTAAGTTAGATATTTGTCATTATCAAGTTAGGCTGACAATGCAAAATTTCCTGATTCTCTCTCTCTCTCTCTTATCCATCTCTCCTGGCAGGTCTTCTAGGTTGCATCTTTTGTCCACACAGAACTGACATAAGTCTTTTCTGGTTGGCCAACAGTTCCAAATCCATGTGTATGATGACCATAAGAGAATATCACTTATGAGTTCTTCCTTGCTTCTCAAGCTCTGCATCTCTTGTTCATCTTACTTTGAATGGTTTGTAAGATGAGAAGCAAGTGCCCATACAGCTGTTATTTTGTGGGGGGTTAATTCCAGGATATATTCAAGATAATGTGCAGTATTTTTGTGTTGTTCCCATCTAGATTTTTCTCCACACATTTTGTTAGCATCCATGTGCTAGTATGGATAACTATATCTTTGAAGAAATCCTGTTTTATTTCATCAGATAGATCACTTTTCATTAATGTTTCATTTTAATGACAAATTATTTTTTAATTTACTATTAGACAAACTAATAACTTAACAACTCCTAAGATACCATGAGGTTTTTAAAAATTTTTTTTTAAACTGAATGATTAGAATAAAATCATTTGAACTGGAAAGATATAAATTTGCTGAATGCTTAGATGCAGTTGAAAGTCATAAATCTGTACATTTGACTTTATCTGATGGCTGCAGAAATTGTTCTAAATTTTACATTGCCTTTATAGAAAATCAGTTATACATGTTTGCATAATTCTAACAATATCTATTATATATTTGAAAGCTTATTTTTTTGTTCAGAAGCCTATTTTTGCTTCTAATCCTAGTTCTCTTGATAAAAAAAAGCTTCAGAGTCTAACCAATATAATGTCTGGAGATTCTTCTTGTCTTTAGTATATCTTAAGAAAATTTGCCTATCTTACCGTCTCTCTTTTTTTCTAAAAAATACTTTACAAGTTCCAGTAGAGAGAGCAGATGAGTAGAAATTAAGGTTGTGTATGTCTAAGCTTATGTGCTGGTGTTTGTTTATTTGATAGTTAAAGAGATATGTATTTACTTATTCATTTTTATTTATTTTATTTTACTTTTTTTTTTTTCTTTTTCTTTTTTTTTTTTTCTTTTATATAATTTTTTTATTTTTACTGCATATATTAATTATATATGTATAGTTATGAACTAGTTTTATAAATGTGTACTTCAATAGATGTGTGATTGTGTAACTCAATAAAAATGAGGGAAGGTGCCTAATATATCTAGATAAATATTATAGAGTATGATATTCTTAATCATAAACTCTTGACTCTCACTCTATACTCAAGCTCACAATATTTACTAAAAAATTAAGCACAAAACACTTAAGCTTTGTTTTAAGGGGTAGATTTCTTTGTCTAAAGTTATTCCATTAAAATAAAGATAGAGTAATTGAGGTGTTAAGTCTTTTATTAGTCATATCTGATTTGATTTTTGAGGGTTGGAGTTGGGTTATTTAATGCCAGAGATGCAGTCGAAGTATTCGATCACTCCAGCCGACTGGGCTGTATTTTTAATAGAAATAATTTGTATTGAATTATATGGTTTCTATTATACCTATTTGATATAATATTAATAATTCTTAAAATGGATCTATTTGACTAATAGATGTTACCCTAACAGGTATTACCACTCTGAGTGGAGTAATAGCAACAAAGTTGTGACTCTATACTCATCAGAGCTCCAGAACTGGCACCTCTCAAGATGTAATTTGTATCTTATACAAGACACAAATTATTGAGTTTAAAGGCCAAAGTAAAATAGTATACAGTAAAGAATATTGGGTTTATGGGTTCAAAGGGCTAAATATCGCTATAACTATTACCTGCATATTGAGTATTTATTCAGAACATTGTTTATTCATCTCCTTTCTTAATTATATGATTAAGCATAGATTGAATTTTCTAACGTTTTGATAAAATTAACAGTACTTTTAAGAATTGAATAGAATTATTTTTATTCTCTAAGATGCCTCATATTTTCAATTAAAGGTACATTGTATTTTATTAATATCGTGAAAGTATTGATATATGAATGCAGAACTGGTAGTTGGCCCAGATAAGAATATCGGTCTTTTTTTATGAAAAGGTTTCTCTTTGTCTCTATAATTGAGCAGGCTCTCTCAAAATTTAAATCCATGCCAACTGGCCCATATACTTTCTTGCTGTAGCATGTGTAAATGAGATATAGTCAGTGATCTGTTTGGGAGGTATAACTTTTCTGATTAATAGGTTTGTCTATCTTATTCATTAAAAATAGCACTTAGCAGCTCTTCAAGTTTTCATATTCGAACATAATGAAACAAAATAAAAATGGAATATGAGTGGGTGAGAAATTTTTCTATTAACTCTTCATTGGCTTGCACACCAAAGTCACGAATCCTCAGTTATTTATTCTTTTCTATTTACTCTCTTCCTTTTTGACAGACTTCCTATGTGTTTTTCTGTCTGCTCACTCTTTTTACTTCAAGCTGTCAAAAGATTGCTAACTTTGCTTTTATTTATCTATTTTTTTGGATAGAACAGATGATATAGTTCCTCTTAAAGATTTAATGCCACAAACAATGCTTATAAATTCCACCCTTTTTTTTCTTGAGCAAATCAGTTGAAAAACAGAAACTTGTATTGTCTTTTATTACATTTTTATCTATAAAAACAACTAGTTACATGTTAATCCTGCAACAAATCATTGAAAATAGTTATAAAAATCAAGTATTAATAGATTAAGTGCCATATTATTGAGATGCTTTTTGACAAGTAAATTCTAGAATTCAAAAGAAATAAAGCTACTTCTGAAAATTTATATTTTTACTTGGTAAAGCTCATTTTCCTGCACTCTGTCACATGGAAAGTGGAAAAGCCTTACTCTGTCTTGTAGTCAGTCTCATAACTTGGGTCTTCTAGACATAATTGGCATTGCCACATTTTATGAGCAAAACGAAAGTCTTATAGTGCGTGTGTGAGTGAGATATAAACATACATATGTCTGAGATCTGGAGAGTTAGGCTGTCGGTTTTTGTTTTTTTGTTTGTGCTTGCAGAGATTTTCTCACAACCAACACCAAGTCCTCCTTTTGTGGTATAGACTCCTGTTGCCAGACTGTTGGATTGTTTGGGGGAGGGTCGTAATATATACTAGCTGTCTGCAAACTGCTAGCAAATACTTATAGAATTGCCATCAGTAGCAGCAGGAGATTGTTCAATCAGAGATGACTAAAGCATATATGAGCAGCAGCAAGCTAGAGCCTAGTGTCAACATGTATTCCTGTTGTGTTACCAAGAAGGCTTGCCTTTTTTGTATTGCACAACTGAAATGGCTACCCATATTTCAACAGGTTATGGACCCAGGGCAGCAAGACTTTTTTGATGGCGATGAATCCAAGTATGAGTTGTGGGAAATGAAGTTCCTAGGATATCTTAGAATTCAATATTTACACCAAATTATACTGTCACCAACAGATCAAAGTGATAACATGAATTTCATAGAAAAAAAATGCTACTGTCATTGCCAAGCTCGGTCAGTATTTGAACAATGAAAGTTTGTCATTAGTAATAAGAGATGCAAGAGACAATGAAAGAAAAGACTTAACAATATTAAGGGAACATTATTCGTCAAAAGGAAAGCCAAAAGTTATTTCCCTCTATATGGGGCTAACATCTTTGAGAAGATTGGAATCAGTCTATTACAGACTATATAATAAGGACAGAATATTTCTAATACTCTGAAAGAAGCTGCAGAAGCTCTAAGTGACAGACTTTTAATTGACATGGTTCTAAAAGGATTATCTATGAATTTTAAACCTTTTACAACAGTCA